>JANPWX010000452.1:2292081-2832081 GCA_024734555.1 Trochalopteron elliotii | reverse complement strand
TCTCACAAGTTGTGCCTATTGGTTAAAAATATATGTTCCTTTTTTTATTTTACTATCCAGTTTGTATTTTTTGAACTGGCTTTTCATCCCCACCTCTTTCTGAACTTGTACTTAATGTGGTGTTCATCCTGGTGTGGGAGCTTTCAGTTTCATATCACTTTGATCAGCCCTTGCCAATGCAGAAGTGCAGTCAGGTTTTGTAGGAATTCACTACCCAGTGTCAACAAACATTTCTGCCAGCATTTACTGGCTGATGTAGGTAAACTGTAACTTGTGACAGGGTATAGTAAATTGATAATGACAAAGCCACAGAAATAAATACAACTCTACACATCTATTCATTGAAATAAATGATTGTAAGGAAAGATTTCTTTGTCTGCTAGTGAGAAGAGAGTTGTTTGGCTGTGAACCTATTACAAGCCTTATTTGAGATTCATCTTTTGCTGCAAGTTATGCCTTTCATAGGGAGCTGGAAAGAGCTGTTAGGTCAGTCCTGTGTACTTTTGATTTCCTTTGTTTCCTTGGGTTAATTCATTAAACTCCCTGTGTCTCAGTTTCTTTTGTAAAAGTGAGAGTGCTGAGAGAGTTGCTTAGTAAAGGTGAAGATATTTTGAGATTTCTGGAACATGAGAAGTTGTGTTGATTGCCAAATATTAGACTGCTTCATTACCTTCTATGAAAAAACAACCAGGGTACAGTCTCAGAGCAAGAGAAGCTCTCTGTAGAAGTGCCTTGGAGATTGATTCTCTGCTGAAAAGATGAGAGGGCTCACCCCAAACCTATCTCCTTCTAGGTGGCCCTCTGCTTCTCTGTGAGCTCCTGTTTCTCCTCAGGTAGGGCTTTTCCCTGCCTGAATCAGCTTCTAGACCCTCAATGACCAAAAACGATACAGCAGAAAAAAACTGAAAGGGTCTTTGCTGTCTCCCTTTTCACGCTTTATTTTTGTCTGCCCAAATGTATGCCTCCTGATGGGCTGATGGGCATCTGCCCTGGTCCTGTCACCTCAGCCCTGCTCTGCGTGGTGCTAATGCCATGGGGAGGCTGCCAGGGTGGTTGTGTGCTGGGGACTGAAGTGACCTGAAATAATTAGTGCAGAGTTTGTGCCTGCTGTGCTGGGGGTCTTACGTATTTGGATGACCCCCGTCTCTTTCATGACCTTGCTCCACAGGAGCTGCTGGACTGCACTGCTTTGCCAAGTAGCAGCCTAAGAATTCATGTTCAAATTAAAATATAAATTATTTTTGTTTCAGTCGTTTGTGTTTGATTCCTCCCCAAATTATGATCTGCTATAAACTCTTATGTCAGTTGGAGAAGTAAATTTTTCTTTTTTTTTCTTTGAAACTGCTTGTCTTTGTAAGTGAAGAGATCTTGTTATTTTGAATCAGTACAAGAGGAATACACTTTAAAAATACTGAGAGAAATGGATACAGTCTGTAACTATTCCTAATCTATCTTACTATTTTTTGCATTTTTCCTGTTATAATATGAGCGTTTGGAGGAATATTACAGTGTCATATGATTCCTGCTAATACTGGTAGTCAGTTTTTCATGGAAAACGCAGAAAGTGCATACTGAAACAAGACCCAACGTGAATTTTCAATGCCAAGAAAAGTTGTTAAGGATATATCTTTAGATGAATAAATAGGATTTAGTTAATTAACTTCAATACAACTGCTCTGATTTACAGCATCTGAGGATCTGATCCATTCTCAGAAGTCTGTAAGGATTCTGTGTCTGTGTCATAATTCCTAGATTAAAAGGCACATTTCTTTTCAGTTCCATACCTATTTGGGTTAGACAATGGACTGTCTCGTTTATGGTTTGTGACAGTGAAGATAGCTGTACCAACTAAACCTGCCTGCAAATCTGTGTGTATGTAATGTGTGTATCATGTTCTGTATGGCATTGCTTTTGAAATTGTTAACAGAGCCCTCAACAAACATCCGTGAGAAAATGAAACTGTTCAAATCTGAGTTTAGAAGTAATAGTCTGCACACACTATGCACTGTTTACTTGTCTGTTATAAATTATTACCAATAAACGTAAGTGGGAAACAGTTACAAAATATAGCCCTGAGCAAAAAAAAAAAAAAAAAATGACACTGTTTGAGAAGACAAGACTTCCTTACAAATGCAGATTGTATGTTTTATCCTTAATATATAGGAAAAAATAGGTCAGAGATGAAAACCACAATAAAGTGCCGTATATTTCAATGGTAAACATACTGCATCACAAGTTATAAATAATATCTCAGCATTTTAGCTAAAATCACTTGCAGAGGATCTAACTGGATGTGCAGGGTAATGGTAAAAATATTTAAAATCACTGACAATATTTTAAGTCTGCATTTCAGAGCTTTGGTTCTTTTACTTTCTAGTTATTTGGAAACAACTTCATCTGAGCTTTTGGTTTGTGTGCTGGCTTGTGTTTTCTTTTGTATTCTGATAGTTGTTCTTCATTATGTTCTTCAACACATTTAAAATTACTGGCACTGAACTTTGAGCACTCAGAAATGTGGAGCAATTCAGAGCCTGGGCACTCTTCACCTTTACCCTTATGATTGATTTTGATATGCGTGTTTCCTTCTCCTTGTTAGAGAGCAGATGCTTATTCTATCACCTTCCATGGAAGCAGGATAATTGAGGGTCTTCAGTTATTGCAGAGTATTTCTTTTTAAGAATTTTGTGGTGTGTTACAGAACTGAAACCAAAAGACAGGGAGAGTTTGTAGTTTGCTTTGCAATTGCTGCACTTTCAGAGTGCTGCATGCAGGGACTGCTGCTGCTTGATCTCTGCAAGCTGAATAGTGAAGTGGTGTAAGTTTCACCTGCAATGATTACTTTTAAATGTTCTCTGATTCTTTTTAGTGCCTAGCCCAGATACCTCAGTGAATTAATTAAAAAATACAAAACTTTGGGAATCTGGTTAGTATTAAACAATTTATTTTTTTAACCAAACAACAGTTAAAATATGTGATGTTAAGTATATCATGCTAAGACTTTGAATAACAATATCTTATTATTTCAGGCTTTTTTAAAAGGCACTTAAAATTGGTTGATATTTCACCTGTGGAGCTTGTGAAAGGATAGGTACTTCAAAGTCTCAATAAATTGAACTTTAAATTGTTTGCACTTAATAGCAGCTGATTACCTTAATTAATAGAGGGGAAAATGTTTTGTTTTACTTTATTTGAATTCTTAGAATGTCATAATTATTTATCTTTTTTCTTCATATTTTTGTAGTGAAGGTAATTAAAATAAAAAGGAAAGGGTCCCAGGCTGTTGCACAGTGGAGAGTTTTGGTGGGAGAGAGATGTTGCCACATGTGTTCTTGGCCACATTGACCATCAAATAAGGGTATTTCTCAAATATTTCTTGGGTAGATTTAGCTAGGCATGTAATCTTTTTCTGGAAAGAATGCTTCTTCAGACTACCCTCTCCTTTCTCCAGTAGTAGCTGCAACTCACGGCGAATGAGGTGGCTCCTGCAGTGGTCTGTAAACAAATTTTAGGGTTCCCATTGTGCACACAGGTAATGATCATATCGTGTAGATCTTAGTTCAAAACAAAGCAATATTGTGCACAATGCTGCCTTCTAAAAGCCTGCTTGTAAGGACCCTGAACAAAAATCAGAACTTCCAAAAGTTGCAGAAAAAATGGGCATTGTGTCTAGTTATGTTTTATCTGATGAAAATACTTGGGCCTTTAAAATAGTTTTGGGTTTTTGCTACCTTTCTTTCTTCCTCTGTTCCCACTGGTGCTGTGTTGTGTGACTCAGTGCAGTGCACAAGAGCAACCATCCAAGGCCAAAGCCTGGGAGCAGGCTGCAGTTGGAAAATCCAGCTTTTCTGTGTTGCACCTGAGCTCCTGTGGATGCAGCACCTGAGACAAGGCACAGCAGGAATTCCCTGGCTGGATATGTGGAGCTGCATCTTATCCTCTTCTGCAAGGCTAACAATGTGTTTAAGTAGTCCTTGTCCCTGCTTTATCCAAAGGGTTAGAATTATAGCTGGCTCTGGCACAGCTGTGCAGGGTGGAAAAAAGGCTCCTTGACCATAACTGCCATTCCTTAATAGTCCTTCAGAGAAAAGCTGATGTCAAAGACTGATTCTTGGCTTTGCACAGTTTCCTCTTTCCTCTTCTTTCTAACTTGCCCATAGCTGGGGAAAATTTAAAGAGCATGTGAAGGTAATGTGCATTTGCATCAAGAAATATATGGGAACTTTGTGTGTGTGTGTGTTAATAGTGAATGGAATATCAATACAGAAAAGATAATCCATGGTATCACCCCACAGTGCAAATTTTTCAAGAAGGGTTTAAGTTTAGTTTCATTTTTGTGAAGGAGATGAAAATAGTTTTCCATGTATATATCCTACCTAGGACACCCTTTTGTACTTTATAGGATGCCCAGAGCTACTGTAGATATAAAACAATTTCTGGTTATTAGATCTCTGCATCACCAAAATGCAAATTTCACTCCTGAATATGTAGGCCACTTGCTGAATAACCTCAAGAAATATATGGTGAAAATGCTATTTTTCATGTATTCAGATTACCTCCTTCAAAGGTTTTCCTCAGGTTTTTAATATCCTGAAAGTCCCAGTTCTGAGGCAGACTGCAGTTCAAACTTCATTTTCAGTTCTTAGAATGAAGTCATTTAAGTAAACAAATAAAAGTGGCACGTCATGTATAGCTTGTGCCAAAGTACGCCATGTGCCAGTTAGAATTAATTTTTATGAAACCTCACATATATGAGTTTATAATAGCAACAATACAGATACATATGCTTGTCCCCAGCAGCTCTGCTGACCCTTGCAGTACTTTAAATGTGCACAAGTAAAATCCCAGCACAGTTCTGACCTGTGTTTATTTTTAGTGTTTCATGAATCACCTCCTTTAGCTGTTTTTTCTATTTTACAAATAAATCTGATTGCTAAATAAACTAGGATATTTGATAGTGAGAATAAAATCTCTCATCTGAATCTCTCATCTTTTTTTTTTCTTTTTTTGTGTGTGTGAATAGCCAGATGGAAGTGTTTACCCTTTAGAGAATTTTAGATCTGATATTTTTGTTACATTTTGTTTCTTCCTGGTAATTGTGTTGGCACTTTGCTGATCTCAAGTTGTGTATTATTACAATGAAAGGTGACAATTTGATTGTCTTCAGTAGGAGAAGCAAGCAATTTTATATTCACTGAGCTGTCAGGTAACAGTACCTCGCAATACTAAGAGCTCCTGGCAATGTGGTTTGGCACCTATATTTAAGTTCTTTGATGCTTGCATAACCTCTACTGAATCAGAAATGTTTTGCCTGCTAGAAATATTTTTAGGCTTGTAGAGTGAGGTTTTTTATTAAAAAGACAACTCCGTAACTGAGCTGCAGAGCCATTGTTTTGTGTTACATGGAGATACTAATTTGGTGTTTTAGTGCAACAGACTACAGGTGAGCCTGAAACTGATATTTCATTTCTCTGTCTACTGAGCTGTTGGGTTTGGCTTAGAAATGAGAACCAAAAACATGGCAAGGAGGCGGTAGAACACGGGAGGGAGGGAGAGAAGTTTGGCTGTATTGATATTTCTGTTCTGAAATGCAGAGAGATGGCATGTGACCTTTCACACCTGTAGGATTGAAAATTAACTGTTTAACTCATTACATAGAACTTAGCCAACTCCTGAAAATGTTCTGTAGGAGGGAAATAATATAAGAATACTGTATCTTACCATTGGAGCATGTTTCTCATGGAGCATTGAAAGGATTTAATCAACCTTTTAGGAAGTTATGCTTGACAAGTTTAAGATTTTTAGTTATTAGAACAACTTCTTTAACTGGCTTTGTAAGGGACATAAAAAAGGTATTTTTGTCTTCTGTGTAAGGTCTCAAACATCCTAAAATAAGTTTTGCTTAGTATTTTTAGACATCCTTTATCAAAACCACGTATAAAATTATCCAGATAAACAAAAAAGTCATTCTGATCCATAAAAATATGTGGATTAATGCTTATTAATAGCAAACATTGTTTTTTAATTTTATTGTTAAGGATTGTTTTTATTTATATTGTATATTCTCTTGCTGCCTAAAAAAACAAATCCTAATAAGTTGCTGATGGATAAATTCTTGGCAACCTCACTCTTGTTCCCATAATTATTGGTAAAGATAGCTGGAAGTCAGTACTGCCTTTTTTTTTCTTTTTCCAACAGTAAGAAATTGGATATCCAGAGACACATGGCCCAGTCATAGGACTTTAAAGGCAGCCATCACTGAGAAGCTAATACCAACCAATTAAACAGAGGTGGTTACGTGATGTAACATTATCAGGAGAAACAATTCATGAGTCAAAGCATTCCAGGGCATATGAGCTCCAGTCCAAAGAACAGTCTCAAGCTGTTTAAATAAAGTGACAGCAATATTGTCAGCTAAATATAAACTATAGAAAATATTAACTACAGTGACTGAAGATGAGCACAGCCCAGGTGCTAAATGACTATTCTTTCACTGCTCTTTTACTGCCTTCAATGTGGTTTCATTCACCTTGGGCATTTTCAGTGAAAGCTTCTGCTAGTGGATAAAGAGAATGGAGTATTTAGCCTGCTAAAAATAGGTTATAATTTTGGCATTTATGAATCCAAGCAGACACTTTGGATTTTCACTGAAAAGTCCAGAGGGGTTGTGAGGTTGTTTTGTTGTATCCATTTTGATGTTTTCAACAACTAGGTGAACAGACAAGAGCTTGTTCCCTAACCCTAGTACTTCACTGTGGCTGAATGGCTGGGAAGGCCACTACAATGGCAGAACATAAGAAAATGACTTTCTAAAAAGTTCCAAGGAGCTGGGGTTTTTTTTCAAATGAGAAGAAATACCATAAAAGTTGTTCCCAATCCTCTGAGCTTTGAGGAAGTCTGAATCTGAAGTCAAACTTTGTGATTTGAATTTGTATCTATTAGCAGAAGTGTAATTTGCCTGGATTGGAAAAACAAATGCAAGAATAGCTGAGTGTGTATCTTGGAAGCCGTGGGTGTATTGCTTAGCTTGATGCTTATTTCAGCTAGAGATTTGGGTGCTCAGTTAACATTATAGCTGTCATTTCTTGAATCACATTTGCTTCCACTCCCCCTCCCGCCCTTTTATTTCCAAGGTGGTTCCTGCGATTACCATAAACTCTCTAATCTTGCAATGCTGTTTATGATCTATATGTAACTAATTCATGTAGAATTCCTGCAAAATGAAGCCAAGGAAGAGCCTGAGGGAGTTGAGTTGATTGGCCTGAGGCCTTGCTGTGACTCAGAGCCAGGAACAGAAACTGAGAGATTCTCTCCCATTGCAGCCTTCTCAAGCTGTTTGGGCTTTCTGCACAGGGATTTATGTTGGGGTGTGGGGCCCCAGGAGAACAAAATCTTTTGCTAACTGTTCAATTGTGTTCCTAATTCTCCTTGAAAAGAGAGACAAGATTTCATAATTTTAGGAAATAGCTGTTTATTCTACAATGGCATAAAAATCACAGCATTAGCTTTACAGGGAGTTACATTACTGGGTTCTCCCTACGCAACATTGTTTTACAGGGTAGAACTGCAAAATATTTTGGTTATTGCCAAAGCACATTCATTTTTCTTGAAGTCTATCTGAACTATAATGCATATAATGTACCCTAAAGCTAAGTGATGACTTGTGAGGGAGGGTCCTGTGACCATGTTTAATATTATGAGAAGGAGTATGTACGTTTTAAAACATGGGAAGGGATAAGATGCTGTGGCTGATTTTTTTTTTTACTTATGAACAGCAGGTTGGCATAAAAGTTTACAAGGAAATGCTTACAAGGTTATGAGTACTTCTAAAAATGGTTTCTTTTAATTTATTTAGTTCTGGAGTCACCAAAGCACTTAGACATGTGCTTAACTTTTTGAAACTGAGTAGTCCAATTTGAAATTAGTGGACTGCTTGCATACTTACAGTTAATCATGCACTTAAGTACTTTAATCTGGCACTTTGGGGAAAAGGAATGGAGACTGTTCATAAAAGCTCTGTAAGCGAATATATTTCTAATCTAATCTGATTCCAATCTACTGTTGGAGCTGTAGACCTGGGTTATGTCTCTGCTGCAGTCACTAAAGCAGGATGAATTAGTGCATCTGAGCACCACGCTACTGTAGTTGGAGAGCTATCAGAAGCAAGCTTGTTTAAAATTAGTTTGGATATCTGAGCATTACAAAGCAGTCATTTATGTGGCTGCAGTGTAGACATGCCTTTAGGTTTATGAATGCTTTGTGAGGGTGGAGCAGAGCAGAAGCGAGAGTCTCTGGCCAACTATAAGTCTGCTTTGTCATATATCTCGTTGTTGTTGCTCAATTTATGTGTTTTTGGAACAGTGTCTGGGCCATTGCATTGTTGTTCTCTGTTGTTGTACTTCATAGCTTGATTCTGAAATGTTTGGCAGCTGAAACTCCAGGTATTGCCTCAATTTCTACAGTAACACTTAATCATTTGAGCAGTCAACAGGGATGGGAGATTTTTCAGGATTTGGAAGCCTTTCATGTCAGGACTATCAGCTAATTATTTTGAAAAAGAAGATAGGAATTTTTTAAAGAATTTGAGACCGTAGAAAAACCTTAGACAAAAAAAGTATTAATATTTGGATTTAGAAAGGTATAAGACACACTGGATATAGGAAAAAGGGAAAACCAATGTTTTATGAATCTGACTGGCAGTCTTTAGGGCAGAGAGAATTTCTTCTCTGGTTTAAAATAAAAAATCAGGTCATATCTATAGCAAATGAATCTGTTTGGGACTGTGATTAGCTTTTTGTAGGTAAAAAACCCCTTAGCAGTTCAATTTTAGCTTTACTATCTCAGTATTGAGGCTGACTAAAGTTGGGGTCCAATCCCTCAGCTTTACTGACCTTTTGATAGATGATCACATTTTGTTTATGTCTCAAGTTCAAAATCAGGTGGAATTTATTCTAGTGTTGGAAAATATGGATCAAGATTTTTTAAATTCTCAAACTTGAGTAGGTGATAGGACTTCACTTAATTAGGGCCTTTTTCAACCTTTTCTCATACCCATTAGATGTTTTTTCCACCTTTAGTGATTGCTGTGTTCAGCTAATCTGTCAATTTAACGAAAGCAACAATTTCACAATGTAGTTTTCTTTCTGATTGTGTGCTGTGTAATCAATATACTGATATAATGTGAGTGTAATTTCCTCTCTTATTTTATCTCTACTGCACAGTATTATAAATAAACAGCTAAAAAAGAAAAAAGAAAGAAAAGCACCAAACAAATCTGTTGCATCTTCTTTTAAGATTGTACCACTGTAGACACTTGTTCTAGTAAAGTAGAATTGGACCCACTTGATTGCATTTAAATTTTTCATGCTTCAGCAGTTTGTCTGGGAGCACAGTAAAGAAAACCCCCCGAGCGAGGATAGTTTAGAATAATAGAACTTGATTTTGTGTATTATAGCGGCACCATTTGCGCTGCTGTAGTTAGGGTTGTGTCAGCACTTCCATTATAAACCCCTGTTTGCAGGGGTTATAACTAGGGAGATATTTTTTATCAGAAACTTTTTTTTTTTTAAATAATTCCAGTGCGTTTAATTGATAATAGCAGAAAGAAAAATAAAATTATAATGGAAATTAGTAAATTTCTGATACCTTTTACAAGCCTTATTTATTATGAATATTGACTTTTCCCCCCCTCTCAGCAGGGATTTTAACAAACGCATTTTGAATATTTTAAACATAAAATTGGGAAGTTGTTATGGCTTAAAATTTGACTGCTATTCATGCTCATATTTTAACATTGAAATATTTTAACACAACATGCTGCTCTACAGCATAATTTTATCATAAACATAAACTACTCAACTGGGCCAGAGTCTTCTCCACTGGAATTGAATGAGACCTTGGAGTTATTGACTGAACTCTGCCTTTTGACCTGATGGAATCATGTGTTCAGAATTCTCCCAAACTGCTGGATAACACCCATCTGCAGAGTTTAAATTTGCTCTGCTTTCCTGGTTGCAAACCCAGGCATAACTGGACACCCTCAGAAGCCATGTACAAATGAAGTATATTCATTGAGTTAATGATTGTGCTGGGAAAAGAATGTGGAGGTCTTAATCTAACAGGCCCCTACACATCTGTCCCTTTAAACCCAATGCTTTAAATCTAGCAGCCAAAGAGTTACCATTAAATTTAGTTGTTTTAACAAAGCTTTGGAGAATATAGGAGTGAAATACACCCCTAAAAATTATTCCACGACAAGAGCAAGTGCCTGGGAGGCCTGCCTGAGCCTGTCTTCCCTTCCAGGCTCCAAGACTAGAGGTGACTGACTGAAGTGCAGCATGGAAGGGCTCTGTCCATAATGCAGCAGTAGGGAAAAGTGGCAGGTGGAACTAGGAAGCATTTGAACCAAACCCTTTGTCTGTTCCCTTACTTCAGTACAGAAAAAACTTTCTGGGCATGGCTTGAGATTATTAGTCAATGGGAATTTTTATAATTTTATTTTTAGTGTTAACAAAGTGCCTTTTCTCTATGTAATCAACTTAACAGCACTTGGATGGAGATTTTGTATTGAGTTGTGTTTAAAACGTCATGAATAAGAGGAAAGTATATTAGTGTACATGTCAAGGAAAGAATGCTTCCCCTATAGTGCATTACCAGTAGATAGCTTTGTTGAATGGTCACTTGAGGAAACACCAAAAGCCTGTTTATGAAATAGAGGTGAAGCCTTTCTAGACTAATTATATTCAGCATGTAATTTCTAAACTTCAGTCTGAATTTTGATTTTCAATTAACATTCCCAATTTGAAGATAATTTTCTATTTAATGTAATTGCAGGAAATAATTTATTGGCTGATTAAGACTGAGGGCCCAGCCTTCCTTAAGAAAACAGTCCCTAACAAACCAGCCTTTAAAGCCAACTCATAGCTTTGGACAGATTCAGCCTATTTTTGCAGCTGCAGAGTTGTGTTTAATTAGGATTGTGCAGTATTATTCATTGGTGCAGTTTGTAGTTGAAATTATTCTTAAGAGACATTTTCATTTCTAGTTTTGTGTCATGATTAATTTATGGTGAAGAAACAGCCATAGCTCTTGCTTTATACAGAAGCTCGTTCAGTCTGAAACAGGAATGAGATCTGTTGAGAAGGTGAAAGAAAGGAAAAACCTTTATTGTGACTTTCAGTTTTCATGTCGGGTTTTCAAATTACGCAAAGCATGACTTATATTTTCATGTGAGTGATTACATTAACGTGACTACTTTAATGAGAAAAGGCAAAGCAACCCTTTTATTTTATCTTGGATCATAGCAATTATGAGCCAGAACCTTTTGAAGTACACACGATAATGCCGGTTGCTGAACTCTTGGCATGTTCTCTGTAGCATCAACACAAATTCTTTAGCATAGGAAGAATGTAATGCACGGTTTAAATTCCTCAGTTCTGCTTATTGGCAACTCTCATCTTAGACTCCCACTTACACTTAGGCTTCCCTAAAGAAAACACAAACCCTTTTTTTTCCCCTCACCAGTATCGAGTTTAAGAGGCAGGATTATCTCTATTTACAGAATAGTTATTCTAAATAGGTATCAGTGTTTTAATATGTTTCAGAGCACTTCAAAGCTTGTAATACTTTCATATTGAACTGTACATAATTAGATTAGTTGATCCTATATTAATTTTTTTTTTTCACTGTAGGATACTAAATCTGAACTCCCTCATTAATTGTGAGAAATTTAGCATTAGCTGTTAAATCCTATGTGAAACACAGGCTGCTACATAAAAACTACTGTTTAAATTGGAATTAACTTAATTATTTTTCTTTGCACTTGATATTTCCTTCACTGTAATATTCATGAAAGCATGTGACAGATTTGTAAATTTAACTGTTAGTCTCAGATTTCCAGACCCTTTAATCAGTATTTATTTGTCTGTAGAAACAGTACTAGCAAGTTAATGATTTGCTAATTTGAAAAATGCTCATGTGGTTTCCTATGTTAACTGATTTGTGCATTTTTAAAGAAATGGTATGAAATCAATTATTGTTAAAAAGCAATTAAGGTGAAGATCTTATTCCTTAGTTTCTCAGCAATTTCAGTGTCAAGGATATCCTAAAGTTACTAAGACCTGTGAAAATAACTAATATATTTAAGCTGTCCCTTTTCAGGTTTATTAATGATTGTTTTAACAGTTGCAGTTAATCTTACTAGAAATTTTAAATGACAGTGTTTTCAGATTTTGAGTTGAAGTCAGTAATATTTTCATCTAAGTGCAGAAACTGTGGCGAAAGCTGTGTTTGCGTATGAGATGGTAGTAAGAGGCCATTATTAGGAAAAGACATTTAACATAAATCAATGCATTTATTCATTGCACTTTTAAGTAATTTAAAGTATTTTGTTGAGCTATATCCTGTACTTCATACCTAATATGAAAGGAAACATAATTATTTTATGTTTTCAGTTTGAACTGTAAAATGGTACTAAGGTATTATCCAGTAATTTAATAAACCTTTTTGGTTTAGAACACTTTTCACATGAGCTCCTCAAAATGCTTTCTGAAAGGTGAAACTGGGCAAAATTTTAAACAGCTTAAAAGCAGTACAGCTTTAAACAATCAGCAAAAAGACTCATTTAATAGAATTTGAAGTGGATTTAAAATTTATTCTCATATATGTAGAAAGCATCTTCTGCTTGCAAGGAATGAGGTCAAGTAAGCATGATGAACTCTCTCCTTTAAACGTGTGCTTGCAAGCTTCAGGTTGCTCATGGGAGTAAGAGTTTAAAGAATTGAACTCATATAAAATCAACATGAAAATACCAATAAAATCACTATTTTCTTATGGCTGGAGAAAATGATATTGTTTGACAAGTCTAAATGAATAAAATGATGTAATATAACTTAACCCTGACCTTGTCTTGGCATCAAGGAATGCTTTTCCTCAGTGTTTTGGATCCAGATCCCCAAGCCTGTGCTTTTTACAATGCTTCTGCTGACTACACGTGATTAATTTGTAACTGTTCTAGGCAGGTGTGATGCTCTTAGAGGACTGTTTTGAGCTTGATTTTTTTTTTTTTTCTTTTTTTTGGTCACTGAGCACCAACGTTTTCTTTTTTGTCTCCTTTTCTTTTTCACTTCATAGAAGAATGTCTTCCAAGCAGGCTACCTCTCCATTTGCATGTGCAGCTGATGGAGAGGAAACAATGACCCAGGACTTAGCACCACGAGACAAGGAGGAGGGCAACAGTGATCAGCATGCGGCCTCTCATCTGCCTCTACACAACGTCATGCACAACAAACCTCACTCTGAGGAGCTACCCACCCTGGTCACCACCATCCAACAGGATCCCGAGTGGGATGGAGTCATCTCAGCCCAACACAGGATGGTGAGTTTTCCATCCTCATGGGGCCTTTCCAAATTTAGGGAGCTTTCCAAATTACAAGAGATGGTTTGCTCCAGTTTGGGGGAAAGACACGTTCAGGTGTAAAGCTTTTTAAATGTTAAAGCGTCGGCAGTAGATCAACATCCTATCGTGTAATTGTAAATTACAATTGTATAATCTACTTAAGTATACAGGTCTATTTGAATGAGGTCATTTGATGAGTTCACCTTCTGAAAGGAAATGCATCTATTTATCATGTTTTCATTCATACCTTGATTTATGTCGTAACCTTTCTAGCTCATATATTCTAGCATTAATTTCTGACAGGAGGATGTAGCTCACAACTGTTTGTCATCTGCAAAGTGTTGTGCTGAAGGAGAAAACTTTAATGCATTTTTTTTTTACTCGTCTCTCAGAAACAGGACCTACCAAATCTAGAATACCATATCTTTACACAGCAACAAAGAGGCTGCATTTTAGGTGCACAAACATCCTATTGTGCCTATTGAAATTACAACTTTTTGTGGAGGGGAAAGGTGTTTATGAATAGCTAGATCACCACTTAGTATACAGGTGACTTTGGAAATGATCAGAATTATTATCCCTATTCCCTTCAGTAGTCTAGATGTAAGTATTTAGTGGTTGTAGCTCTGTCTCTGAATCCCCAAGACTCTGCAATAAATGGACAGGCTGAATGAAGGCTGAATGGGCAGAGCATCTTAGTCAATTTATTTTCCTTGTGCTTGTTCTTCAGAAACAGAATTAAGACATGTGGAGCAGCCAGGGGTTCTGTAAATTTAGAACAACATAATTCCTGACTCTCTGGAAAGTGACTTTCAAAAACCTTAAATCCAGACAGTTATCTTAAAAAGAATAATCTACCTTTTCATAATCTCTATTTCTATTAAATATCTATGAGCAGATTTTTTTCAGCAAATTTTTGTTTTAGAAATCAGCAGATTTTAATAAAGTTAAGCAGAACTGCAGAATTATTTTTGCACCACAAACAATAATGGACTCATTTTAAATTTGACTAGATGTAATAATTCTAATGCATTAATCAAAAGAGATACCAGAGTTCTTTGTGCATATTATGATGTCTGGAGTTAGTTAAATAATAGCACTACAATAAGATTTACTTTGTTAATATAGTGTGGTGGGTTTTTTCTTAAAATCCAGTTGATTCAAAAGATCAACCAAACCCAAAAAATGCCATCTAATCTGTAATGCACAATTTAACCCGGTGCAGAACTTTCTGTCAGGCTTAAAATATTCCTAGATATTTGGGTGACTGTCATGAAGAAGGGAAAATTTCCACTGCAAGATCACTTTAAAGAAAAATGATTATATCTTAGCAATTTAGAAAGGTAGGCTGTAAGTTGTATATGTGGCTTATATTCAGAATTTTGGACAGAGAGTCACTCTTTGGTCCAAGTTATGCAATAAGCACATTAGAATAATTTTAACTTCTGTGTTATCAGGATGACAAGCTGCATGCAGACTAGAAAGGACTGATCCTGTTTGTTGATGGAAAAAGTTAATCTGTGAATTCATCAGCTACTTCTCCATTCATTCAGAGAGGCAGGTGCACTCCTGGAATTTTGATATTAGGACACCAATATCATGGGCAAAATTACTCCGTGTCCTAGAGAGAAAAGAACTCCTTGATTCCAGCAGTCCCTCCGTGCATTTTTTTTTTTCAGTTCAGCCTGTTCCTTGGACCTGGAGTGAGCTGAAATGGTTGGCCCTTGTGCAGTGTGATCAGTTGTGCTCACATTGCTCTGAAGGGGTTTGCAGTCCCAGTGGCAGAGAGCAATCTGTATTTCCTTTCCTAATGCTGCACTGTCATGTCAACACTCTCTGTACCTCGGGACAGGCACGAATCAGTGCACAGCCTATCATGTTTCAGAACAGGTGCATAAACTTTGCTTGAAGGACTTAGCACTCTGGTTTTCCTATCTCCTTTTTCCAGTAAATATTCCATTATATATGTAGATGAATGTCCTGAAAATCATTAACAGTTTCCACAAGTCCCTAGGCTTAAATCTGGTGGTGGATATATGTCAACCTTATTTCAGAACCTCTCAGCTAAACCAAATGGATTTTTTTTTCCTTCCCAGCTTGAAGTTGGGTATAATTTACAAGGCTTGGCTACCAGTGAAGACTGAAATTCTAAGACATGTTTTTTGGTTGCACTTGAAACAGCTCTAAAGTGTACAGAGCAAGGTCCAAGTGTATTTTCAGTTAGGTGACTTAGATGGCTTGTGAGAACCTAACAGTGAAGTGGGGAATTTTTTTTTCTCCTTGAGGGACTTTGATTTAAATATCTCGTTTGATTTTTAATGATTTTTTTTCTCATTAGACTTAAATATGTTCTTTATGAGCAAAAGCCTATTAGCATTTAAGCCTAAATTCATTGCAGAAAGTTTCTCTGAAGCATCTCAGTCAAACAGGCATTTATATTGTTAAGAAAGAATTTAGAGGGGCCTGCAACTATGCTGATGAAAACATGATCATACTCCTTAGAGGGAGGATAGATGCTTCTTTCCAGAAAGACAGATTCCAGAAGGTGGGTTGGGCAATTCTGAGATAGGTGTTGTGCTAGTGGCCACTTTTTTACTTAATAAACCCAAATTCCCAGAAGGTGAGCACTTTCTGACCTTTCCCAGACGGATCCTTTAGAAGCAGATTTGAAGAAGCACCTGTTCATAGCATTTACTTTGAAAGTAAAGACAGTAGTGCTATCATTAAAATGCATCAATAATGTGTGTTGTCTGGTTAAAAGATAGTAAATTCAAAGAATGCTGTGTCGACATATGGGGAGGAAAAATTTCTCTTTTATCTGCTGTCTAATTAAGGGCACAATCCTGCATCCTTTCTGTTCTTAAAACTACTAAGGAGTTCACTGGAATTTGAAAGAGCACACAGTATGCATCATAATTTGCTACAAGGGCTGTACAGATCTTAAGTTTAGAAAAGGTACCTTAGGAGGGCAATTTTAGTGAAAAAAAATTTGAGTTTTTACCCAACATTTATGGTACACAGCACTTTCTGTAATGTAAGATACCTTTAAACTACATTGTTCATTATCAGGAAAAAACCACACTGGCTAGAAATGTTTTCAAACTTTCACTCCCTTTTGATATCAGGCATTGCTTTCCACTGAGTCCTTTGTGTATTCTGAATGTCTGGAAGCCAAAATATTTTGTTTTAACTCCCACTCTATAGTATTTCCCAGCTGTGTACTTATATGGTGTAATAAAAGGATTTAACAAATGGGAAATAGCAGCTGCATTTGGAAATTCCCTTTGTGCTTCCTTTTCATTTGACAGATTCAGCAATGTGTAACAACTGTAACGTCAGACCTGTAATGACTTATGCTGCCAGTATCATTTCACCAGCTAATTTGATGTTACAGTGGGGGGAAGATAAAGCTACCCAAAGATTTCTGTAAATTCATCTTTCTGAGCTGAAAAGATTATACTTACTATACAGTTTCTAACTGTAACTTAGTATAAAAATAGCTGGATGTATGGATATTTATTGCTGATTGTAGCCCTAATAGAAAATAAAATCTATTTCAGGCTATGGCCATATCTATGTGTCATGGTAAACTGTAGGGAAGAGGGCAAAGTGGTACTAAGATAATGGTGAAAGTATTGTTCAATGAGACAGTGAGAAGCAGGCAAGAAAACAGTCAAATTTTTAGATTGCATCCATTGTCTCTGTTAAGGCAACAGAGAGGGCAAGCAGAAAAGGCCAAAAATACTCAATTTTGCTAAATGTAATGGTAATTGAATTGTTGTATCCCAGTAATATATTTATTGGCCAGTAAAGAAATGGAAAATATTAATATGTACTTGTTCACCAGGGAACCAGGAATGGCCCTCATCTTCATACAGAGTCCCACACAGCCCATGAGGTAAATTACGGAGATTTTTTAAATTTTTGGTCTGAAGTATCAGGAGAAAGCAGGGCCAAGAAGAAAATGCAAATTTAGATGGAGAAGTGGCTTTATCTTCTTTGAGGAATTGGGTGGTGTATTCCCATACTATTAAGGCTGGACTTGGGACTTGCAAACAATAAATTTTAGCAGCTTTAATCTAAAGAAATGTGGACCTTTTCTCCAAAATGCACAACTTCTTATCTGTTCCCAGCAGTAAATAACCTATAGAGAGGTGAATTGTCTTCGCACCCCTAATCCTGGTGTGGCAAACAGGGGATGTGAGGAACCCACAGACACTGTGGTGATCACTTGTAGGTGGTCCTGTGTCACTGTGATGGTCACTGGACCCTTTTCTTTTCCCTCTACTGTTCCCCTCCTGCCCATGACCCCAGCAGTGTGTTAGTGAGACAGTGTTGACAGTGAGACACTCAATGAGGGCAGGCACATCTTTTTTGCTCTGCTGTTATTTGGATGTGAGGGACTCTCACAGGGAACCCCTGCAGCAAATCCAGTCTAAACGATGGGTGTTATTTCCCTGTGACCGAGGGAAACCAAGCACAGGTACATGCACAAATAAAATTAATTGTCTCCAAATATATGCTGTGTTTCCCTGCACATTGTGTAACATCATTCAGAGACCCCTTGGATTTAGAAACTAATTATATCTCATTGGATTTTATCTCAAATGGCAGCGTTGACATATTTCATAATTACGTCAAGGCTCTATCTTTTGTTGACTTCTTGCCAAAGGAGTGAAAGGCTTCCTACCTTTCCACTGTGGCTGCATGTACATCTCAGCAGTACTGAGAGCAGATTTATACATGCAGCAGAGAAACTGAAGATCTCTTCCTACCACATGTATTTGTTCCTTTAAAAATAATTTTAAATCACCATGTATAAAATTTTACTTTATATAGCTTTATTAAAGCTACTGTCATCAGAAAGACAGAAATAGGTGGTATCCTAAAGGTCTGAATACTTTGGTGCTTCTGTCTCTGCATAAAACAGGCACAATCTTGGTGCTCCCCCCCACCTCTTGCTCCACATTATTAACTTCTCAAGTTGAAGGTTTTTCCCTTTAAGGAAAATAAACTCAGGTGTTTAGGGAAGATCATTGAAAAACGTTTACACATGCTAAACACTGCGAATTTGTTGTTATATAAATTCATGGCTTCAAATTCTCGAAAGTTATAGATACAATTACATGTTTTGAAATTTTATTTTTGGTTGCTTTATGGGCTGAATATGAACATATAAAATGCATCAAACATAAATGCCGTAAACTCTAGCAATTCTGTTTCTGCTAAATTGCTCATGCAGCTGTTATTTACATGTACAAATCTGAGTTTTGTGATCATCGAAAGCAATTCTACTCTGCTTGTGATATTATCTCTGCATGCCAGGTAGTGCATTAGAATTTTTGTCTAACTAAAGAGATAAATACCTACATATATAATTGCATGGGTACAAAGTTTTGGCTGAAATTAAAGGGTGTGAAAAAGCTGAGGATATGGTATTTTATATTTCCATAAAATAAACATCTATGAAAAATATATTGCAGAAAAGATAGAATTAATTATTTTTCAAGCATGTTGTTTTGATTCAGAAGGCATTCAGGTATGTGCTTAACTTTATTAGGACTACCAGCAACTATAATGTTAAGCACATGTCTAAAGGTTTGAAATATCAAGGACTTAGTTTTACTAGCTTTAGCATAAAAAGATTTTAACATTTCATATTAAAAGCAATAAAACAATTCCCTGGAAGCGTGCAGGAGAATGTCTTTAATGGAGGTGATGAAATACAAAATTGAACTTTATTTGAAGAAGAATCAAATAATTGTTCTTGTTGGCATGCTTGTTATATTTGTTTTATTTTCATTTTGACATTGTATAATTTTTCTTTTCCAAATGCATGGTCTCTTTTAAACCTCTCACTATATTCTAGGGTGAACTGTGTTTAAACAGAATTAATCATCACCTGAGTTCTTCGTAAAAGACTTGTGGTTTATGTTCATGTAAATCTGTAGTAATTTTATTCCTTTCTCCTATTTTAACATTTCCTATTTTTATGAAGCAATTTCTGAAAACTTTTTAATTCACTTCTGTCTATTGACATGAATTTTTTCAAAAGTAGAAGCATTAACACGTTCTAAATTGTTAATTTTTTTTTCCTTGGGCAAGAAGGAATCAGGTATGCATGCTGATTAACACACTCCAGTCATTAACATGTGATTATGTGGGCTGCATATTGAGCACCTGCCAAAAGATAAAATCCAGCACTTTACTACATCTGTGCAAGGACTTTTTGCATTTCTTTTGTACTTTGACAGCTCAAGAAAAAACAGACTTTGGTATCTTTGTTCAGCATAATAAAACTGTGTACATAAAATATCTTCATGGAGGAAGGCAAGATACTACATATATTTATTTTAATCTTTGAGCCCATGAAAAACCCAGGGACTGAGACTTACACAGCACCAAGTGTAATATGAGTCTCCTAATGTACTGTATCACTGACATTCATATACAGTTTACAACATTCCTGCATGTTTATAAGGATTATCTGTTCTGGGATTCAGCCAATGTTATTGTAATTCACAGCAATTTTATGTGATACCTTTATGTCTCATAAATTTCTTGTTTTTATTTCAATCTTCCAAATGTTTCATCAGTGTTTACCTTAAAGAAATACAAGTACTCTATGCAGCAGGCTGGTTTCCTGCATGCATTCCTCTGCAAATGCTAAAAGGAGGACATAAAACATGTAATGCACGTCATGTAAATATACAGAGGAGGATTTTCATGTGCATTCTATATTGCTAAAAACATAAAGACAAATTTTATTTTTATATTTACAATAGACCTACTTATAAGATGGACAATTAAGATGACCTAATAGGGAGAAGTTGGATATACACAAAGTGGTCTGGAGTATCTAAACCACACAATCCTTGTTTTATTTGGCAGCTTTTGACAAGCATGCATCACAAAATATGTGTCTTTATTTACCCAAGAGGTAAACAGTGCTGATCAGCTGGGACTGATCACAATGCTTCTTCAGTTTCAGTTTAGATGAAAATGTAAGTCTAAATAATCATTTTGTAAATGGCTGTCCATTACTTTTTCCTTAATAAGAGCATTTAACCAAAGTGCAGGACATGAAGTCTCAATATTGTTGTGATTTATTACCAAACGTAAACACTGGGAGTTAGGACATATGGTATTTGGATAATTAAGGAAATCCTTAGCATCTAACTCTCACAAAAGCACACGAGTTTATGTGTATCATTTGTGGGTGAGTTGATTGCTGTATAGAAGTGGTTTGTCATTTTATTTAAAATTTTTGAGGTGATTTTCTATTGTGGAATGGAGCAAAGTGCCTGTCGTCATGCTTCAAATCGCTGCTCATTAGTAAAGAGAAGGGTTTGAATCAGAAAGCTGGAAAATGGTAACCTTCTGAAATCTAGGTACCCAAAGCTGGTTTACCTGGTTTGCTCCAACACCTGAGTAGGAAGGGATTGCTGCAATTAAGTGGTCATATTTTACATAAGACAAAAGTCCTTCCCCATGCCTTCCAAACAGACAGCTGGTTTTGCAATGGCCTCTTCATAAAACCATACTTGGATTATATATATACCTGATTATTATGACATCTCATTTTTAAACCTTTGATCTAAAGTTATTTTTTTAATTATTTTTTTAAAATTCTCTATTTAGCATATTATTTCTTGGCTTAGAGCTTACTGTTGCCTAGTTTCTTCTTGAGGTTTTTAGATGTGCATAAAAGATGGAATACAAGCCCTTTACAAATTGTATTCAGCCTATACTTTGGCAGTGAAATCAGTATAAGTTTTATCAGAGTAAATGCTGAGTTAAAGACTTGAAGCTTTATTCCATTACTTGCCATTTGCCCTCCCACTAGCATAATTTGCTGAGACTTAACAAATGATGTTCTCTCAATAGCTCATAGCAGTCATTCTCAAGCCTTGGATTTAAATAAATCTTTCTTAATAAAACTTTTGTGTTTTTTTCTTAATCAGATGAGAATTGGAAATGATCACTTAGATTTTTAATTTATTTTAATTCTATTTAATTAAATTCCTCAAAATGGGAAACCATATTTAATGTAGTGATTGGAAATGATTTTGTAAACATTTGCTTTCATTATATGTTAACTCCAGACTAGTTCCAAGTGCCAGCATGCCTCTAGTACTTGGAATCAAAACCACTCTGGATATCCAACTTTCCTGGGGTGTTTACATGTGTCCCATTCAATGCAGAGACAGATAAATATCCCTTTATAACAGAAAAGCCTCATCCACATGGAAATAAGCAATTCAGCTAACACATTTTATGTTAGTAATATTTGCTTTCTACTTCTTGGCCATTCATCCTGTGATTTCAGTTGAACTCTCACAGAAAACGGTTTTCTCTCTGGCTATTAAGTGGGATTGCAGTCGTCAACTTTCAATCAAAGTTGATCACAGTTATTATTAAATTGCTAACTAACACTGTGACCCTGATTTTGTACAGCCCTCAGTTTCATTTCCAAGGTTTCCTCTTTTCTCACCTTCAGAGAGCTCCAGAGGATCCATCCTCCCCACGTGAAACATAAATACTGCCGTTAAAATCTACAGCCCTGTGCACTTCCCCCTGTTTAAGACTCCTGACAAGAGGATCCAGCTCACCAGGCTGTTGGTCTGTCCTTAACCCTTAGGAGGATCCCAAACAGAGATCAGTCCTAAGCCAGATGTCCACTCATGATTGTGGTGTCCCCATACTGAGATGTTGCATCTCAACCCCCAAATACAGCCCCCCATATTTTGTACTTTGGCTATTTGGAGGAAGGAGCAAGAATATTGAATTTTCTTTTTAGCCTGTAGTCTTTCACCAATAGAACAGTAATTTTGTGTCTGTTTGCTCTATTTTGGAAATGAAAAGGCTTCATAAAAGGTGACCAAGTTGGCTCATGATTCAGCTTGCAGGTATTACTATCAATATTAGCTTCCCAGTATGAAAAATACTGGGTCAGTTATCAATACCTTTCTTTTTGTCACTTTAAGGATCACTCCCTCATTTATCCTGTTAAAAGCAGTGGGAGCACGGATGGAAAAATGAACTACTTAAACTGTTAGAATCTAAATACACAAGAAAAATTTTTTTTACACTAACAAGAAAATTATTATTATTTATTAAATCACTTTTCAGTGGAAACATCTAAGAAACTATAAGGATTTTCTTTTCTTTGTACAGAAACCATGAGCTATCTTTTTGAGGAATATAACCCATGTAACTTGTGAAATTTAGTGAATGTACTTGCTAAAAAAATAATTTTCTCAGAGTAAGAGGCCTACTGGACTATCTTTACATATTAACTTAGTGTAACAGTTTTAAAGGAATTATTGTGGTGTGTGTGAAGAAAATACCATGTGTGTTGTCACAGAGTCCCCGTCTTTATTTTTACCAAGTTCTTCATAATTATTCAGAATTGTTCCTGCCATTACCAAAGCTGCACTTGAACCATTCACAGCAACTCTAAAATAAATGGCCAACAGGTCACTTGTTTACACCAGGCAGCCTGGAAAGCTGGTAAGACTAAGGAAACTGTTGTTGGACCATATATATTCCAAGAAAATTTGAGGTTGGTTAAAGTATACTCTCCCTCTAACATGAAAAAGGCCAAGGATAGACCTAGGAAAACTTTTCCCATGTTGTATTGGAACTCTTCATGTTGTTTTCCAGCTGACATATGAGAAAGGTGGAGGTTTTAGTAAAAGTAAAGTATGATTTCATGCAGAGACTATCTATCCCTGAATGAGTCATCCATAGTATTTTAGTGTCCATTCCTTCCTTGCTAGTTTTGGGTTTTCTGTCTTTTGTTCATTTATTTATTTCTCTCCATTTTGTACACTTTGGAACTTAATCCTTAAGTTTTAGTGTCTATATATAAGTATTTAAGCTGTTACAATAATAGAATTTTGTCAAAATACTAACCACACTGGGTTGAATGATTGTTAATGGAATTTGGTCTGTGCTAATGGGCTGGGAAGAAAATGTGGACAGGAAAAATGCCATTTATTTACCTTGATATGAACCCCCAGCCTTTCAGAAATAGACTCAATTTTGCCCCTGCTGAATTGTAGGCAGCTGAAATAGTGGTTCAGGTCTGAGTTTCTCTCTTCAGATGTTGAGCAGTAAGATTTTCTGGCTTAGTCATCTCTGCAACTAAATATCTTTGCAACTTCAAGCATTTTTATCTGACATAGGGAAAGAGGAAAGACTGAGGTACAAAAGTGTTGTACATATTGTTTAAGCATTCAGATTTGTTCTTTTTTTGTTTAATAAGCTGTCTTCAAATTTTATGGTGTGCCAACTGTTAGAGACCAGTCTGGAAAGGCCTCCATTGTGGTGGACAAATATCCCTGTGCAATCCCCTGTGCATTCTGGTACAGGCATAAACAGTTCTACAATTATCCAGAATTATTGTGGAAGTGGGAGGATGGTCTTATAAATCCAGGAAAAACAGAATGGGATTCTGAAGAAGAATGCCCTGTGTTAAATCTTTTATCCATAGACTAAATATTTGCAATTTATCTGATTATATTTTCCATATTTTCCCCCTCCTTACCTGGAAATCAGTGAGAATAGCACACCCTGAAAAATATACCTTTCAAAGGGAAATGTCATTTCCCTTTGAAAGGTAATGTCAAGTGTTGAAGACATTATGTCGAGTTTAGACTTAAAGTACCATTTTTACAGAAATACATGAATTTTAAACCTGAGAATCCAGGGATGTGTCCCTTGTCTAGTGTATTATGGAACTACTGGATGAATTTGGGCACCAGATTGTGTCCACATACATTAAGTGGATATTCATATCAGCCATATTTTAATATCAATTTTCTTATTTTTACCAGTGATGTTGAGAAAAGTTGACTAGCACAGAGAATTTTCATCAGTTCTGATGAATTTCTCATTTGGATTTTACAAACTAAAAACATTTGAGCTGATCTTTGCTAGGCACTTGTCTTTACTTCCTCTTCCATGATGTTGGAAAATACATGAAAAAACCCTTAATAGCACCTTTTTTTTTCTCTCTTCAGATCAAACAAAGTGGGAATTTCTCATTCTGTAAAAGGTGGTTTCAAAAAGCTTATTAAGGATCAGAGATGTGTCTTTATTGAATTGTTCCATATTCATATTCAAAGAGACCAGGTTCTCCTTTCCTAACCACAAATTCATGGGCTTGTTCTAAGTTAGGAAGCATGGTGGTCCTTTTCCATCTGAACTCCAGATTTTCTAGGGGAAGTGCTTTATGCACTAGAGCAAGAGGACCAACAAACAACTTGCAGAGGAGATATTCCTCTTATTTTGGACAACACACACAATCCACTAGACTTTCCAGAGGATACCTGATGTATTAGGAGGCACTCTGTGCGCTGCTTGTGAATGTCAATGCAAAATAATTTTTGATAGCCAGGTCTGCATCTGATACATGTGATTGTTGCAACTTCTGGTCTTGGAGTGGGTGAGGTGCTGGGACAAGCTTGACATGCCACAACAAGTGGTCTGCAAAAGGTTATAAGGTCCATAATGAAAATTAAAAGACTTCATACATTTGCTGCAATATTTATTTCATTTTCAACAAGCAGAATGCTGCAGTAGGAACTTCCCTTCAAAATACAGTTGAGTCAACTTTATAGAGAAAAATAAAGAGGAATACTTCCCTTGTCCCCTGGTGTTTTGATCTGTCTAGTTAGCTGTTAAAGTGAGATCAATAAAACCTACTCTATCTGCTGTAGGCCTATAGACAACCAGAAATATTACAAATGCATTTTCTGTTTTATTTTTATTCTACATTTTAATCATCCACCAAACTGGCAATATAAAGTAGTTTATTAATTGGACAAACCCTCATACTTGCAAAGGCGGTCATTCTGCCTCCTTCCATAAATCTGCATAATTTGTGTGGAGTTTAAACTTGTCTTATCTCCATTGTGGATATTGCAGTCTTTTGGGCAAGCAAAAGAAGGGTGAATGTGCTGCCTGATGGAGGCAGGACTAGGGGAGTCTTTGAGTACAGCAAAGGAACATTGTGCTGGACCATGTATGCATCCAGACGAGGAACAGAAGAGGTTATCAGGAGGAAGAACATTCCGTTATTCCTACTTACTCCACAGATTTGCCTTATCTGCTTGTTTCCGGCCTAAACAATAGATTTAGTGTTCCTTGCTGAGAGCATGAAAACCCCTGCATTGAGCCTGATGGATGTGCTTCATGTGCTTTAAGAGGATGTTGCTCTCTTGAGAAAAAACGCCTTCAAAATTACTAAGCAGCTCTTGTACTGTCCTCAAAGGCGAAAGTGCCAAAGTATGTAGTATTAATTCTTCACTGAGGAAAGGCAGAAATTCAGGCTCTACATCTGAAAATTATTAAATATGTTCTTTTCATCTCCATTGTAAGACCAAGTTTTAAGAAAAATGCAAAGTAGTTTTTGTTAGAAAGAGTTAAATATATGAAAGCTTTCCATTTTAAAGGCAGCTAAATAAGTTAATCTCGGTACCTGGTCTAAGATATTGTTCTCTGTGATGTTTGATTCTTCAGTGAATGCAAATTGATGGAGTGAAAAATTTGTTAATGTTTATTTGCTGAAAATACAAAGATAAAATTTTTATTCCATGTCACCTCTCTTTCTGTTGGTGCCTGCAAAACCTCTGTCACTCCTACTGTGTTGATGAGGGGCTGCTACCAGTGGGATGAGATAAAGTGTCTTCTAGTTTCTTCTCTTAGTGAATAAATACATTTGCAACATCCCTAGCAAATGCTGCCTCCTTCTCCAGTGACAGTAGCAGTGCTGTGCTGATCACAGACTGCTGTGCTTGAGGATGATGTGTCACCACCTCCTCCTGCACAGTCCCCAGCCCTGAGTTACCCAGCTTGCTCCTTGTTGGTCTTGCTCCTCCTGTATTGTTACTATTACTCTTCAATTTAAAAAAAAATTATGTTTCATGGAATCTAATATACACACAAACATTTCTAGGCATACCATAAAGAAACAAAAATAAAATCAGTAGTTTTTTTCCCAAAATGTTTAACACTTCCAGCCTGGCATTATTAAAAATTAAAATAGAAGGGTAATTTTGGAAAATGAAGTGTGTGAGAAATTCTTGTGGTTGAGTTTCTGAGGACAAATCCAAGAGCTACTTCTCTTTTTAGCTGAAATTGTGAAAGCAGAGATGCAGTGAACGTTGCAAGTATGACTGGGAGAATGACAAGTCTTAGCCAGAGAAGTTCAGGAAGGGCTTCGCTGTTGGGTGATATCACAAAATTGAGGAGAGTTGTCATTGCTCATTGTTTTTTGAAGCTTTTTTTTATTTTTAATTTTTTTGCTCAAATAAGCTTTATCTATTGACAAAGGAGATTACTCCTTTTTACTTCTATGTTTTTTGACTATGTAACACCTGGTACATGCAGTCTTGGTACCTCTGTATTGGCATGTATGACTCATTTTGCCGTAACTTCATTTCCTTGCTCATTCTTGCCTATGTTGTCCTGAAAATAAGATCTTCTTTTTCTTATTAGTAGAATTGTAACCTTTATTCTTTAAGGAAAATTTAAATTTAAGTTAAAGGGCAGTGAGTGTGCATGGATACATACATACCATTAACCTTATTTAACTGTGAAGTAGATTCCTTCCTCCTTGGTCATGGTTGGCCTAACACTTTCTCTAGATTTAAAGTTATGCTGTTTTCCATTAGCTGAGGATTTATCCAGGAATAATTTGTGCTTGCCTGTAATTTCTTCCTTAGTGTTACATATATTGTCCTTAGTTAAGGAAAACTGTAAAACCTTAATGTATTTATTGTTAAAAAGTGTTCCTTGTTGCTTGTTTCTGACGAGGGAAATCCTTGAGAAAGATTATCTCAGGCATGAAGCATGAATGTTAGAAACATGGAGAGAATTGGACTTAAGGACAAAAGTGCCCATGTAAAGCACTGAAGTGAAAAATTTTAAGTCATAATGCTCAATTTATAAACTGAAGCAGATATGTAGGCTTGTTAGTATTGCAAACTAATAAATAAACTTTTGCCTGCCTGATATCTTTCCGCCATGAGAGAAGAGCCCATGTTTTGACATTGTTTTGGTTTTTTTTGCAGGAGTCAGAGAGTAATAAGTTATGTTCCCTATATTCCTTCCGAAATACCTCTACCTCACCAAACAAGCCCGACGAAGGAGGCCGTGACCGCAGCGAGCTAATGACCAGTGTTAATTTTGGGACGCCGGAGCGCCGCAAGGGAAGCCTAGCAGATGTGGTGGACACACTGAAGCAGAAGAAACTAGAAGAAATGACCAGGACTGAGCAAGAAGGTATGCTCTGGATAATAAGATTGATGCAGTTTTCCCCCACCCCCCCACCAATCCCGTAATTTTTATGGCATAAAGGATGTGTTGGGTATCAAGGGCCATAAAACTGCATAACTGGCAAAGGCTAGGATAAAGTTATTCACAGGTTTCCATGGCAATGGTAGTTTGAGATCCATTAGGGATTTTAGATGAATATGCCTGTTTTTAAAAACTTTTTAAATTGTCTTGGTTGTGAGTCAAAGCAAGAATGTTGGACTTGGTGAACACTCAACTCTTACTTGAAAGGTTATGATGAATTGTTAGCTGGCTGTGGATGTGTGAGGGATATTCTTCAGTTGTATTTGTTCGCTTTCTTTTAAAAGACAAATGTTTATTTTTAACAATAAGAATGAATCAAATATGAGCTGGTTTGTTTTGCCTTAGAAATTCTCATCTTTCATCACTTTAATAACCCAGCATCTGTAACTAGGAGAATGGGAAACAGTTTTAAGTGTAAAAGTACCTAGTTCTGACCTATATAGCTAGAATTACAGAGGAAGAAATCTATTTTTTTTTTAACAGTCTCCTCAGATATTGTTACAAGTATTAAAACAGAGATAAAAATGAGGACAAATCTTTGAGTGCTAAGGCAGTTTATGTAGCCAGTCTTTATTCAGTCTATACACTTACATCGATTTTGTGAAGATTTTGGTCATGCTCAGAAACAAAGAGAATTGGAGAGTGAGTTTATCAGTGTGTGTGTGCACACAGTAAGGGCCCACCATGAAAATGTCTCCCCTTGGTAAGTAGAATGTAGTCTGGTTGCAGAACTTGGTTCTGCAACAATACCTTTTAGTCTGTGAGCTCATACACGAGTTTGAATCAGGGAAGTTGTGAGAGCAGGAGGCTCTGAAATAGAAAAACAGGTGTGGAGGCATCTGTGTGGATTCTCTTAGATATTTTACCAGTTCTGTTTTGTGGCATTAAAAATAACCCAGGAAGAATATTTATAATGTAGCAGAGCCAAAAGGCAGTAGAACTTTGTGATTTTTTTTTTTTCTTTGAGATATGAATGAGTTCAGAATTATTTTGACTCCTCAAATTCATGGTGTGGTTGCAGTGCACCTCAAACATTGCACTTTAAGTTCCCTTGGCCTCAGGTAGCAATGCAGATTTCAATTAAAATTGAAGCTGATACAATAATGTATTTAAATATGGGATAAAATCATGTAGTGATGGAATTTCTTGGCATAATTGTTAAATGCCAGTGTGTTCTATAGGTGTCCTTTCTGAAGCTGGTGAAACATCTCTAAAGAGAGAATGTCCCAGATTCTTTACTACCATCTGTCTGTTTTCATCTGTAAAGATCACTCTTTTAAAAATTGCTTTCTTAGATTTGGTAGTTAGGCTAGGAAAACTATTTTAAATATTACTTTGGCAAAGTTGTTTTCTGCAGTCAGTAGCAGTCGTTCGACACCCCATGCTAATCAAAGGTCTTGGCTCGTACTTTGCTGAGGGAGTGCTCAAGTTGCTTTTGATTATGTTGACACCACAACTAAGGCTTTTCCAGGAGTGTACTGGATGGTGTGCTAATAAAAATGTGCATCGAAAAGTTTAAACATAGTATCTATCTGTAGAGATTCAAGCATTTCATAGCTTATTTTTGTATGGGTTCTCAAGAGTTTTCTGCACTTCCCCTGTATTAGTATACATGGGTTGTTTTAAGAGTGCAGAGCTGAGAGATCCCTCTCTCTGAATCAGAACCTTCCACGCTGTGTGTTCTCATCAGCAGTGAAATAAAGGTCACTTTTGATCTACAAAATAATCTTGCCTTTTATGGACCACATTATAATGGAAAGCTATTCTAAAGTCTGCATGTAAGTTCAAAGGTATTTGACTGTATCTTTGTGTTTCAGTTCGTCTTAGATTAGATATTAGGAGACAATTCTTTGCTGAGAGAGTGGTGAGGCTCTGGCACAGGTTGCCCAGAGAAGTTGTGGACACCCCTCCCTGGAAGTCTTTAAGGTCAAGTTGGAGGGAGCTCTGGTCTGATGCAAAGTGTCTCTGCCTACCGCAGTGGAGTTGGAATTAGATGATCCTTAAGGTCTCTTCCAGCCCAGGCCATTCTGTGATGCTTTTATAGTTCTGCATTAAGTACTCTTCCATTCATCCACCATTTTTTGCAGGAGAAAAAAAATCACTTGTGTTTAACAGAAAATAATTAATGAACATCTGACTGGTACCACATAAATTAATGCAGCAAAATAATTAATAGAAAGATTGGAAATTCTTCTGGATGTTACACTTAGGAAGTTCAATGTTTCTAAACTTCTGTGTAGGCTAGGAATGTCAAAATTCTTAGAACAGATTTGAATACCCAGTTCAGTATTCAGAGGTTTCTCTGAGTTAAAAAGAAGTACTCTCTCTACTTGTTTGATTAAAATAAAACATTTAAAAAAATAATTACTATTTTAAGATTGAACTTTGTTTTAGCTCTGTACAATCAGGGAAATGAGGTCTGAGATTATGAAATTGATTTGTCTTCTTACAGAGTCTATTGAACAACCTAATTAATAGCCTGATAACACACTTATCATACATGGTGCTCTTTAACATCTATCCTTTAAAATATGTTTCTATGCAATTATTTTCTTAAAATGGTATGCAACCAGTGCAATTGAGGAGCTCTTTGTGTACTGAGTCCTGCCCTGTCACAAAATTGAAAAATACCTGCTGATTTTTTTAAAAAATAGAGAGAATAATATAATTGGTTTAATGAATGAAGTGGAGAAAAGACATGTGTTTCTACTGTATACTGTGGTGTGGAGCTTTAAGTCCTGCATATCTCTTTTACAAGAGTGTAATAGTTCATGCTAGCTTCGTTTATAGGGATGACCTCTTTGACCACTGATGTTGCTGTGGGATTTGGGCTAGCACACAGTCATATGTCAAGTTAATTGTAGAGTTAAATGTGGAGTAAAGAACTCAAGAATTCCAGTCACCAGATCAACCCCCCACGCCAGCACAGCAAAAAGTCTCTTTTAATATTGTTAGATATTAACTTCCTAAATATCCATCCATATCCATTTCTGCCCATCTACACCATCTGAATTTGAGAAATACAGGTTGTTGGGGTCAAATACTTAAATACTTTGTGCTACACACTCAGATATTAGGTGTCATACTGGTATATACTCCTTGTGGTCTCTGTTGTAGCTCATAACATTGGAAAAGAAATATATACTGGAAGACTTTATCATGTCTAAATAGATATATTTAATCAGAGTCCTTTGGCTCCCGAAAATAAGTTGTCTAATGAGAATTTCATCTGAGCAGCTGTGACTGAGGAGGTCAACAGGCATTGCCTAAGAGAATATGGCCCAGCTGGTTAAATCTGGTTGTTGTAGTGATTTAAATGGTCAAGTGCTGCTTGTAATCCAGGACCGTCTGTTTGTAAAGGGAAGAGTGAGTGCTTCAGCATAATGTACAGCTGTTTTAATCTCTCTTTAATAATAGTGCTTCAGTCAGTGTCATGTCTTGTGTATGGTGTGGGAACACGGGTGCCTCGCACAGGAATATACCTTGGGTATGTTTTTAGCTTTATTTGTAGTCTGAACACAGATTACCAACAAACAACATATTTTTTTGACTTTGTGGTCCTGTATTTGCATTTTTTTGTACAGTAAGGCACTCCTGTGTCTTAATTTGTAATGATTTGGAAATGAGAAAACTGATGAGAAAATAGTAATGGAAAAAGAAAAGAATGCTACAAATATTTAGAGTTAATTTGAGTATGTAAAGACTGCTGACATGTGTTCTCATAAGACAGAGGTCAGAAATGAACAGGTGTCTAATTTAATCAACAGCATTAGACTCTAGGGCCTCTTGGATAACTTCAGTATATTCATCTTAGTTATTCTTTGAGCCGAAGGATTGCTTTGCTGGCGTTTTTCTTTGGAAGTATCATACAGTACAATCAAGTATTAAAGCTCTTCATAGCTCAAAATGAAGAGTTTGTGTTAGACAGTATGGTCTAACTCCTTCTCTCCTTTTCTATCCCCTTTAAGTAAAAGGCTTTTCTTTTTTGAATATTGCTTATGTTACTTCTGTGAGACAGATTTACAGCCTGGATTCTATGCCGAGAATTGGCTTCCAGACAACTATCCTACTGTACTTCATCATAAGCCTCGAGGAGCAATAATTAGTAGTGCACATCTTGTCTGCAGTGAGGAGAGCAGATTTCCCCCTTTCAGATCTGGAATGCTAGGTTGGCAGGTCAGCTGGCACTTCTGAGCTGGAAACTGGGCATGTCATTTCTGCTAAGTGCTAAGCCCTCATTACTCAGGGCCTGGATTCCTAATTCACTTTTGACCTTGATTCTGAGCAATGTATACAGTATCATTTTTCAACCAAGCTTGGTCCACAATTCTAGCACAAGCTTTTTATGAAGTGCTTCCCATTCTTGTTTCCTCCTTGAAGACCATAGTTGAACATTCAGAGATCAAAGATTTCTATCTATGCATGGTGGAATAACAAACATCTACATAAAGAGAAATATATTCACAAATTTCCATCTATTCTCTGTCATGTGCACCTGTTTGTAGTCTCTCTCTATGGGGGGTAATGTGGGTGGACACCTAAATTAAAAATTAAGGGTTCACATGTATAATTAAATCTATATGGAGTAGGGAAAATCTTATTACATTACTCAGTAGTGGTGGTTTTTCTGATTTTGTGTTTTGTTAATATTTTTTCTCCAGCTTCATATTTCAGTTAATAATAACCGTACACTTCCTGTTATATTGACTTAAAATAGATTGAAACTTCCCCTATAAAACTTTCTATCATTCCAATAATTATATTGAAATATAATGTAAATTTATTGAAGTGTGTATTGCACACACAAATCCACGAATTTCCTGCTAATTTCACTGGGAAGTAAAGAAATTTAAACTTTCACATACTGTGTTTTATAGGTGGACATAGGCAAACAATTTTGGTTTCAATTGTTTATTTTTTAGGCTTTTTTAAAAAATTATGGTTGTTTTGGGTTATTTTTTAAGAATCTGTGTGTATTATATTGTTTTAAATGAATGCAGAGTTTCCATTTTGCATTCTTTGTTTTAAGCCTGCCACAGCTGAGAACAGAGAGAGTTCAGATATGTATACTTGTTTTTTAGTACGGTTTTAAGCGCAACCTTTGAGGACCTTGCATGTCAGTTTTCTTTGGTGTATCAGTCCTAGAAGTGAACTGCTGACCATTTGTGGTCAGAGAATATTTTAAAATGTTTTTCAGAATTTTTGCAGAGTTTTAATTCAAGTTCTCTGTCCTGTGGTGTGGTGGATACCCACACTTTCCATGATAAAGGCATGATCCTTGGCTGTCCTAACACACTTGGTGTTTATAGACCCCTGTTCTTTCTTGTTTTTTTTTTGTTTTTTTTTTTTAATGGATACAGATATTTTGTTCAAGACTTCAGAAATGTTTCTGGGTTTTGGTATTAGGATTATCCAAAGTGATCAATAAAAATGACTTATTACTAGTGTTCTATTCTTTGTGATACCCATGGAACTTGCAAGGGGTCACTGCCATTTCTCTTTGGATATGAAAAACTCACCTTCTTCAAATCCTTTCATCACCTTTGAAAAAGCCTGACTTATTTGCTTGGTACCATCTTCATTATGTTTCCCTTTTCTTCTTCTATCACTTTTGCTAAGAAAATTCAGAATCAGTTATGCATATAGTTAATTTAATACTTATGTTTTACTTGGTTTTTGTTGGAAGATGTATATAGTGGTATCTAAGAAAAAGAATTTTTCTTCTAAACTCCAGACATGCTTCCAAAATAAAAATGCAAAAGCCCAAATGTCCAGAAAATAAATGGATGACTCAGATCAAATTAAAGGAAAGATATGAAGCGCATTTTCCTAAATTGCTGTTTTCTTCCATTATTTACCTCCTTACCATAAAATTAAATGCAACTTATTATTTCTCTCTCTCTCTCTTTTTTAATTCCAATTATCTTGGTAAAATCAGTTTGGTCACTCTTTTTCAATACATATTGCAACTCTTTTCTCATACTGCTCTTTTAGAAAAGCATATTCTTCTAATTCTAGACATTTTATAGACCATAAAATTTCTAAAGATTCATTTGTTGAAGTCTACAGTGAATTCCTATGTCTTAACGTGTTAAGTTAAAGTAATTTTGGTCCTTTTTTTGAACATTACTGCAAAGGAAGTGTTTTCTAGGGTTATTTTCCTGGTAACTAAAAGAAGATGCAGCCTATTTTCCTTCTCTCTGTTGTATTTGTTTTTTCTATCAGAATTTCATTCCATTAATGTACTTTCATTTAATGAAATTTTGAATGCAGCATACATTTAAAGAATTTTTAATTTTTTCTGCAAAGAGAGATTCAATCTGTGTAACCATACTGTGTCTGGCCATTGATATTTTGTCTTGTATTTTTATCATTCTGACTGAGAATTTAGGCATTTTTGATTATTCACTTTCTTATATCCTTTAAATTTTTCAGAACAGTATTTTGTGATTAAATGCTATCTCATGCTTTCCATTTAAGAAACTGGCACATATTGTCATCTTTGCACCTCATCTTTGTATTTATCTGGCTGCCTACACTACAGTCTTACCCAGTGTTGAAGTAGAGAATCTAATCATTACTCACAGATTCTGTGTGAATATAGGAAATTTTCAGCACTTTTCAGTGTGTCCCATGTTACATTTGGAAACTTCTGTTCAGTTTTCTTGGTTCTGGAATTCAGTCATGGCACCCAAATGGAGAATGGCTCAGACTTTTACATGGGAATTGTGGAGAACGAGATCTACATGATTAGGTTGGGAGATCAGTTAGACCATCTGCTTTGCTAAGAGGTTTTCATGTCCTCTCTTGGTTCTTATTCAGGATCATCAGCAAGAAACTGGTGAGCCTGATGGTAGCCATTTGAGACCCTGTCAGGAAAAAAACTACACATTTACCTTCTACTTTCTTGGAGGTTCAGTTTTGAAGGCAGGTTGTTCTCTTTTTGAGACTTTGTACCCATGCACCTCTACAAAATTGTTGCTTCTGACTGTAAACAGAGTTGATCCTGACAGGGGAAGAGTCTGAAATTCAGGACTCAATTCTGAGGATTGGAACATCCATTCTAGCCACGAAAATTCTTAATTTTTAAGCAGGTATTTGCTTTCACCGTTTTCAGATTCTTATACCACATTGAAGAAATATCTTTATTCAATGTAGATTATTATAGACTAAGATTATATTATATTATATATAATATAGAATATTATATAATAGATGAGTAAAATCCTTTTCATTGGAACAATTGTGCCTTGACCCTGTTCTCATTATCCCTGAACAGGACAGATGATACTGAAAAAGGCTGAAATCTTCTCTTTGCCATCATCTTCTGACCATTCCAGTCAATTCCTCCCCAAAGATGTGTTTTCCAATGCCTTTCCTCCAGGGATCATCTCATTTTTCTTTAATCCCACTGTAACCTCTCAATTCTGATATTCTCTAGTGTTAGACACAATTTAATTTATTTTTTATTGCCTGATAAAGTGTCTCAGTTCTTCCATCTTATATAATTTTCTGCGCTATGTTCCTCTACACTTCTGTCTCCATTTTAGACATGGTCAAACATCTGCTATCTTTACACTATTTGTATGTTATTAGTATGATGAAAACATTATTTAAAAAGGATATCTTAAAAGCCAGCTTTTTCCTAGGGGCAGTAAAAAAGGCAAGACCAGTATGAATAGGCACAACTGACAGTGAGCTCTGTGGTAGAGAGTATAAGTGAGTGAATAGCTGTAAAAATATGGAGAGTTGCTTCAGTTGCATGATCTTGGCAGCAGGAAAATAAATTCAAACTTCATTGGTTTCTGATGTTCTGTGACACAAACAACGTTATGATCCGATCATGCTTTAAAATGGCAATTGAAACACATTTTGTAGTCATCAGGTTAATAGTAGGGACTAGAGGGACTAGATGTGATACTTCCCTTCCTAAAATTGCTAATGTAAATAAATATAAGGATAGAAGGGAAAAAATTGGGCTTGAACATGGCTGATCTTGTATGCCATTGTATTATCCAAGTTCTGGAGGGTGAATGACCTCAGGTTTCTTTGGTGATGGATTTTAGTTTTAGTTGGTCTTACTTGCTTTGCCATTCCTGCTGTTTTGCAACAGGGCCTAAAAGTGCTTTAAGTGCTTGTGACTGGGGTAATGAATGAAAATATCTTCCCAGCACTGCGAGTATTGCATTAGACTGAACAGTCACCTTACTTGTAAAAGCACTATTAGAGAGGGGCAGCTGTAAGTAAGGATAACGATTTGTGTCCAGTGCTTATTTACTGAAAATTGTAAATGTATTATTTATTGAGAGCTCTCCAGACAGTGCTTGTCAGAATAAAAATGTCAACTCTAAGCAAAATGTTATAATACATAATAAAAATGCTAGGTACACACTTTGGAGATACAGCTAATTAGATCTGCTTTTCTTAAAGAAATGACTGTAAAAATGCTCAGCAGCATATACATTTTAAATGCTGATATATTCCTTATTTTTCTATACAGTATTTGATTTAGATACTTTATAATTATTTAAAAATAATTTTGACAACTTTATTTGGTTGCCACAGGAGAGACAGAGGCACTTGCTGCCTGGCTGCATGAGGCAGCTGCATGCTCAGGCTTTCTTGTTGATCCAGTGGAGAGAGTAGCTGCTCTCACCTCTGTGTTTCAGTCTGAAACTCCAAGATGCCACTTCCTCTGTGAGGGAAACCCGCCTCCAGTGGAAGCAACAATTATTAAGATTAGTCTTCAGCCATGCTAATTAACCCCAAACAAATATTCTTAACAGGGAGCCTAAATCCATTCAATGTCAGTGTTGCTTTTGTGTATTATTAAATATGAGTAGGAATTAGAGAGGAAAAAATAAGTAGCTAATTTTTTTCTATTCAAAATATTACTTCATTTAAGTTTTTTTTGTTGTTGTTGTTTTTACAATTTTATTTTCTTTAAAACTAGCAATGAGAAGAATTGGAGCTTAAAAAAATTGGAAAGAAAATACTTTCTGCAATGTTTTACAGTGTAAGGGAGGAAATTGGCTTTTGAATTTATCCTTTTTTACAAAGAACTGCTCAGTTCAGCATCACAAAATTTAGCATGTCATCATGAAAAGCAGCTTTATTGCTTTGAGTGTATCAGCCAACCCAAGAAAGAGCACTCTGATTATTTTAGGGGCAGTCTGTCTGTGCTCCCCTGCACTCAGTTTGCTCTTGATTCCACAGAATCAAGGAATCATGGGGTGGCTGAGGTGGGGAGGCATTGCTTCTCTGCACAGGGCAGGATTGACTACAACAGGTTGTTCAGAGCCATGTCCAGTTAATTTTTGAGTATTTCCAAGGCTGTAAACTCCACAGGTTGTTCAGGGTTTGGTCATCCTTACAATAAGCAAAGATTTTCTTTTGGTTCAAGGGAATTTCCTGTTTTCTCTTTTGTTCTCTTTGCCTCTGGGCCTGTAACTAGGCACCACTGGTGAAGAGAAGAGCCTCGATGTGTCATGAGCCATGAGATATTTATATATCATTCCCTGGAAGCTGCTCTTTTTCAGCCTAAACCCTCGTGGTCCTCCCAGCCCCTCTACATGTGAGAGATGCTGCAGTCCCTTGGTTGCCCTGTGACCCATTCCTGGACTCTCTCCAGTCCCATGTCTTTCTTCTACTGGGGAGCCCAGAACTGGACACACCCTAAGAGTTGTCCAAAATATGATTTATTTTAAGGCCACTAGTTCTGCACTGTAAGACTGAGCTGGTACCTATAAAGCCAAGAGGAGCTTTATCATGATAAAGTCTGATACTTGCTGAACTTCTGCTTGGGCCCTGGCTGAGCCCTGCACATTGGTATAATTTGAGTTTTAGCCCTGCACCTGTGCTCTCACTTCCCTGTGTGTAGCTGATGAGCACAAAGCGAAAACCAAGAATAAAAACACAATTCCGTGTTCTGAAATACATATTTCTGTGCTTCACAAGTGTATTTTGGACTGTGAGGAATCCTAATTCCTATTTGCAGCCAGGCTTCTTCCTTATTTGCTCATTGGCACACTGATCTCCAAAATGAAGCAGTTGTTAATGTGTCAAAATCCACCCTCTTCTGTCCTGCTTCAGTAACATAAAGAAGTGGTGGTGTTTTTTTAAAGTTCAGATTGTGATATTGCTGAAAAAAAAGTGCAATAGTCCTTGTTAAATATACTCTTGAGGGCAAGTACTGTGTAAACATCTGCAGAGAGCTCCTGTTAGCATTGCTCTGTCCTGACTAGCAGCTCACTCTGTTGCAGTCTTGGGTCTGTCTTTAGCATGGGCTGCCAATCAGTAAAGCTGTGCCAAAATGTCTTGTTCTACAGCCTAGCATTTTGGAATGTATCTAATAGCTGTTTTCTTTTATTAATCATAATATATTTTTAGTTTTACTTACATAGGTGCCCAGAGTTCCTGGGCACAGTGCCCTGTGCATGAATGGCTGTTTATTTTCATCTTCCTTTTTGTTAACTGCTTTACTTAATGCTTTACATAACCATTTGCCATATTTTGACATGAAGCTATAATGCACTGCTGCCTGCTCACATTTCTTAAAGAACTTGATGTGACATCACCCTCTACGGTAAATCATGATCTTCACTGAACCTAAAAAACCCCATCTTGAATACTCTTCTGTCTTTCATTTATTTGAAAATGTTGAAGCAAGCAGGCTCTTTCACCCTTCTGGAAGAAGGCTGAACACTACAGCTTAGAGAGCCTGCACTGACACCAGAAATATTAAGGGCTCTGCACTGAACTTCTTAGTCTAACACCACCTTAAGAATGAATTCTGTTTGCATTTGTAGCTGTGCTGTGTGTGTTACAGGATATGCATGAGGATAGGATTCGGCTCTTTCTACTCTATCTTAAAATTTACCTGCATATTCAATATTTAAAACAGCTCTGCTTCTCAGTGTAGGTCTTAGCAGTCCTTATCGTATCTTAAATATGTAACGAGCAGATTACTTTTAAATATTTACAGTGAAACAAAAACTAACACATCGGGCAGAGGTTTGTTAAAATGTCAGAAGAACTTGCCATAGTGAAAAATAAATATTGAACCAAGTTTATTCCTGAGGTGACTCTATTAATTTCAATAGAATTATTGCAGGAGTACTTCTGGAAAAAATCTGTCAAGATTTTGTATCATAATTTAAATATTTTTTCACAGAACTTTGAATAGCCCAGAAATAATTTTATATGTCTGGCATGCACGTGCATCACTAAGTAAAATAAGCTTCTTTTGCCTCAGCCTCTGTTCCCTCTCTGGACTGTTTGTGTTTTTAGCTGTTTAAATTGTGTTGTTGCAGCTTTGTTAATAGGTTTTGTTACATCTGCAGTTATACTTGTAATTAAAAATTTAGTTGGAGCATTGGTTCCACTGGGTTTCAATGTATCTGGTGTTTCTGTGATATAATAACTAGACAAAGAATCGTGTCTGTTGCCCTTTTGTGTCTGTGTATCAGGTAACACAACAGACAGTGGCCAGACGTATGACCTCAAAAATCAAACCAATTTGTTAATGAACTAACAAGGCAATGTAATAAGCATCTCTATTCACTCATTTTCCCCAGCTTTCGGTTCTTCCTTAGAGCAAGGGTAGCCAGTGCTGTATCAACAAATTATTTGATGACAATAATTTGGCTGATGAGAATACAAGGAAAAAAGCCACAATCTAATTAGAAAACACTGTATATTAGGTGGCAAAATGTGGCTAATGTTTTATATCTAATTGTAAAACTGCAATTTGCAACTTTCGCTAGTTAACAATTTTTTCACCCCCCCTTCCTCCTTTCCTCATAGAAAATCATTAAAAAAAGGCCAAAAAGAGACTACAGGATTTGAAACACAGTGGCCCTGAAGTGATGGGAAAATGGCCAAGGTGTCACAGCTAATTTCTGACCCTGCTTTATGAGTTCTGCTGTTCCTTATTCCCCTTGTCAGTCTGTGAATCCCTGAGGCTGTACACACTGGCCTAACATCACTCAACTCCAGTTTTATATCCTCTTTTAATAATGTTGAGTCTATTCTGTCCAACTTTGATTCAGACAGCCTGCTTGTCTTGAAAAAGTGATATATTTAATCAGTGGCTCTGTCTCCAGCATAGCTCCCACTGCGTGAGACTAGAGCCAAAGAGTAGTGCAGTGGCCTGTCACTTCTGTTTGAATAGGTAATGTGGAGCCGCTCAGCCGAAGAGACAGGAGCTGGAACTGCTTGTTAGGACACATGATCAAAAGCCACTCTCTGCTTTCTGCCAATCAAGCCTCATGTCGCCTTGTGGGGCAGACATTAAATAGATTTTTCTGCCGTACACTGTGGGCACTTTGCCAGTCTGACATGTGAACTGTTACAAAAGATACCAGAGTTTCCACTTCTTGCTGACTGCTTTTAAATATTACCAAGCCCTTGCTGTCCAAAGTAGAATATTTTAAATAATGGATTATGATAAATTTCCACTACAATTAGGCAGTCTCCTTCCTGCTCCCAACTCTTCAAAGATATTTTGAAAAGCAAAGCTCTAACTTGGTTTCTGAAAACAAGCAAACAAAAAACTGTTGAACAACCCTATGGCACATAGATTTGAATATTGTCTGAGCATTATGGTGAGTTGTTGCTTTCACTTGCGAGATTTTGAATATTGTTTCTATTTTTGGTCTTTTTTACATTATTTAATTAGATTTTCCTAGTTGAGATCATAGCACTGTTTTATTACTATGTTTATGGGAAGGGATAATAAAATTGGCTTTTTTTTTTTTTGTAAATGAGGTTGAATTTATTTATTGTGTTTATTGGCTGCTGGTGCGAATATAAATGTCTTAAAATGACTCTGTAGTTGGTTTTAGTTACACTTTCCCTTGGTTTTTTCCTCTTTGTCTATTACCCTCCATAACCACCTCAGCTCTTGTGCCCATGGCAACAACGCTCAGTGGTTGAGGCTAACAAAGATGACATTTAAGCTTTGCCTAAGTAATGAATATTCTTTTGTAACTTCCAGGGCCACTGAATTTATGTCATTTTTTAGTGGTCCCCAGTACCTAGAGAACTGCTTCTATTTATGTACTTGTGGTCATGATACCCAGATATTTACTCCCTTGTGCTTGCCCTTCCTGATATATCTTTTTCTTTTCTTTATTTTTTCTTTTTCAAGTAAAACTTTTTTTTTTTTTTAACTAAAACATACCATGGCAATCTAGTGGAATTCATTTAAACAGTGAGCTACACATAAACAGCTGCTCTTTCAATAAGCCATTCTTTATAATACCCTTATTACCTTCTAGTGTCTCAAATTCTGATTAGTCAACAGTGCTGATTACTGTATGGCATTCCACTGCCCATCTTCCTTCTGCTCAGCTGCTCATGTCTTAGCTGTTCTGTGATTACAACACAACTTGTGCATTGTTTCTCAGAGTTTCTCTTCATATTGTATATCTTTTAAAAAAACCTCTAACCCCTGTTGAGGAGATGGGGAAAAAAAAAACCCCACAAATCCTAATTTGAGTCACCATAAATTCCCTGAAACTCTGAATCGTTTTTGTATCACTGTGATCCTCACGCTCTGCAACTTTGAAGTGGGATGAATACGTACTTTGGGTTTAAGAGGGTAATCAATAAATAATGTCCAGTTAAAAAAACTTTGGAGAAATGGCAGTTACTTATTGTAATATTTGTAATAGAACAAGAGAGACCAAGGACTGTGAGGTTTTAAAACAAAATCCACCAAACCCAAAAACCACACAATGCTTTCTCCTGGTTATGCTTTCACAAAACCCAGTGAGTTCAGAAGTTGTTAAGAACAGAGCTTTGTCATGAGAGAGCAGTTTGGAAAACATCCCCCCAGTAACGTATGCTGGGTTTCAGAAAGGTGTGTGGTGGCAGAAGGAACGCACAAAGCGAAAATTGGAAGGGAAGGAATTGTATCCCTGGTGCTCTGGATCTCCAATTTCTGCTCAAAACAGCGAATGCAGGGGTTTGTTAAGGACATTAAACTTTGCCAGCTGGTTTATAGGTAAATAGTATGGTGGTGAGGAGAACACCCTTTCTGTGGCTCTGTAAACCCCCGCAGCTTCCTTTGGTGCAGCCCCTTAGAATCCAGCCCTGGTGAGCCTGAAACGCTGACACACTCAAAAAGCAACCCCATTAAAGGCCTTAAATCTGTCATTGTGCTCTGGAGCCTGCTCTGAAAATAGCAAAGCTCTTTTTGTAAATTAAAATCGGTGTGAATGGGAACAGATGTTGACATGCTTTACTTTATCTGCAGGGATCCCCGTCAGGGGGGAGAGGGTCACCGAGGTTAGATGGCCGGAATTACTGCAAATGTGCAAAGGACAGGGAGAGCCTGCTATAGACATTGTCTCCGGTTTTCCTAGAGCAGGAATAGCATCCAGTGCTTACTTCTGGGTGCTGAGAAGCCTGTGTGTAAGGAAAGATGGTTGTGTAACAGCTTTAGTTCCTTGGAGGATGCTGTCCCCTTGTATGTCTGTTCACAAGATAAAGGGGAGGGATGCTTGGCCTGTTTTACAGAGCTGGTCAGATCTGGGTTCCAAGGGGCTTTGGCTGACCCCAATTCCTATTTATTTCCATGTTACCTGGGCTCATGCAGGACCTCGTGGAAGGTATTTGACATACCCAAGGCTCAAACTACAAAAAATTTGCCTTCAGTCTGACATTGGATAGCTTTTTTTGGAATTTCAGCATTACTTTTTAAGGTATTGGGTGAACTCCCGTGTTGCATTAGAGTCATCATCAACTTTTAATAGTTTTTGAAATAAAAACGTAGTTCTGTTCTGAAACGTGCAATTTATTAAATAGCTTTGCTAGTCAATCTCAATAAATTCTTGTTGAAGATTTTTCCTGATTTAAAAAAGATAGCAAAGGATGAATTTATTTATAAGAACTGTAATAGTTTCCCTCAATTCCTTTTATATTTTAGATTACCTTATAATTTTCTAAATCTACATGAACAATAATGATCAATTTTGTCAGTATTATTCACACCTTTTATTAATTTAGCATAGATGAATAAATGTGAATGTTGTGAAGAGTTGATTGGGAATAGATTTTAAATCTGACAGTTAGATTACAGGGTACCTAAGAAAAAATGGCTCTTTCACTAGGTACCTAGTAATTTAATTCTTGTTTGAAATTATTATAATTTATTACAGTGTGTGGGTCCTAATGAATGTCTACTATTAAATGAAAAGGAGAAATTGAAATTATGAAATTCTTTTAACTTGTATCTTAAAAATCCTCTTAAACAATTCAGTAGATATTAATAAGCAATGTGCTTTTCTTTCCTTTTTATATGAATGTAAACAAAAACATTTTCCTCACTACACAATGATATTAGATCAGTGCTGTTGGAGATTCTTACTTAGAATCAAGACTACCTTAAAACAGAGGAGAATAATTTTATGTGATGAAAAATATCTAAAATTTTCTGTCTTGAATAGACATTTAGACATTCTTGTATGAGTCCTTTTTCTTCTTCAAGGAAAGCTCAAAATCACTACTAGATTTGCTGTTGTTAAAAATACAGATGCATATGTGTGAGAAATTAAAATTTCTCAGCATTTTTCATACTGAAGGAATCAGTCATCAGGACATTAGAATATAATACACATTATACTTTTACTGTCACCATGTAAAATTATTTTCCACTTTGCTTATCGGTTTTCATTCGAGAAGTGGTTAGGAGAAATTGGTAAAAATGGGTAGATATTTCCAAGTAATTGGAAAATGGGTCGGCAGTGCCAAATAAATGTAGCAAATAGGTTATAGTGACATTTGAAATAGATGATGGAGTACAAAATGTGAATTATCTTTGTTAAAATGGTGAAAACACATTAGAAATTTCTTAGATACAAACTATATCAGTTCATACTACTCTGGTTTACTTAAAATTAGGCCATAATGGAATTATAAAATATGTTTAAAGAATAGAAGGCCTCTACTTTTTCTCTGTGACATACCATGGTATCTAAAATTATGTGATTATCATAGAAGTACCTGATAAATTAAAAAATGGTTAGAGATTTTAGTGGAAATTTCATTTGTAGTTGCACTGTTTGCAAGTCAGCAACAGTTGTGGCCTTTGGCATTCACTAGTTTCAAACTGGCTCAAATTTCTCATCTGTACAGGGGTCTCTTTTCATATCACTTACTGTAAAGGTTTCCCGTTATTAGTAAAATATGTACATGCATCCTTCTACAACTCAGAAAAATATAATTCTAACCTGAACAAGTCACTAGCTTTGCCTGCCATTTCTTGATTCTTTTTTTTTAAAGGGAACCTATACAACTCCTGAGTGAAGTCACATTTAGTCTGAGTAATAAAATATTACCTCTGGTTACCTGTTGCTGTCTTGCAGCTGACAGATGGAACACCAGTTGGATATTCCATTTTAGGGTACCAAGGTAGCATTGCATGCTTGCATCCTTCGAGGTGCATGTGTCTTTTCCTCTGGGAAGAGAGTGTGGGATATTATGCCACTGCATGTTTCCTGATATGCTGCCAGACAGGAAAGGAAAAAAAGGACAGAAAAAGAGAAAAGGAGAGGGAAAGATAACACTAATAAAAGGAAAATAAAAAAGAACAGTGAAAAGGTGAAAGAACTGTTTTGGGGTGTGGTTGTGTTTTTTTACTTCAATAATTTTTGCATTTTCATCAAGGAAATATTCTAAGTTCAAGTGAACAGAGCTGAAGCCAGTATTTTAGAATGTGACCTGGATTTGGGACTGTAATTTTTTCCCTTATATTCCCTGAGCAAAATAAAAGGCACCCAAAATCACCATATTTGAAAATGACATTAGGCACAGAACAAAATGGGTTATGTTAACCCTTTGTCCTCTCTCTCTCTCTATGTACACAATCGTGGTGTAGTTTGGTCTTGTATGAACTTTACTATTTTGCTGATAGGATTTGTTTGAAGCTACTAGTAGAAAAAAGGAGACTGAACAGAATTTGTTCTTTTCAAGCTTCTAAAAATACTCAGGCCTTTCTCATGAGTTAGGAATTTTTATATGTTTACTGTTCTTCACTATAACCAATTCCAACAACTGCCCTGTTACTGAGAAAAATAGGAATATGCTAAGACGTGAGCTGAAAAACCCTTAAGAGCTAACATTTCAAAATATAAACATGAATTAATGCTAGCGTCAAATTTTCCTCAATTTTCTGAATTTCTTTGGCATGTTATAGCCATGTATGCTGTTTGTTAAAATTTATTTTCAGTAAAATATGTAAATACTATGAAATGAAATTATTTTATTAAACTTGCAGTTTTGGTATTATTTGAACCTTGAATGTGGAAATCTGAATGAGATGAGATTAAAAGGTTTAAATAGCTTTAAAATTATATTTACATTAGTGCAATCTGTCCTTTTTAATACTAATCTGCTTTTTTAGTTGAGATTATATTATAAAAAAAACCGCCCAGAGTGCATTAATATCAGCCAAAATGTTTACACTGTGAAACTTGTTTCTTCCTTTCTTGATCAGCCGGAGTTCTCAAGGAAAAGTTCAGTTCAGATATTAGCTATACTTCTTAGAAATGACCTTGTGGGGTAGAGAAGCATGGCACAGTGGCACTTTCCAGCTGTACACATGGTATCCGTCGGGGTACAATCATGCTCAGTCCCAGCACCGCAGGCTTGGACATATGTTGAGTTTTATTTCTTTCTTCTGACATTAATCCTATTCACCAGCTGTTCTGCCAGCTGCCATTCTTCAGCTTGGAGATTACATTTTGGGGGATACCAACAATCGCCTAGTTGACCAGTGTTCTCCCCACTTACTTTAAAAATGATTGGAGTTTTGGGTTAGCATTGCTCGGTCTTTTTTACTGCCTATGTCCTTAATTGTCTTTGAATTCTAGACTTGATTTATGATCACTTTGAATACACTGCAGAAAAAACCCTCAAAAGAGCTCTGATTTCTACCATACTGGTAAATCTGTGCTCACAGAAGGGGAAAAAAAAAAAAGGTTTGCAGTTAACATTCTGAAAGCTGTAATTAATGTTACATGCACTATTATGTAAACAGCATTAATTAGTGACAAATTCTTCTGATAAAAATCATTTTTAATCAAAAGAATATCTTAATTTTTCATTTTTACATGAGTCTATTTTAAGAAGTTGCAGTTTTGTAAGAAACTGTTTCACTAATCTAGTTTGAACAGGCTATTAAATCTCTGCTCCACTCATAACATATACTAATAAGTCGTATAGATTTCTTAGTTCATATTCCAGATGATCTGTCCATAAGCAGGATGTTAAACATCTGTAGTTTAAGCCTTCTGGGACTAACAAATGCATTAATGCTGGAAAGAAATGTGGCCTGAACAATAAGGTTACAGACCATGTGGTAAAGGAACAACCCCGATATCATCAACTCAGCACATACGGTGCACTGCACCCGAGTTCTACCACAGCAGTGAAAGAACAATGTCAGCTTTAAATTGTATCCATTTACAGCGTGTGTTTATCACATTCATATCACTAAAGACAGAGAATCCTGTATTCAACATAATTATTTCACGTGGCAATTTAAAGATCTTTGTTGCACGTTCTTCACAATTGAGCAAAATTGGCTATTAGCTGGATAAGGTTAAGCTAGACTGTAATGGTAAATATTTATTACAGGAATATTCGATTAATAACACATATTCTGCATTTCTTTGCACAGCCAGTGATTACTTTGAGGTCATACAAAGCAGACATTCGAATTGTCCAACTCAGATCCCACTTTAAGGAAATGGGAGCTCCATTAATGAAACCCACCCACCTTGATTCTTTTTTTCCCCTGTTCCCTTTTGCATATTTCGCACAATGTTCATTTAATACAGTTGGAGAATCAAGCTATCCAGAGTTAACACAGATGAAATGTTTTTTAAATAAGAGTTACTCTTGACTTCCATCATAGTCAAGAAAAGTTCTTGGGAGGAATGGGGGTGGGGGAGAATCCTAAGAAATATTCCCCAATGAGATAATGTTCCAGACTCACCAGTAGTGAACCCCCTTTACTAAATATGGCCATTCTATTTATAGAAATATTCATATTTTCATTGGTGGCCAAAGCACTGCTTATAGGAAAACCTACAGGTGACTAATAGGAGTTGCTCACTAAGTGGAATAATGAATAGTATTAGGTGTCAATTAAATCAAGCTTCCCCGAGGTGCAGGTGCTCCACAATGTACTGACACATTTCAAGTAGCAGCGCCACTTCACCCATGCATATGAACAAGCACATTTGCATATTAAAAAGCTGAAAATTATTTAACTGAAGCAAAAGTCTTTTAGAGATGATGGAGGTTATTAAAACTGTTGACAAGAAAGAAGGTAATTGCCTGAAAATGAGAGATGACATTCTGCTATACACAGGGAACGTTGTTTTTGTTGTATTGTGCAGCAGTGCCTGGGTGTATAACCTATTACATTGAGATTGCTCCTATGCAATTAGACCCTTTTTGTCCTCACTTCAATAAGGCTATGATTATGAAGGATTGAAGAACACTTGGCATATTGAATGTCTGTTGTTTTTATAACTTCGTCAGAAATGACAAAACACGTTTTGTGTCCTGTTTTTTCTTTGTAGGCTTATTGATTCTGTGATTATAATATTCATAAAAGACAATGTGTTCATGGTTGAACACTGTCATTTATACAGGTTTTATTTTTTTTTTTATTTTTGAGCATAATACTTGTTTGAATGCCAAGGTGTTCGTCAGAAAGATGGGCATATAGAAACTAAAAGATGAATAGGTGAGAAATTTAGCACTCTAATAATGCCAAATATTTCTATTAAAACTCAAATAAAGAGCCCATGTATTCCAGAAGTGTCTGCTCAGAAATACTCACCAACTTGCAGTTAATTTACTTTTTATCTCTCAGCAGTAATTGTTTTCCTATGTGTTTTCTTTGTCCTGTCTCTCCTAGTGATAGCCTAAAGAAACTGGTTGAATTGTACCTTGCAAGGGGCAGGAAAAAAATGTTTCTGTGTAAACCATGAGTGAGAAACTTCATTTAGCTCACACACTATTCTACAAGGAGGAAAACAATGAAGCTTCGCTTTATGAAGCTCTCTTAAGATGAAGGTGCCTGGCAGGCAATACCATTTAATGCTCACCACCTAAATGGTCATTTGTGGTGGGATTTGCAAAACTGCCTAGGAGATTTGGATGCCCAGTTCCCATTAAAGTTAATGAGAATTGGCGGCATCCAAATTCCCTTTGCAGCTTTGAAAATGTCAACCAGCCTTTCAGTGTTTGTGATCATGCTGTATGTTGAGAGAATGTTTCCTACAAGCTCTGTTTTTGTTAGGTTTTCTATTATGTTCCAGGAGTTGGCTCGGAATCTGGTGAGAAGCACAGCTACTGCAATGTCTTGCTTTGAGTTTGGGCAAAGATGTTAACCTTTCTGCTTCACGTACCCTGTCTGGAAATTACACACCCCAGCACTTCCTTGATTTTGCATTATGCTTTGGCATATATTTTGAATAAACTTATTTATATGAAAAAGTATTAAGACTTATTAATAAGAAGGTTCTATTTCAGTCTTAACATCCTGGTCTGTTGAGGTGTGTGAGACATGTAGACCCTTATCTGTCTGAAACAGTTTTAAATGCATTAAACCACAGAACATTGTAATGATATAAATTATTTATGATATAATTGATGTGCTCAAACACATAATGAGTCATGAGGATAGATGATCCAAACTCAAGTAAAAGTATGTCATCTATTAGTATTAAGTATCTTTTCAAGAATGCATGATTTCTTTCAAGTTGTGGCTTTTTTGTATATGATTGCATTTTAATCTTTTGTCAACCACTACATGCCATACACTTTCACGAAAAGCTGACCCTTTCATGAAACCATTTATTTACTTAGATCTCTGCAACACTGACATTAGCTGGCTTCTTAAAATTACATTGGTCACAAATTGAAAAGTAAAATTTACATTTTTTGGGGCCAATCTTGCAGCTCTCGCTTAGATAATACAGATTTATGCCCCAAATGTAAAGAATTGTTATATCAAAGATGCTAGTTGGACTTTGGGCCTCATTGTGAGATGCCCCCACTGGACTAGATTTTTGAATGATCTTAGCATTCAACAGCTCTTATTTAGTCACAAAAAAAAAAAAAGCTTCATTCCTTAAAACTTTCAGTGGTGAGAATAGCAAGAACACTTCAGAGAAATTCTTCACATTTTTGGAGTGCTTGAAAGAGAATTGAACTTTCTGGAAAACCTAACTGCTTGGTTCTTGGTGTAAATGCATGGGAAAAATGGAAGCTCAGCAGCTGTCACATAGTTCTAGTATCCTGTTTGGTGTGATATACAGTATGTGTGTGTGTATATTTAACAGTTATATATTAAATATTTGATATTTTGTTGCCTTAGCATATAGTATTTTATTTCAAACAAAGGGAACACAAAATCAAAGAAAACACTAATCTATTTGTTTTAGGGGAAAGCACCAGTTATCAGCTGTAGAGAACACCAATGGCTTGATAAAAGAAGCTGTAACTTCAAACACAGTAGCTCACATATAGTACCATAATATACTGTGGGAAGGTTTCTAAGCCAGAAGAAACGATAGATGACTGCTTTGGGCCAAGAAATATCATTTGATAGTCTTGTGTAGAAACCATTATGGAAGTCTTTTAAAACGAAAAGTAATCTCACAGATTTTAGTGGAAAATGAATCAGTTTGCATGCTATAGAAAATTAATGTTTCTAAAATAAATCTTGTTTTAGCCAACAAATATTTGGCTCAAACCAAAAGGCAATCAGGGAATGTTCTTTATGCCATTAGTGAAGCAGAGCATATGTTTCTGCTTTATTGGTTGCTGACATTAAGCACACTGATTTACTGGTTTGAAACTGATAGTTGGGCCGCTAGGATTCATTTAATTTGTATTAAGAATTAAGTTTAAATTTTCTGATGCACTTCTAAATTTTAGAAAGTTTTGTAATGCTTGCTTTTTTATTACAGAGAGAGTGAGGAATATTCTCAATTCAGGATCTTTCTTTTATGAAGCCATGCAATACCCTGTGCTCTGAGCCATGCAAAAGATGAGAGTTGTAGCTGTTGTTTTGCGGGACTGTTAGTCAGTGGGCAAGAAGGGAAAGAAAAATGAAAGTCTTCTGAACCCCTGTGCTTATAACCACTCTAAAAGCAGAACCATGTTCATTTTGAAGTGAGTAGCCACATGGAGCTTGGTGAGCTCTGCAGACTTTGCTGCTGATTATTGCACGGTTACCTGCACTTACCAAGGACAGGACTCATGGGCCCAGGAGATCCCTGCTTGACTGGGGCTCCTAATGTATGGAGTGGCTACTGACACTTCTGACAACTCCTTGTTAGCTTTTGTTGTGTTCCAGGCTTCCAAGATAGGAGGTACAGAATAGGTTTTGTGAGTTGTGGTGGAAGGACCCACGATAGGGCTGTCAGAGGTACGATGAGAAAGGGTTATGGTCTCCAACAGAAGCAGCTGACACCCCCCAGGGAGGTTGTGAATTCTCAAAACATATTTGCAGCTGGTGACTCCTGTTCTGCTTTGTCTGAAAGGTATTATATAACATCCCTCTTTCTGTTGGGAGTGATATTCAGCTCACAGAGCCTTGCCTGTGTAGTTGTGTACGCTCTGACCATACTTTCCAGTGACCCAGTCATCAGTTATGCTTACTGACTTCAGATGCCCAGCTTGTAACACAGTGGGGCCGATTTCTGGGATATGTTCAGCACTTAAAACTTCAGCTTCCGACACCACTGAGCCCACCAGCTTTGAAAATGAGATGCAATTTGATTCAAGCTCCATTCCTAAAACTGCTGTCCATCTTTTGAATGCTGCAATTGTGTACTATCTGTTTCTAGCTGTAAGCACACAGATGTATAAATAAGTTACATAAGCATTCAATGTACATCAAATACTTGGGTTCTACATATTCCAATTCATCTGGGCAGTAAAACCCAGCTGCCATTAAACATTATTTTTCCTTTTTTTTTAAATGACAGTTATGAAACAGCAGACTAGTCATTCTTCCAAAGACCCAGACCTTGGTTATTGAGATGCTCAGAAGCATCTGTTGATTTTGCTGTGTCTTTATTATGCCAGCCTGAAGGTGCTGTTGATAAAGACTTCTGAAAAACCTTCCCTTTTAACAGGGATCAAATTCTCTTTATTAGCATGAAAAAGGAGAAATATCTATCATTTGAATTGGATTACAGCTTCTCCAATTCTTGCTAAATGCTTCTGGAATTGTAGTGGGTCAATAAACTTTTCCCTTTTTTCTGATTTTTGGAGGTACTTTGTCTGTTAACAGCTAACCTGATAAATAAAAATCTACATATATTTCGGCAAAAATTACACTTTTATTCTGCCTATATTTATGCAGGCAGAATCTTTTTCCCCTTTTAATTGTTTTGTCTTTAAATTAAGAAAGGAATGGTGGAGGACTCTTCTACTGTTTTTTCTTAGAGACAATGCTGAGACTTTCATTAACAGAAAAACTTACATCTCAGTGGAATACAGACACCCAAACTATTGTTTAGCTATCTAACTCCCAATTACACAAATGGCAATTAGGCACTTAATTCACATTTAGATATCTGAATAACTTCAGGGATTTGAGCTAATAGATCTTTTTGTATGACACATTTCTTATGTGGAAAAGAGAATGAGGGAGGGGAGTATGAAGACAAAAGTACAATATCTGATGAATTGATTCCTAGGTGACTTGCCTGGCTGACTCTTCACAGCATTTATAAGCACCTCAATGAAATGTTTAGGAAATTAGCCTCTGTCCTTCTTATCTAATTTTGGTATTTCAGAGATCCACTTGACTCTTCTCAAAAGAGTCTTGATTTTTCAAAAAAATAAGTTAAAAAGAGAGCAAGCTCTTTTGTGACCTCAGATTCTTATTTGGTTTCTAAACATAATTTTTTTTAATATTTTTCACTGTATGGCTTAAAAGAACATTTTTTTTAATGATGTGTAGGCAAATTTGACCTCTGATGAATAAACTCCACTGAAGTTTGTTTGAATAACTGCTTGAAGAAATGTTGAGACCCAGATTTTACTCGGGGTTTTTTTTTTATCTGTAGATTGCACAAAAGCTAGGAAGGGACTTGGTGAACAAGATCTTTCGGATAATTTTGGGTGATGATAATAACTGAAAGGAAATTCTGAGCCCCAGTTGGAATAATTAATTGTAACATTTTCCATGAGTATTTGGGGCAGCTCTTTTCTGTCATATGTAATCATTTAATACTCATTATGAAATTATGGTTAGAATGAGCTTAACAACTTTGCATTGTTGTGTTTTCAGTTCAGTTACCTCTATTACACAATGTTATTTTTCAATAAGTCAATTTTTTTTAAATTGTGGTTTGCCAAATTTTCCTGTTTATGAACTATTCAAAGATAATTGAAATTGCCTGTTTCTCACATGTATCCTATTCATGCCATCTGCTACCTGAAATTTAGTTTGGATACTTGCCATGCCGTTGTAAAGTGTTTTCAGTTTTATTTATTTCTAGTTGACCATATGTTGTACTTATATTTGTGTGTGTTTATATCACATATATATTTATAAAGTGAAAGCATTCATTTTTCTTGACTTAGCCTGTTTACAGCAGATATTACCTCATGATGTCTCAAGTCCAAAATTAATTTCTTACGAGTTAGTGAAATTTGGTATTCATTCAGGACAAAAATTAAGAATTACTGAATATGGCATAATTCTGAAAAAAAAGTCAAATAAACTTTAAAAATATGTTAAAGTTAAGATAGTGTATTTGGAAAAAGACATTATTGTGCTTAAAACTGCTTATATTACCATTTTGCAAGAGAATGAAATTCTGCAGTAGTTGTATGAGATGAAAAGATCATCTTTCTATCTGAGAAACTGAGTTATGAAGGAATTGAAGGGTCGATTTTTTATTCACCCACCAGTGTTTTTGAAACCAGCATGTTTTGCAGGAGTGTGGTGATCAACTCCTTTGTTCCCATATTCCAACTTCAGTCTAATGGGGTGAACCAGTCTGTGTGACCATCCAGCAGAGCAGCTCCTGCAGGGCAGTTTTACAGTACAGACGGATTTTTTGGAGATAGTTGGAGAATTGCTGTATTTTCTTGCTGTATTTTCCTTAACACTAGCTTTTACAGCAATGCTGTCTGAATATAGGTGTGCAACGCAGCTGAGAGTTGATTTGTTACAATATTTGTCTCCCTTTGTGCACTGAGATGGTATCGTTTACTCCTGCCTGTATCACTCAGGAGTAATTTTTTCTCTTGGAAATAAATTTCGTAGCAGGTCAGCCATCATATATCTTTGGAGTAATTTCAGAAATGCATATTTATATATCTATATCTATCTGTCTGTCTGTCTGTCTGTATATACAAAATGCATTCTGCCTGTGTTGAGGGCTGATAAAAGTGCCCAGTTGCAGTGCAGTCTGCATGGGCCTTCCCCAGCCCTATCACTGTGGCTGGCCATGCATGCTGGCTGTGTGCTCCTGCTCCTTTAAAGTTCCTGAGGTAAAGCATTGGAAGGAGGCTCAGAGAAGTCTCATAGCTTCCCTTCTGCATCTGAACACGTATAAAGATCTGGCTGGTTAGAGGGAAGTGTTAGGCTCTGTCTGCAACCTCAGTGGCTGAGGCAAAGCTACTCTGAAGGTCTTGCTGGGCTGATGTGGCTGCTGTGTTGTCTCAAAGTGAATGGGATGTGTTTCATTCTGTGCTGGTGAACATTGCTGTCAGATTTCTCCAGAGAGAGAATGCAGAAGAATTAGTGAAGGTGTAGAGGTAAAGCTTATTACTCCATTCTCCAAAGTATTTGTGGCTCTCATATGCATATACTCTGCAAATAAGCTTTTGAAGCCCTATGTAAAACAGTATTTAATTCACTGAAAGCTGTTTAATTCTCCATGAAAGTCTTTAACATCACTTCTGAGAAGAGAGTCTTGCCTCCTTTATACTCATTGGCTCATGTCCTCACATTCACCAAATCCAGACTGTCCCTGAGGTATTACTTGTGGTGCCTATTCTGAGCAGAAAGTATTTTTCAAGAGGTCCAGGAGAAATGAGTATGTGTTAGCATAAAGACTAGATGATTCCAGGCAAAGGAGAAAGAAAACAGAAGAAGCCAAAAAAGAGAATAGAGACAGTAAAGGAGGGGGTTAGATTTCTCCTAATAAAGCCCATAGTACAATAAGTGACTGTTTGCAGATTGGGTACAATGATTTAACCTCACAACCATTTTGTTGTATGCAGAGAATCCAGCTTTCCTCTTTCATGAAGAACCCAGCTCCCTAAAACTTTTTGTCTTAGATGTGGAGATTAGGATAATTTTAAATTTGCCCACTGGTATTTAGCTTGCGGTCACCTGCCAAGTGTGGCGTTTTTAGGGTGAGTGCTATTATTTTTCCAGGCTCAGGGTTTACAGTTGTCATCTGATTTGGAAAATGTGGACAGGATGAATGGGTTTGTTCCTTTTGTATGGGATTACAATAATACACGGAAGCTTGTGAGTGCTTCTGACAGATGTGCTGGCGGCCTGCCACTGCGTGAAGGGTGCGGCTCTGACTGACAACTTGCAATTATGTGATGATGAATGGTTCTGATGTGTGTTCAAGAGAAAACCACTTTCTAGAAAGTGAAAGTTGTGCATACGGTTCCTATAAAGTCAGTCTTAAGAGAGGCCCTAACTTCTATTTTTTGTTGGGATAACCAACTTGGATCCCCTTTTCTGTCAAACTTTTTCTGGTTTTGATAAATAAGGGCCAACCCAAAGTTTATATGGGGAAAATTAACTTTGGCCCATTTTTGGCTGGAGAAATGCTTTATCTGCGATTTTAGTCAAACTGACATCATCACTGCAGAGATGTACAAATGCATACACACAGAGAAATACTTAAATATATACACATGACTGTGCAGTAGCCAACAAGTTCATCAAAGCAAATCCATTGAGCAAAAAACCACTTTTCTGTTAGGGGTATAATTCACCCATCAGTAGGACTGTGTAGCTCATGTTAGTGTTAATGGGAGTTTCAGCCACACACCGAAGACAGAATGTACCCACAGAGGACTTATAAATGATCCCTTTCTTTGCCAGATTTGATCCAGATTTTTTGCAATATGTTGCTGTTGAAGTCACAGCCTCAGAGCTGCAAGACATAGAGAAGGTCAAGTATAGGACCTTGCACTTGGCTCCTTGGCCCTGGAAGATTGTAATTGAATCTAACTGACGGTGGTTTGCTCAGTGTTGTTTTCTGATATATATACACTACATCTAGAATTGCCTAATTTTGGGTAGATCTTATGGGTAACTTTCCTGATGATATTGTGAATTGAAACCAGAACACCAGCAAAATAAGAGGAATTGGGCTTTAAGATTAGGATGACCCCCACCTGGAATACTGCATGTTGTTCTGGTGTCCCCACATAAGAGGGGCATGGACTTGTTGGACCAAGTCCAGAGGAGGGTCATGAAGGTGGTAAGAGTACTGGGGCACCTCTCCTGTGAAGTTAGGCTGAGAAATTTGGGACTGTTCTGCCTGCAGAAGAGAAGGTTTGGTGGAGACCTCATGGCAACCTTCCAGCATCTGAAGGAGTTACAGGGAAGCTGGAGAGGGATGCTTTTCAGGAACAGTAGTGATAGGACAAGGGGGAATGGGTACAAACTGAAAGAGGAGAATTTAGATTAGATATTAGGAGAAAGTTCTTTACTGTGGGGGTGATTAATCACCAGAACAGGTTGCCCAGGTGATTGTGGGTGCCCCAGTCCTGGCAGTGTTCAAAACCCCAGGTTGGATAAGGCCCTGAGTAGCCTGGTCTAGAGGGAGATGTCCCTGCCTGTGGCAGGGGAGTTGGAATTAGATGATCTGATCATTCTAATCCCTTAACATTCTGTGGTTCTGTGATTCCATGTGCTAAGCAAGGAACAGGAGGCTGCAAAAGCAGTGTTTGAAAAATAAAGAATTGAATAAAGATAAGAATGTGTGTATCTGTCCAGGCAGAAAACGTATTTTTTGGGTGCAAAATTCATGGTTTCAAAGTATTTTTCATGGTTTTCTCTTTGGCCAAACTTTACTGACCCTTTTGTTGGACTATTGGTCCTTCTTGTTTCCGATACGAAATTCTGGAAGCTTTTTCAAAGGAAAAAGATCAGTCTTGAGTACAGGTGAAACAAGCTCAAGGTGTTAAAATTTTTAATCTAGTCTTTGCAAAGTTTCCATTGTTATAAAGGAGTTGTTGAGCAGCCTGATCCAACGTGCTGATTCCTACATGCCTTTAGAGCAAACAATTATCCTGGTTTTCTAATACATTTTTTGGCAATATTTGCTCTTATTCTGTGATCAGCTATATAGTAAAACATAAGGTTCCACCATTAGGGCCGGCAATCTCTGTCAGTATCCATATTTTGAAATTATTTCACTAGTGTAAAAAGAGGAAAAAAGAGTAATGAAAACAAATGAGTAAATTTAATACTAATTTTGTAAATAACTGCAGAAAAGTAACAGAATGTGGCAATTTAAATTCTTTAACATATGTTATAGGGCTAATTTCCAGTAGTCTTAGATACTGAGGAGGTCCAGTTGAGAGTTTACAGTGGAAAGATGTTATTGTCTTTGTACCAAAGTTCACATTTATACCATGTTTTATAGCCTAATAAACTCATTAGGGAGTTACATTTTGCTGAAGAAGGTAACAGTTTATTTCCCATCAGGTAAAAGGCTTTTGGACAATTCCAGAAAATATCTGGATGTGGGATAGTTCACAGAAAGGAATTGTTGTCCCTAAATACAAGATTTTGGCACAATTCTTACATGCCTAGAATTGAAAAATTTTTGAGTTTCTCAAGAAACTTGAGCAATATGACAGTAGAATTAAAAAAAGAAAAAAAAAATTGGTGTGACTTTCAGCATTCATGCACTGTACCAGCAGCTCTGGGACCTGGGACCAAAGTATCCACTTTGCCTTGGGAAAAGCTATGCTGTGCATAAAACCTTCATGTCTTCGTGCAGGCCAAAGTCCATTGACCTCTGCCTTAGACTGAGCAGTTGTTCCCTTCAGATAGTAAGTTATATAAAATATATAGCTCTGAAAGGAAAAAAAGAACAAAAAAGCATAAGTTTTTCTCATGCAGCTTGGGCCACTGACTTCTGAAGAATACCTGAGTTTACTAGAAGCAATTAAGATATTTCATTATGATTTTTTTTTCCAGGGCATTCTCTGAGGAAGTACATGAGGTACTGTACATGTAGCAGTAGTAAAACCAAACAACAGTCCTTGCCACAGAGGGCTCTCAGTCAAATCTTATAATAAGAGAGAACAGGTGAAAATCTGATTGGTGTGGAAAAGTGGGCACCACTGACATTGATGTTAGATATTGATATAAGGAGCAGCAGTCACAGTGTGCCACCTGCCCAGCCATACATAAGGTGGTGTAAATTATACCTTGCCCATAAATAAGTGTTTAAAAAAAGCTTAAGGAACCAGAGATGTCTAACTTTCAATGTTTGAGATTCTGCCTTCCTAGTGCTCATGATTATATTAATAGTGTGAGGGCAAATGCAGGAGGAGAGTTCAGGCAGGTTTTCAGCCTGGAGATTAGAGAAGTGTTTAATTGACAAAAAAGCCTGTACAGTTGTCTAAATACCGTAAGTTTTGTGAATAACATCAAGATAAAAACCACAGAAAGATATTTTCATGTGGAGTAAAGACAGTGAAAATGGAACCAAGGAGTAAGAGACTGATCTCAGTTTAATGTATGTAAACACAAATTAGGTGGACCAAACTGTTACCACGTGGAGAACCTGGCAGCAGCCCAAACTCCTGCCTTTGGCTTGATAGTAACAGGCCTTGGCAGTGCACATTCAAATGGTTGTGACCACATTAGTTTTTCTGTATGAAGGGCATACATCCATCCTTTGTACAGAAAAACCTTAGGAATCACACTGTGCCCTTGCTGAAGATACTTTAAAAGGAAGTATAGTATAAGCATAGTGGTAAGGATTATTATTACAATTAAGAAATACACAGTTGCTGTCATGAATTTTGTTATTCCTAGAGCACAAGTGCGTGAAGTGCATTAGTCTGTGATTATTGAATGCAAAAGGAATCAAATCTTTGCCTGTTACTCATGCACTGAATTTGGTAACATATTTAAATGAATAAGGCAATATTAGACCTCATCACAGTCTGCAGCTTCCTCATGAGGGGAAGAGGAGCGGCAGACATTGATCTCTTCTGTGGTGACAAGACCCAAGGGAATGGTCTCAGATTGTGTCAGGAGAGGTTTGTGTTGGATATAAGGCAAAGGTTCTTCACCCAGAGGGTGGTTGGGCGCTGGAACAGCTCCCCAGGGCAGTGGGCACAGCACCAGCCTGACAGAGCTCAAGAAGTGTTTGGACAATGCTCTCAGTCACATGGTGTGACTCCTGAGGTGCCTTGGGCAGGGCCAGGAACTGGACACCATGATCTGAATGAATTCCTTCCTACTCTGAAGATTCTGTGAATATAATGATTTTTCAATGTACTATGTCATTTAGCATTCAAAGCAAGATCTTTCCTGCCTGTTCTGTTCTTTGGAATAAATAATGTCTAAGATCATAAACCAGAACTAATTGAATAATCTTTTGTTCTGATAACATGGAATTCTCTACTGGTCCTAAATATGAAGAAAACCCAACAAAACATCCAAACAACTAAGTCTGTGTTAGATTCTTTTGCATTTGGGTAAAGAGTATATCATAAACCTACATTAATCTAGAATTTCAAAATAGCTATGTAGAATTTCATGCATGCCTAAAATTTCTGGATAGTTATGCAGCTAAAATTCACCTCATAAATTTAAACTCCTTGTGACTATAGAATCTAGATTAAATCAACAAAAGCAAGAAGACTAAATGTTTAATATCTATATAGTGTAAATTATCTTTTTTGCCTTCAATATAACTTTTAGGGAAGGTTGCATAATTGAGTTGCATGGACTAGTTCTTGTTTGCAGTGAGGAGGATTCTGGAAAAGAATAATGTTTAGTAGCACAATAGGAGTTAAAAATAGCTTGGTACAGGTAGTGTGAACTTAACTGTAGTTTCCCTTCTGTGTAGCTGTGAAGATTTAATTGCACTGCATAAGTTTTTGCCTTTTGTGTAGCAGATTATTAAGTATTATTAAATCTCTCATATGTTTACCTCAATTTTCTTCACACTGATATTTATTGTCTTACTATGCTACATATTTTGGGAAGATGTTTATGATGTTTAATTTTTTGCTTCAGCTTTGGGGGCAAAAATTATTTTTTGGTGTGGAACAGTGTCAATTAGTGCACAGAAGTGTGACAGTGCTTGCTCTAAGCAAAGAAGGAACCCTATAGAAATCTGTCAGCCTGTACATAGGGGTGTCAAGATTTGCTCAGTTGGGAGAGCAAAAGGGGGTTATTCTGTTTTGTTGCATCAGGACAGGGTGCAACATGCACTGCTTTATTATCATTAGTACTTTTATTTGCTGAAGTCCAGTGTGCAGGAACTATTTCATGTTCACTCTGCCTTTAACTTGGAGCGATTAGTACCCTTCAAATTGGCATTGTTTCCAGATCTGACTACTAAATCTAATTTATAAAAGTCTGTTTATATACCTGTGTATAAAATCACAGGTTTAAACAGGTTTCAAATCTTTAATTTTGCACTATGTCTGCATAATTGGTGTAAGCTTTCTTCAGCTGCCCAACAGAACTTAAAACATAGTAAAATGAAACCAATTTTTGTTTCCATGTAGGGAAGTATAATTTTCTTATGTGAATAAGCAAGAGTTTTTCCTGAAAAAGGATTCTAATTCATCCAGTTCACTAACAAGATGATCCTCTATGAATGTGAAACTGTCCAATAACTTGTTATGTTCTTACTGGGCAACCTGAAGCTTTAGTGTCTATTAATTGCTTATTATTCAAGCTGTGCTCAGAAGACATGGATATTACACAATTGGCTAGAGGCTTGTGTTTTTTTCCCCAGAATATTCAGTAAATGTGCTACAAACAAATTATCGTCTCAGAATCTTTAAGAGGAAAAAAATGTAGTCAGGGTGCCAACTTCACAGGTGTGAGACTAAGAATACGACTTTAAAAATGTCATTGATTTCTTGGTTGTTCAGCTTGAGGTGCTTAGGCCCTGATTCTTTTCCAGGGGACCTAACTTTGTGCAGCAGTTTATATATAGTTATATATATTATAGCCTCAATCTTTACATTTACTTTACATTGACACAGCTGCAGCTGTGAATGTTCAGCAGTTCCTCAAATAAAGCCCCAAGTTTCTTTAAATTGAGCTCCCAGAGAATGAAACTGCGACCCATCATTTCTCCTTTTGCAGTTCTCTCCCTCATTCATTTAGTTTCTTTGAACTTTTGCAGTGAAACATAGCCAATGACTGCATGGGCAGCAGCCTCATTTGCTCTGCAGTTCCAGTTTCTGCTTTCATCTGGGATTATCCCATATGCTGAATATAGCAAGAATACCATACAAAAATTGTGTACATTTGAAAAAATATTTAAAGAATGTATCATAATGTACACAGGGGCTGAATTAGGACTTCCTGGGGAACGTTAATTCTAAGATTTCCATATCTTTCCATTACTTGACTTTAAAAAATTAATAATGTTCTTTTATAGGAATAAAAATGATGGTTAATTTTTCGCTCTATGTATATAGGGATATGAAAATGTGAGGATATTAGTCTTGAAGATATTAGTGCCTTATTTTCTAAAATCTTTGCACTGCTATTATTCCAGAAATATGTATCCATGGCAGTACTAGGTTAATGCTTGAACTCCATGATCTTAAAGATCTTTTCCAATCTAAATGGTTCTTTAAGTGTATGGCAAGTGGACTAGTGCTTGTGAGATTTGTAAACCTTTTAAAGCTCTGTTTGTTGGAATTAGTGCAAGAAATTCTTGCTTGATCTGCATTTATGTTTATATAGGATATGATGATTTGTTTAAGTCAAAATTTCAGTGGTAAAAAAGGGCTACAGAACTGATTTTGTCAGTGGATTTTAGTGTCCTGGAAAAGACTGTATCATGTGCCATAGAGACCTTCAGAAATGTTAAATAGGAGATTCTAGCTATTGTTTTCATTCCTTTCCATCCTTGTTTGAAGTAATTTCAAATCAAGAGCATATTATTTTGCTTGCTTTGTATTACACTTTTACATACAAAAATGCTTAAGGATTTCTCATGAAAAATTCCTTTTGTTATACAATTGTTTTAATTTCAGAATATTTTAGGTACAAGCTGAGTTAAGATTTTTATACACAATATTAAGAAGCCCTCAAATAATTAAACAGATGTTTATTACTGCATTATTAGGGTAGAACATGATTTGGGGGAACAAAATAGAGGTCTTTTGAATCATTCAGGTTTTGTTCATAAGTCATCTGGTGTCACAAATTTTGCAAGGAACATTAATCAGTTTAATAGAAACTGATTTTCCTTGCTTTTCAGGAATTCCCCTCACTCCCATTCCCTCATTTCTCTGAAACTAACCTGGTGTGAAGGAGCCTCCATAATTTTATTTTTTGTTTGGGATGTTTTTAGTCCTCAAAACTTTGCCTGATATTTTCATATTAATTTTACAGAACTTCTATCTCGTTAAAAGATAAAATACTTAGTTGGGATTGCACTTGATAGGAGAAGGAACAATAACATAAATGTCTATTTGTGCTACCAGAAAATTTTTTGAATTGAGATGGGATCCTCTGCTTGCTTCGGCTTGGTCCACAAAGAGCTGTGCAATGTTAAGAGAAAAGAAAATCTGCCCCCTTGTCCTTAATAAAATGTCTGGGTTTAGCACGTAGCTGGACACAGGCTGGCATTCCATCTGCAGTGCCTTGAGCTACTAGGGAAATTAATTTTTTAGAAGAGAGATGCTCCATGTCCTAAAAAGAATATGGTACATTATCTTTTCCTGAGCAGTTTAACAAAGAAACATTTAAATATTACACTCAATATTTGTTTGAGTAATGGGGAGAAGAATGTCACTTCAACTCAGAAGTGTTTGAGAAAAGTGGATGCCAAAGATGAGAGTGAATTATTTAGGGTTATAAAAAGGCTGGAACAAGGTACAGAGTTATAAGATTATGAGAAAGAATAATTAGACCGAATATTGGGAGAAATTTCAAATCTATTGAAGACTAAGTAGGCTGTGATGGAGCTGTGCTGGTGAGTTCTAGCTAAGCTATTGGCTCAGTCAGTTCTTTTCCACTCTGGGAAAAAAAAAAAAAAAAAAAAAAAAAAAAGGAAATCTAGAGCTGTTCAATAAAAAAAGATGTGAGGATGTGGAGGCAAAGAAAAGAACGAAAATTGAGATCTGCTTCCATTAGCACAATTTTCTCCTTCCACAAAATGACAAATATTGCAAATCCTATAGATTTTGTTACTTTGCTAGTATATGTGCATAGCAAGAGACAGGAAAATAAGTATATCATTCTCCTTTTTAAAATCAGTTTGTATAGTCTTTTTTGCCAGGGATTGCAAGCAAATTGTGCTCCCCTTTTCCTGTCTATCCCTGATTGCTGTTGTTTAATGCCTAAAACAACTTTCTCTTGCCCATATTGTATGTTCACTTGGAAAGTAAATAGAGGTGCAGATACTTAGAGAATAGGTGAATACATGTAATATTCTGTATACTGTCATTGTAATGCAAATAAGGGAATAACTTCAATGAATACAGCCAATCTAACAGTAAAATATAGCTTATCATGGAATGGAGATTTTAAGTGGAGGAATGAAATGTACATGTAATTTTAATGGACTTAAAAGATATTTCTCTTGTTCTAATATGCCAAAACATTGCATCCAAGCAATTACACTGACACTTGAGAAAGCTTCTTTTGACATACGGAGTGTATTGTCTAGTGCAGTGTTCATGAAATTAACATTTTCCTGAAGTAATCATATACAATTAAGTGACCAAATAGTTCTGAGGCAATACAACTGTATTTCACAGGAACTAAATATATTTCTTCACACTGATCCTGCATGTTTTAGTTGAGCAGTCATTAGCATGTTTATAATGGTTCTAATTTAGCACAACATTTTCTGAATTTCATCCTTGAGTCATTTACAAATTGTTCATATTGAGTAAACAAAGGAAACAGATTGCATTTTATACTTAGTAATTTATCTGAAAGAAGAGGGGAGGGTTAATTGTCTGAAAGTTTTGCTCTGTTTGGGGAAGTGATTCTAGTCTTGCCTTGCTTGGCACACAATGCCTTTTTCCCTCTGTTCTAGGGGGAAAAGAAAAAAAAAATGGAGGAGTGAGTAAAATGAAAAATTAGGAGCAGGACAAGATTTGCCACTCCCAAAGGGCAGTGTGGAGCAGAACTGGAGCTGGCACGAGATTATCTAAAACAGTTGGTGCATTCCTTAATGATCAAGTGCTTGAGAAGTCCAGCTCTCTCTCACAGAGCATCTGTGTTGATGTTTATATCAGTGCCCTGCTGTATGGGAAAAGCATGCTTTCTCTTGTTGCTCTTCTAAAAATAGTATGGCATATAGCATTGTATGAGTTATTTTAAGAGAACAAAAACATTTGCAAGGTTAAAGGTCCTGCTTTTTAATAAATAAATAAAAATAAAGGTCAGGACTGTATCTTGGGCTGTTCTTTCCATGAAATTCAGACTCCTTTTTATCTAGAGTTTTGCACTGAACAGAATTCTGCTCTTTGCACCAGAGAACTCCTATTGAAACAAACCATTTTAGGCAGAATTGGTGGAAGTTCAGACTCTACAGTTTTTCCCACTAGCTGCATCATAAAAAGCAGGTCTGGAAATCACCCCCAGCTAAATTCCAGTGTTTCTGTTTAGAATGTCTGTTGTTTCATGCAAGATCTAGACCATTCAAGTAGTGCAAATGAATTCAGAGGAAAACCAGAACATTTTAATGCCTAATTATTTTTAGTGATCTTGGAGAGTTTTAATTAAAAGTTAAGAGACCTCTCCAAGCTCTTACAGTTCTAATTTTATCATATTGTGGAAATCTTGTCACTATGAAAAAATGTGCAGCAATTGGCAGATCTGCCTGGTTCCCTGTACTAAACAAAACGGTGTGTTAGGTAGTCAGATCTCAGTTGCATTTCCATCATTGCTCTTGCAAGAAAACATCTACTGTGAGCAGACTGCCTTTTGCATATAATTGCATTTTTTTGTTGCTTTTTTTTTTTTTTTTGGTTGGTTGGGTTTTGTGTGTTTGTTTGTTTTCTTCTCCATTTTTTTTTTCTTTAAACTTTCACACAGTTGGATAGGAAAGAATCAATATGAGAGGAGGGAGTAAGTGACTGGCCAGGATTATTGGTCACCTTAACATCCCAAGCAAGACATATAATTTAGGAAAGATTTGATTGGATTTGATTTGATTTCTAGTTTGCAATAAAAAAAGGCAAAAAGAATAAGCACATTTTTTCTGTTCTAAATGTTGTGCTGCTCATTTTTGTGTTGTGATTGTTTTTTTGCTTTTCAAGAACTTGAATTTGGAGAGGTTATTAAATCGAGAAATTCTTGAGAAGTTGGCCAAAGAGATCAGTTCACTGGCTAACAACGTGTCGAAATGCCTTGTATTTTAATTTTCTGTTAGACCATGACAATTAATTATGGTACAAGAATATATGGAAATTGAGAAGGATGAGATGAGATTCTCCTGACCTGCTGCTCTGCTGACAGCAAGATTGAAGCCAAGCTGCTTATGAGCAAGAGGCAGTGGCAGCGTGTTGCAAATATGGATGTTAAGCCTTCAGGCTGGTTTTTGATTAGTTTTGTATTGTTGCTGTCTCCTTTTATTTAAAGTTTATTGAGAGAGAAGGATAATTTGTGTTTGAAAGAAGAAAAAAAAGGGAACTATGGCAACAAAACATCTATTTTAGTAATGTTACACAAACGTTACATCTTTGGATTAAAACAGAGTAGATATACCATCCAGCAGTTACATTTCTAATAGTCATGGTTAAACTATATTTTATTTCAAGTAGTGAATGAAAACATGAACTCCTTAATTTAATTTTGAATTGTTAGAAGATTATAAAATTGTGTTCTTTCAAAGTGAATTAAATTAACCTTTTGCTTTTCTCTTTGATACTGAAATGTTAGCGTTTGCATATAATTTTAAAATACATAACATGAAGCAGGAAAATGAGGAAATATGGTTTTATGGTTTCATTCTATACTAGGTGGTTCTTTACCTCAAGGAAATCTGATTGGCAGTGAACTCACGAAAGACATAAGCAAGCTGTTGCCATGTACTCAGAGAGGGATCTGTTAACTAAAGGTCCCAACACAGGTATATTAAAACTCATCACAGGTTTTTTTTAAAAAATACTCAGTTTTCTGAATATTTCATGATTTTAATGACTGGATCTAATAATGGCAACAATGGACCTGCTGTTTTAATTTAATTGTAAGTAAAAAGGATTGACTAGAGTAAATCTAAATTATGCTGGACTATTATTCAGAAATATTTGTACTGGTTTAATTTAGATTTTTTTACTCAGAAGAGGATTTAGCATTCTGTGAAGAATATTGAAAGAAATCTTCCTCTTTTAGATCTGTGATGTATTGAGTTGTTATTATTTTAGATGTCATGTCCTTAGCTTCACCCACTTGAAAAAAACACGTTTGCACTTGAAGCATGGGGTGAGAGTGCAAAGGTGCAAGATGAAGCAGGCCAAAAATGGTAGTCACTGTAATGTTAATTTGCAGCTTTGGTTTTGGGGGAAAAAGCAGCTCTTCTGTATAAAGAATCAGGTGCAATAGGCCTAGAAAGCACACAAATGTCTGTCACAAGGAGTTCATAATCTTATTTAACATTCTTTCAAGGAAAAAAAAAAAGCCATCACACAATACTTTTTCTCGAACAAATATTTCATAGATGCTGACAGGCTAATTCCACTTGTGCTGTTTTTCTTATACAGACTTGAATGAGGCATGTGAACTCTTTTGAAAAAGGCTGGTCCAAAGGACACCTTTTCTCCCATGGAGCTGAAGGCAAATAAAAATAATGAGAGTTGCTTGGGAAATATAGAACATTAGAGACGAAGGAACTTGCAAATTGATATTTAGTCCCAAACCCTCCTCAAATGTGTTATTTTTATGTTTAAAAATATCTACTAAATTATAATAGGATATAACTATAGACTTAGTCCTGAAATAGAGACAAAGATGCCTTTATTTCTGTAGTATCATTCTTCTAAAATGCAGGAAGGAACTTTATCCTCCTCCTACTGTGGATCTGACCACGTTTTAGAGCAATTTTTCTTGCAGCATGCCTGATTTCTCTTCTAAATCCTCTATCCTTTCTTCCCCAGTGCATCTTTCCTTGAGACGTAACAATTTGGATACATGTAGAAATGTGTCACCTATACCTCTATACCTTTGATTGAATTATATTTCTGTATTGTTTATGAACTTGCTGTGCATTTGCAATCATTATTAATAAATCAATGTGCTTTTGTCTTCTGTCACAAAGTAATGTGTGTATTCAAAAAGAATTGTATGCAAAACAAGTCATGTTTTAGAACTCATATCATTAATAATTATCCGTTTGCAGTATTGTTAGAACATGTTTTGAGGGAGGCTTATTATAAAAGAAATAACAAGGCACTGCACAGTAGAAAGAGTAAGACAGTTCAGTTGATCACTGGTATAGGTGTTATAAATATGCCAGTCTGTACTATAGTGTTTTATTAAGTCTCAAAAAGTCAAAGCTGATTTGAAATAATAATGTCTGACAGTCAGTGCTTTGAAGTTTTGCTGCTGCACTCTCACATTTAGGTTTTCTTTTATGTATGACTTTACCATAAAAAAACAAAAACTCACACATGGCATGAACGTCTTTTTTTTTTTTTTAAATCTGTATTTCAAAGAAAGTAATAGGAGGCTACTTCAGTGAATTAAGAGAAAAAATAGTAAAAAAGTAACAACCCCCTAAAATCAATGAGGATAGGTGCAGGCCACTGTCAGGTCATACAGTATTCATGTAAGCTATGGCTGGGGTGAGTAACTTGTTGAAGAATGTAAAAGTGAAATTAAAGGGGAAAAAAAAAATGGAACTGAAAAAGGAGGAGAACAAGGACGAGACAAGAGGCAAAAGCTAGTCCTGATTCAAACAAGATGACTTTCACTCAGTCAGAAGAACTTGAGAGCTTGGCTGTGATAGCTAACACGCTTGTTCTCCATCACGGGCCTGCAACAAAGAGCTGGATTCCATCCATTCCATGACTGATTGATTACCCAACGGACAAATGTTAATTCTTTTCATCGATGCTTTGTCATTGTGAAGAGATCCTTTTCATCTAACACCTAGGGTTTTTTCCCCCCTCAGCTTTTCTTTTTCCTGATTATATATCTTTTAACATCCTCTTCTCATTCACCTTTGCAAAACTGTCATGTCTAACAAGATTCTCACAGTGCTTTAAAGTCCTTTAGTTTACAATTAAAATTGCTAACTAAGTATGTAACAAACCGTGATATTAAATAATACTCAATGATTTAATTTAGTCATCATAATTATACTTAACCTGTTTGCTGTCCTTGAAGGAAATTTTTTCCTAGTTCACAGGAGAAGAATATAAAGGGAGAGAAGCTGTGTGTTTTTTAATAGAATAAATTGCTCCAGTGCAACTTCACGAGTTTGATCTTACATGTGCCAGTGGAAAATATGCTACTCTGCGGCATAAGCCTAACTGTGGTTTATAAAGTCAGTGAGAAGAGCTAAAAATGTATAAATGCTAATTTCTTTCATTGCTTCTTTTATAATTGTCTTTAGCAAGAATACCCCTGAATTTTGAAAATGTCAGGATCCACAAGGTTTTGGAATGGTGCTGAAGCAGTGCAGGGAGAGTGATGCAGTGCAGATGTGAATTCGGGCTCCTTTCTTCTCTGTTCAGTGCTGGATTCCAAGTAGATGTTTTGTTTCTATAATGATTCAAATCAGAAAATGAATCAATATGGATGAAGACATTTTACTTATGTCAGAAGATATCTCTGTAGATTTTATATGTCTGTAAAAATTAATTTTCAGTACATGAAGAAGAAAAAAACCCTTTCTGATTCGCAAACCTTTTCAAAATGTGTGTTTGTGAACACGGAATACAGAACTTGAAGGGAGTCACGTCTTTCAAGTATAAGCTTTTATATTTAGTTTTGGGTCAAATGTGGACGACATCCAGAGGGCTTTAACCACATATCATTATTTTAAATTTGAAAAAATATGCAGAATGAACATGGTAAATGAAAATTTACAAGATTTTCACAGTGCTACTTTTACAATGATATAAAAAAGTTTATTAAAAGGTTCATTGTATAATCATTTTTGTAATCCTCCCAATAGCAAAATACAGTAGCTATAAATTGTGTGGTCAGATCCAGAACGCAGAATTTGAATGAGATAGGGGTGTTAAAAGAACTCTTTCTTAAGGAATTTTTCAGTCATTTGTAGAGAAAAATTCTAACTAGCAATGTGATTATATCAAAAAGGCACACAAATAGAGCTGTTTTTCAATCTAGCTCTTTCCCATTCTGTCTTTAGAAATGCATTTTTTGCCCTTACATAATATAAAAACACTACAGATAAGCATGGGTGTTCTTAGGAACAGTGAGAGAAGAAATAAAACAAGTGCTTTTGAGGAAAGTATTTTATCAATTCCAGTAATATGCTAGATAATTTTTTTCCTTTTTTATTGATTTTTTTTTCTTTGTGTGAATTGAGGAAAGCTCTTAGTTAAAAGCAGTAGAATACATAACTTATAGCAAACACTAAAATAAAATTCTAAAGCTTTTTTTTCAAGGATGAGGGGTCTGAAATTTTGGCAGGGGAGAAACACAGAAACCTCTTTTTAAACTAATCATGATATCACAAAAAAGGACAAATTATAATGTTCTATTGATAATTGATGGTTATTTCTTGATTCTCCTATTATCAGGCCAGAACTCATAAAAGTAATAAGTGCCTGTTATTGTTAAAAGTAAATTGTTATTATATAACTAGTATTTTAACACTGCCTATTGCAACTTACAGCTCCTTAATTTTGTCTCTTTCATAGAAAGATATAATTAGTAAATAAATTAGCTTTTCTGCTGAAATATTACTTCAAAAATATTTATGAGCTGTGTTTTCTTTCCATGGAGGCTTGCACGGTGAAAATGCGTTGCAATTAAAACCTGATCTTTGATCTCTTGGTAGTTACAGTTTGGTTTGCTTTCAACTGGTTTTTGTTTTATTTGGGGATTTTGTTTGTTTATTTATGTCAACTGACTTCTACTAATGAATTTTTAGGCTGAAATGACTAGTACCCTAAAGTATGATTGGCCATATGACCATTTTCTTCCTTAAACTTCTCCCTAAATCTTTAACTCCTCCTTTTGTGACCTCTTTGAACGTTCCTCCTCCCTCTGAGTATTTTTGGAATCCTCTGAAGTAGAACAAACTGTTACCCATTGCAATGATATGATCTGTGTTGCCATTCTTAAATCTGGGCTTTTTGCTCTTTCTTTCACGTGTGTAAGTGCTTCTGCTGGGACTGCTGAAATGAGAATTTCAGCTGCTGTTTGACCTTAATCTGCCAGTAATTTAGTGGAAGTTAAGTTAGACTGAATTCTGCCTTCTTGTACAACCCACAGTTAACTCATGACGAGAGTGGGACCGGCACAAAAATAATTAAAATTTGGAATATTATTAGCTACTTAGAAAGCGTTGTGCAAATTGGTCTTCTAAAACAAGTGGCCCCTTTCTAGGAGAGTTTCTAGGAAGAGAAAGTGTGTGGCTGTTCCCAGTGTGTACATTAAGGAACACTGTGCTCAGCACTGCCCAGGGTGAAGTGTGGCCTTACAACAAAGGCCCCTTGAAATGATTTATTTTGGAAACACATTAGATGTAGAAGTTACATGTAGGTAATGGTTTTGATATTTTGCAAACCGGGCCTAAGGGTTTCCATGGAGTTTAGCACAGACATTTTTGGTGAGTCTACCTACAGGGGAAAGTAGGCACACAAAGTTTAACAGAGATTTTATTATTACTAACTGGGAAGGAAAAATAAGTGTTGAGTTGTTTGTGAAATTTTCTTGATAATTGGTTAAAAATCTGAACTGTGCTTCTTGAAAGTCATAAAAACCCACAGCACATCAACCACAGAATCATAGAATGGCCTGGGTTGGAAGGGACCTTAAAGGCCATTTTATTCCAACCCCCTGCCATGGGCAGGGACACCTCCCGCTAGACCAGGCTGCTCAGAGCCCCATCCAGCCTGGCCTTGAACACTGCCAGGGATGGGGCATGCACAGCTTCTCTGGGCAACTCTTCCAGTACCTCTCCACCCTCACAGGAAAGAATTTTCTCCTCATATCTAGTCTAAACCTACTCTCCTTCAATTTGATGCCAATCCCCCTTAACCTGTCACTGCATTCTTTTGTAAATAGTCTCTCTTCATCCTTCTTGTAGGCTCCCTCCAGGAGAATTTGCAGCCTTGTGTGCTCCCTTCATAAGAATTTCTATCTTAAAAATCACCTTTTCTAGGTATCTGCAAGGTCATCTGTAATTTAGGCATCAGAACCAATTAGTTTAATTTAGAAACTGAAAAAAACCCTTCAGAATTTATTGAAGTCTGTTATGCTCAATATGAAATTTTGTAGTGGGATTGGGGTCTGATCATAGGAAGCTTACTAGGGCCAATCTTTCACTTTCTCCAAACTGTAATGACTTCAGTGACAGTTTTGCCCACAGAAGGCCTCCTGGACTGGGGCAAAGCCTTGAAATGTATTCTGAAGTTCCTGTGACGAAAGCCTATCTTCTAATCATTGCATGTTGTTTATACAGTACTGAGAAAATTCCTGATACTGTGAACATCGAATATGTAGAGTGCTTTCATGAATTCCATGGAGACATTATATGAATAACTCTTGCACTGACATGGGTATAAAAATGAGTTTCAGATGTCACTGTGTGCCAAATTTCCAAAAAAAGCTACTAAATCTTCATGTATAATTTCGAGTGTACAATCATTCTCAAATGAAAAAGACAGAATTCATATATACGTTGGCAATCTATGCATGTAAATTGGCAGTTAGCATGCATAAGTACTCACCGAAGTTTTTCTTTCAATTAGACCCTTGTTAAATCCATAGTAACTCCATTAACCTCAGGGGAATTACTTTGGATTTAAAATGCAGTTAAATAAGAACTCAGTTTGGCTGCAAGTTCATTTCCTTTCTAAGCTATGGTTCGACTGGTACTGGGAGAACAGTGTTAAAATGAAGGTGGCACCTGTAAGAATATGTTTGATAAGTCTATTTTTTTTCTTTTTTTTTTTTTTTTTCCAATTAGATTCATCCTGTATGGAAAAGCTACTTTCTAAAGACTGGAAGGAGAAGATGGAAAAATTAAACACAAGTGATCTCCTTGGAGACATTAAAGGTATCTCACTAGATCAAATTTTAAACGTTTGCAGGTATTTCAAGAAGGGAATTGAGGATTTTTTAAAGTTCAGAAAAAATAATAGCAATAGCTGTCATGACTAGAGGGTGCCATTCTTTCCAGTCAGCTCACCCTGGTTTTTAATGTTTATCTTTGCAATGATGGATGAGTGTGCCAAATAAATGGAGTTTGTCACAATCTGTTATAGGCAGTATCAGGGATGTTATCACAAAACACCAGGTTAGTAGCATTAATTCACTGACATCAGCCATATACCTCTGAGCAGAGGAAGAGATGCAAAAGTACCAGTACTTGGTACTACTTCTTCCCAGTTGTACAAACTGTGTGTAGAAATACCTTTCAGAGTGTAAAAGGTGGTAATTTTGTTGTTGCTATTTTAAATCTTTGATTCAAAATTGAAAAAAAGAAAAAGTTTCTATTAATCCCCTTATGCAGAGACAGAGCAGGTCTGGATAAAACTTGGGACTTACCAAAATCAGTGCAAAATTGGTTGTATGTGTGGGCAATGATTTTCAGTATTCTCATTATTTCTTGAGCCAGCATCCTAGGAAAAGTGGAATTCTCTTGACAATTAAGTACTAAGTAGAAAACTTGAAGTGTTGTTTCCCCACTCATCAATTCTTCCATGCATTTTCTTAGTGAGAAGAAATTCAGTATTGTTGATTAAGCAATAAATTATGTTGCTTAACATGTGCTTTTTTTTGTGTTGTGAGAAGGGGTCATAAGGCATGTTTGAGGAGTACACAAAGTACCCAAGATTTATTTCTCTTCATTGTGTAATTTTGTTAAACTGCAGCTACAAAGGTGTGGAAACAAAGAGTTGTGTTCATCATATTTATAAATCTTTTCTGTAAAATTATTTAATGTAAAAAAATATATATATATATTCTATTTGATGAAAATTGATGCTTAGGGATTTAAATTTCCACTGGGAGAATTCAGGATAGTTCAGATTTTTTTTTTTTATTATACAAGTAGATGAAAGATTGGCTCTTTTTAATAAGTAAGTTATAATTGGTTCCTTCAGGACCAAAAATCTGTTGGATTCTCCTGATTTTTCTGGTAGAATTATGACAATGTTAGGCAGGTAAGAAATCCCATAGTAATATCAGTGACAGAAACAGCACACATTTTTTCAGGAACATGTTAAAACTGACTGCAATAAAATCCAAAAAAAATTATGTCTTGAAATCACAATCTATTTAAAGCCATATTGTCTCTTAATAGTGTGGAAAACATTGAATGCTAGTTGAATTATTATTGTCTATTAATTGCAAAATATAGCTACTTAGTCTTTAAATAGAAACTACTTGAATGCTATTAGCGAATCAAATTTAAAAGAGGTGGCATCTCTAACAATGCAGAATAATGTTCTTTATTCTTTCACATGGCACAAAATGCTTTCTAATGACATCTCATTGAAAAAGAAAGGTTTGTTTTTCTGGATTTACGATGTTCCTCCTATTTTCTTAGCATATATGTTCTCTGCAGAGTGAGTGGGTAGAGTCCTTGCCTCTCATGCTTTTCTCATCTACCTACAAAGCGCTCTCACTCAGATTTGGAAGAATTCTCAAGTACCTTTTCCAGGGGAACAGCCTATTAGCTGTACAAAAAGGATCATCAGATTAGGCTCAGCAGATTTATGTGTTGCTAGTCCCTCAGTTAGTATCCACAGCCCATTCCCTGTGTAACCTGTCCTTAAGTTGTCATAATATCTGCAATATTCATCCATGCTGCTAGTTGGCTTCCAGCAAGATGCAATGCTGAATCTTTGCTACTGCAGCTGCATTTAGTTTTTTAAAAATAGAACCAACATGGAAGACAAATTATGGTTGCTGTTATGTTGTGCTTTGCACTTCAAACCTCTTGACAAAGGCATTAGTGTCGTTTTATAGAAGAAAAGTAGATGCAGGGTTTCATAGCTGGAGTAGGAACAGGTCTGAAGTTGGGATCCCTTCCTTTGTGTTCCCAAATCCACGGCCTATCCACTGTCTCCAGGCTGGTTACCTCTGAGCCAATACAACCACTATTAACCCAATACAACCACTATCAACCCACTGTTAGTCTGCTATTAACTCCTATTAGCATTTGTGTACCTTAAATCAGCTCAGAAAGAAAAAAAGAAAACCCCACAATCAAATAACAGTCTAGCACATGGCAGCATGGAAACCTGATTACATGAAGGAAACAAAAAAAGAAGGGGAAAGCATACTTTAAAATAAATCCTTTAATTGTTCAAGGTTGTAGATTCCACAATCATGAAGTTCATTTTCATAGTGATTGAATTCCCAGTAAGGTAACTGTCTGGGCATTCTGGGGTCTGAAAGAACTACATTTGAAAATCTGTTGTCTTTGGGATGTCAAATATATTTTTTCTTAATTTCCATTAGATTCTAAATAATATTATTGAATTGCCCTTGTGCAGAACTTCTGCTTGTATTACTGAGCCTAACTTAAAGACATGAAGTTAGTTCATGTCTTTAACATGAAGACATGTTAAAGAATAAAAATAAAATAAATAAAAATAAATAAATGAGTAAATAAAAATAAATAAATGAGTTCATTAGGTGGAAAAAAAAAAATTTGATTATAGGAAAGGAAGGTGTGGTCCCGTGAGGAACTGCTCTTTGCACTGACTGTTACTGGGAGTTGTTTATTTTAGAGAGAAGGCGTTGTTCTCACTGAGGATAACCTGAGCACATATTCTTCCTCTATGTCTGCACAACCACAGCCCTCCCCCTTCAGTGAAAGACTAGCATCTTGGTTGTGGGAAGGCAGCTCACTAAGAATCAGTGCCAGAAAAAAGGATGAAAGCAGGAAAAAAAAATGTACCACTGACACAAACTGTTTCTATTCATGTTTGGGAAGCACACAGACAAGAAGAAAAGATAATTGGCTGAGAGAAACAAATAAAAACGGTATTTTCTTGCTTTACCTTCTATATTTAGAACACAATAGTGTTAATCAAGATATAATTATAAACTCTATCTATTAATTCAGACAATAGAGGCCAATACAAAAGTAACAAACAGTGAATAATTCATTTTTTCTCAGTGTGGGATTGTTCCTGTTCACAATTACTCTTGCATAGTGTGCTTCACTTGTAAAATTGCTTTTTCTGGGTTTCTTTATTAGGATTTCAGTTATTGATAATGGTCCAGATTCTTCCTTGAATTCCAGCCAAACAAGCCATTGACTTCAGGGAGGTTGCATGAAACTGAGGACAATCTGGCAGAATGCTTTGTAGCCAAATTCCAGTGGTTAAATAAGTCTGCTTGTTCATTTGATATGTTTATAAATGAAACACATAGGTCAAATTTTCAAAGGTCTCTGAAGCAGTTGACCTAAGTTAAATCCCTTGCTCACCTGGAAAAAAAAAACCCCGGAGCTGTCTGTGCAAATCATTTGACTGTATGCTATTTGCCAGGGTGTGCATGCAAATAGGTTTATTTAAGGTATACAAGCAATTTGTTAGGCTTACATCTGGCTTTTGCCGTATTTGGTTTCTTTTGTATAAAAATTAGGATCAGGAAATACTTTTCATTCTAATTGTTGTTATTACATAGTTGAATAAACAAAGTGAGGCAGGGCTCTTTTCTTTACTTCCAGATATTTGGGTGCACAGAGCTCTGTCCTCACCCTCCCTCACTGCGTGCATTTCTGTTGCTTGGTTATCTAGTTTTTCTTCAGCAGCCACAGCTAGGCAGAGTAGCATCATTTATCACTATACAGAGTCTGTTTTAAGTTTTCTGTTTCTGTTCCAAATATAAATCTCTGGAATAGCACGGTCTTGCATGCATCAGGCAGTTGTCCTACTGAAATAGCCCGCAATGGTCTTTCTCAGCATGCAGAGTCTTTGAAGATCAAATAAGAAAGGTCAGTCTTTAAGTAACTTAAGCAATGATGTTATCGTGAAAGGGTCAGAATTGGTCTAGCAGCCTTAGAGGAGAGTGACTCCTGGGTCAGCAGCTACTGTGCTGCAGGTTAGTCCTCTGCCTTCCATTGGTGCTGTTTACAACTGGAACTCTCTGTATTTATAGGCATTGTGACTTGAATGTCACATGCTGTCTTTGTACAGTAGGCTCTATTTTGGGGAGGTGAGTGATTGATGTCCAAGGCTTTATCCAACACAGAAGGCTGTTTCCATTATGCTTCCCGTGCTTACCCCGTCCCCTTTTATATTTGTTGCTTTAGTAATAAGAGTCTAAACCCCCTGTTTTGTGTGACATGTGCACATTTAATGGCCTCAAAATATTTGGGTAGGTGGGAGGCAGCATTCCTGTTTCCTAGGAAAAGTTGAATTTAGTATAATGAAGCAACTTCACCCACTTGATAGCCTTCTTGTGAGATATCCGCAAACAATTTTGGAAAGGATATTTGTGCCTGGTAGGAGAACAGGAGAGATGCGAGGAGGTGTTTTCTAAGAGCATTTTTTTTGTGTGTATTAATGACTGGAAGAGGGCAGTGAGGAACAACTGTTTGGACCCAGTAATTTAACACACTCCATTTCTGGAACAGTCTTGGAAAGAGTTGTGCATGAATGAATCCTTGAGAAAGTTGTGGTTTTTACAGTGAATTTTTTTTTTTTAAACATGCATGATTTACAAAACATTTTAAAATGTTATTTTTGCTTCTATTTTATAAAATTTGTCTTCACAGATAAACTTTCAGGTGTTTCTCGCTGCACTATATCAAATGTGAAGTCTATTTTCAGGAAAATAAATCTGTTTTCCTTTAGCCCTGATCAACACCATAGTCTGAATTTGTAGTAATTATTTTTTCAGTATAATTGCTGAAAATTCTTTCTCATGAAGTCTAAGGGTATATAACAATCTGCCTCATAAATATGTATAAATAAATATATATAAGTCTTATATCACAGAGGCACTCAGAGGTTTTTAATTATGTCACTTTGTATGGCTATAGACATTTCAAAGCTCTCCTTTGTGCTCTCTGTTATAAACATATTTTATTTCTTTTGAAGTCTGTGTGATATACATACTAGCAATTAAAAACCCAGCTCAGGCTTTGAGACACAAGGTCTTCTTAATTAAAACTCAAACAAAAGCTACAAGCAGAAGCCCCACTATATGATTAAGGTCTAAAGTGTTATGATACATTAGAATCATTGTTAACTGCTATGATTTAAAAAATCAATACACAGGAAAAAGAATCAACTGGTTCCAATTAGTGAAACCAATGAAAACATTCAACAAAACAGAACAACCCAGAACCCCTACACCCAAATCCTCAAGAAATTGGTCCTGATTAGGAATATACCACAGGCTATAAAGGTTTCTCATAATGAATTTATTGCCGTGATCCAATGAAGTGATATATTTAGCTTTGTGTCGCAGCTCTCCAGATCAGAGTGATACTTTTGTTTTGCCATTTCTCCAGCTACTCCAGCACTCTGTGTAACATGGTACAAGGGGTGTGCTTCCAGGTCTAACCTGACCTTCTAAATTAAGACATTTGAAGGCCTGAATATTTCATAAGCACTTTCAACAGTTAATGTTTGCATGCCCTTTAGTCGAATTTGCTTGAAGAAGGTAATGAATTCCAAAAATAAAAATATTTTGGTTAAGCTTACCAAATCCCATTGTATCTCTTTGTTATGGCCAAGATACCAGCACAGTTAGACTAATCACCAGTGTGAAACACATTCAACTATATTGTTTTATGTCTTCTTGACATTTTTTTAAAATATGAAATATGTTTTTTCTGATTCTGGATTTAAACAGATATATCCTCAGTTGTACAGACAGAGGGTAGGTCTGTGGAAGAGATTGGACTGCTCACTGTACATAGTGCTAGTGTTTAAATTATGTACCTGTAAGCCTTGGTAGGACTGAAGCTGTGTTTGTCACATTAAAAAAAAAGCCAAACATTTTTGTTGTTCTTATCTTTTGGTGAGAGGGTTGTATTTCAGTGCCACCACTCACAATCATGCCTACTTCTAATGTTGAAAGTTAAAGACTATTACCATTTCTGGTTGTTAAAACTCCAGAACTATAAATTACACCGTAATCAACCTTTCACATAAATCAAGTTTCCATATTGTTGAATGTATTTTATAAAAAACATCAAGCAGGATGCATGCCCTTTAGTTCCAGGCACACAATGAATTTTTTACTTACCACAATCACAGAAATCTATGTGTTTTTTACCTTATCAGTGTATATTTCTAAGCTTAACTATTCAGAGGTCAATGTATGAACTCTGTACTACACTGAAATAAATATAACAGCCCACTTATATTCTGGGTTTTGTGAAATGTGTCCCAAATAATGTAGTAAGAAATAGTATCAACTATTCATGGGAAAAAGCAGCAAGATGGATAATGATGCCAGTAATAAGGAACTGAAACAGCAATGATGCCAGTAATAAGGAACTGAAACAGCAATACATTTCTTTTGCACATTAGATCAGACTGCTTTCTGGAATGTGATCCATTCTTTATTTTTACAATTAGTGACAAGAAAATGTACGGCATTAAAATGTGTTTATTTTCAACTGCCATCTAATTTTTTTTAGAAGAAAAGAGGCTGCCCATAAACTAAAAATTACAAGTTGGTTTTCTCCACTTTTTCCATAAAAAATTTGCCGTTTTCCTCTGCTGGGAGGTTGTTTTGGTGGTGTATATATATATTGATTTTTCAGTATATCAGTCATTGCTTTCTGTAATAAATACAGAGCCCTTAACTGCAGTAGAAAGGCTTCTATGTTGAAGAATGTATTACTACTTGAAACTTAGCACCTTCTCCTCTGAAAGTGGATGTCAGCGGCAAATTTTCTTTTGACTCCAGTCCCAGCTTAGCTGCCAATGAGGTTTCTTACCTTTAGCAAAATAAAACTCCTCCTGTAGACAAATATACAACCTCTTATGGAAAAGAAAGTGTATATGCAGGAGTTTGCACTGCTAAAACAAAAATGGAAGCTCCATTTCTTGTATTGCACATGCATCAGTGCTCTTACCTTTTTGTTGCTGTGGACTTACAAAGTCAAATTCTAACAAATTGATGAATGTCAGCATTTATACAGAAAAATGTAAATAGGCGTAGTACTGAAAGGACTGAAATTTTCTGGTCAGTTTGGATGCTGTGGACACCTCCACAAATACTTTTATCAGTCTTTTGTTATTGCTGTTTCATATTCAGGGAACTTTAAGTGCCATATAAAGAACACAATGTCCTGCACTATTCTCTCCCTGGACGCTGTTCAACCTGTGGAAGGGTGTAAGGAAAGGGCAAACATACACTAATATTTCCTCAGCATGCTCTTCCAATTTCCCACGAAACATGATTAATGGGTTGCTTGATTCAGAGGTGGTAATTCGGGTTTAATGACCCTTGATAGAATTATCATCTATGAACATGTCCAATCACTTTTGAACCCTTTAACAGACAGCTGCAAAGTCTGTGGGGAGAAGCTCAGCAGTTAGCAATATGGTGTATATTTGCACCTAGTACCTTGCAGGTGTCCCCTAGACCTTAGAATGGACATTTTTAGAATGAACATTTCTCTGTAAATTTCCTCTGTTACACTACTCTCTATCACTTTTCCAGGTTGAAAAGTAAAAATATATTTATTTATTCTTTATGTGAAAGCTGTTCTGCACTTGGGCCACTCTCCTCAGCTTTCTATGCAGTTAATTTGGAAAGAAATCCCCTGCATAAAATATCACTTTCTGAGCAACATCAAACTTTGGCACTGAACAACGAGAACATTTGTGGTGACCCTTTTCACTTTCAGCTGGTTTTAAACCCATTTCTGAACAGAAAGTTGTGTCTTGAACTAGGATCTTGATGTGTGAATATTGTGCGGTAATGGGGAAGTCCTGATGATACCAGAAATACCAGATTGTCCTTTTTTTTTTCTTCAGAGATACATAATAATACCTTACTGGGAACTTAAACTGTGGACCCTGAGGCGAGTCAGAAATGTCATCTGTAAGACTCAAGGCACATAGCATTAGTATTGAGAAAAAATGAGGTAGGAGCACATTTAGTAACTGAGAATAGCAAGAACATAATGTGCAACCTGACCCAGCCACTGCCCCAAAAGCCCAAGCTCAATGAGGAATAGAAGAAGAAATACAAGAAGGGTTGTCCTTGTCCCCTCTAAACAAATTGACCTTTCAGAAGAGGTTAATTATCAATGTTTTTTTCAAGATATCTTGATTTGTTTAACTGTATCACCTCACTTAGGATCTGACCAATGACATCTGACAGTTTTCTGCCAAAGGGCAAATCTAGCCAAACTGGGCTCATTTTCCTTGTTTTCACCCCCTCCTGCCTACATTACAGTGATTTCAGGCTAATCATGATCCCCTTGCTCCAATCAGGTCATTCACAATACTGTCCCCTTACTTGGTGAGTGAATTGATATCAATTCACTATGTCCCTTTTGTTTCTCCCTCAAATATCTATGTTGGATTAAAGTAAATAATTTACCTGTTTTCCATCCCAACCTTTTTTTTTTTTCCTGGCATGATTTACCAATGGAGAAATTTTTCAAAAACTCTATAAAGATTAAGTCCCATCAATCAATCAATCAATTAATACCAATATATGATTTTTAAAGGAAATACAAGTATTGAAGTAATTTCCACAGAAATTAGTCTGAACTGAGGAAACACAAATCTATGAAGGATGTAGCCTGCCCTGATCCTATGAATTCATTGTAGGTATTACTCTCTGTGATAATAATATTAATAGATTTATAGCAAAAAAAAGGCTATAAATCTATTAATATTATCAAATATTATAGATATATCTATTAATATATATCTATTAATATTTGATCAAGCTTGATCAAAACTTGGTTTTTGTCATTAGCTCTCACACTGAAACCATGATATTACAAACATATCTTTCTTACTCTTTTTGCTTTAAATTGCTGTTAGTTTAACCCACATATCCTAATGTTTACCTTAATCTGTATTGACATACTTTAACAAAGTTTAATATTAGACATATTGTCATAAATATTCTTGAAGAGTTATCCAAGATTAAGCTGTTCAATAGCTGCTAAAATTTGTTGCCCCATAGATAGAAGTAATGAGAGGCTAACACACTCATGTTGGGAATGAATCTTCATGTCTATTAAGATTTGTTTGAACAGGTTTCCATCACAACAGGTGCACAATTACTTTATGAGTAAAATATTATCAGCCTTCCAAATTAGCCAGGGCAAAATGCAAGTTGTCTGATTAAATAATCAAACCCAATACTTAAAATGCACTTGATTTCCACAGGAATTTTAAGATGCTAAGTCCCAGTCTATCAGTGAAACTGTGATTGTTTGCAGCATGCAAGTAGCAGCTTGCAGAGTATCCTGTTTGGTATGTTTTACATAATTCACCCTACATTATACAACACAAAACCACTAAAAAAGCATATAATAATGGGTTCTACTTCTAGTAAAACAATTTTAATCTTCCAATGAAGGTATTATATTGTGCATTAAAATCAGGAAAAAAAAGTGGGCCTCTAATGGAAAATAGTTTGAAAGTGCTCTGCATTCAATTAGGAGGCACAGCAGTTTGGAAATACAAAACCCAATGTTCTTTTAAAATAATTAAGTTTATGAAGAGGGAGGGACTAGAGGAAAATCCTGTGAATCTGAGGTGTAACTTGCAGTGTGGAGATCACATATGTCACCAGTTACCGAATGGCTTAGTGAACACAGTCACTCAGACACCCAAGAAATGAGTCAAATCTGGAACAGTAGGTTCACCATGAAGGGGAAATTTAGCAGTGCAGCTGTCAGACACAGATTATGTACAGGTAACTGTTTGTTTTCATATCTGAATCTGTTTGTCAATCAAGGAATGCTGTGAATCAGGAGATGGGATCTCAAATACAAAACCACAAAGTCAGAGACAGCATCTGGAGGAGCTCCAAGCCACAAAAATTAGGGAAGAAACACAGAGGGAACAAAAACTGTAAATGCTTGCATGGAGTCTGCCTCTATATACATTGAATTTAAATAATTGTGTTGATACATCAGTAATAATAATTGCTGATAAAAATTATAGTCCTTATTTTGGGCAGCAATATGTTTTACTAAATGTGAAATTAAATGCAATTTGTATTAATTAGGGATAATATGAAAGTACGTATGCAGTTGACATTTCCGACATTTTTAAACACACTACTATGTGTGAAGATAGATCTTTTGCATTTGTTTTGACTTGGAAACACTGTGGATTGATATATGCCCCCAAAGTATTCTGTTAACATAAGATCCCTGTTCTAACCCCTGAGATCAGAAAATTATTTATAGTTGACTGTAGTTTGAAATTTAATTATGGGATTTGATCTTTGATGTAACTGTTTAGTAGACAATTGTAGCTCTCCCTGAAAGCTGGTATACGCCCTTAGTACAGATACTAAACCAAAATCCTCTAATTGCAGGTGGCACACTCAGATTGCAAGATTTAGGAAGTCAGTTGTAGTGTATACAGGTGTTTTATGTAGGCTTACATAAATAAAATGTGGGGAAATTTACAGACATCAAATCTCAATTGGTAACATCAAAAGAAAAGGTTTATTAAGGAAAGTCAGGAAAATGAAATGGGCATAGCTGTTCTGTGGTTTAGTTTTTCCAGATTCCTTATGAATTGTAGCATGCCTAGTTGACTTGTAAATGAAAGTTTTACCTTCATTCCCTTCCTCTGGTTCCAGGACACATTTGCTTATGGATTGCTGGAATTCTGCAAAAGTCGGGGGATGACTGTGGATCTTTTAGGGGCTGTATAAAATATAGAATAGATGTTTTCTACTTCAGGATGTATTAAATTGAGCCTTCTATCTGGGTGGGTTTTTTTGTTTTGTTGTTGGTTTTTTTTCTGTTGTTGTTGCTTTCTTCCCCTCCCAGGGCTTATCCAGTGTAACTGTGCCTCTCAGACTTCAGCCAAAGACAGGGTGCCCACTTCTGAAGGATAAATTTTCCTAAAAAGAAATACTTAATCCTATCAGGTTAAGGTCTGCCACTTCTCAAGATAGCAGTGATTGACAAAGGCACTTTGTGTCTCTGCATACTCTCAGAAAACATATCCCACCATCAGACAGACATCAGCACTTGGTGCTAAGAGTGGGACACAGTGAAAATTCTCCCTCTGCTGACCTGGAAAAACCACAGTCAGTCTCTACACATAGCTGAAGTTCAGTTAACTTAATAGCTAGGTGAGTTTCTTCTCCCACTTTGCCTCTTCCTGTCCTCTTCCATGTGTATTGGACTCAAAACCACTGAGAAAAGCTATTTTGTGAACAATAGTTGCAACCACTGAAGGGCTATGGTGATCAGCAGCAAATAACCCATGATATAGGTGTATAAGCCATATAGGTGTTAATTGCTCATCAGCTGAATCTGCCATAAAACTTCACATTATGACGTCTATGTCTATGTACAATATTCAAATACACTGAACACATAGAAATTAATGTAAAGTTGAAGTTTGGAAGTGAGGGAAAACTGAATATAAATGCATTGGAAATGAATGGTTTTTAACTAGTTTTAATGAAATAGTCTTCACAAAGGCTCACTCCAATGCTTACAGCATGAATAGGGCCCTGAGCAGCCTGGTCTAGTGGAAGTTGTCCCTGCCCATGGCAGAGGAGTTGGAATGGGATGATCTCTGAGTCCTTTCCAGCACAAGCTATTCCATGTTTCTGTGATCTCTTAAAGGAGACCACTGCTCCTCACTTATCAAAGTCAGAATGTACAGACCAGCTGGCATCACCACTCCCAAGGCTGAGACTGTGGATCCTGTTCAAAGTGATAACATTTACAGACTCAAGTTCTAAAAGAGTTCATTTTCTGCAGTTCAAGAATTCAAGATATATGATATTTGGTTAATGTTCTTGATTAACAGCTAGGAGATCGGAAATGGTTAAAAGGTACTGTGAGAATTAGAAGGTTAGTTGGTAAACTAGGTAATGCTTTTGCCATCTGTACCTATTCAGGCTTTTAGAGGCATAGTAGTGCTATTTTTTTGTCAGTGTTAGCTATGTCATAGCAGGTGCATAGTTACCAAGTTGGTTAAGCAACTGAGGGTTACTCCTTCCTAAACTAAATTAATAACTAAAGCAATAGTGAGTTCTTGACTTTTTTTCTTTTATTGCATAGGGAAAGAAATGTGAGAGTGTGTGAGTGTTGCCTCATAAATGCACTTTAATGTATTCTCTTGTATTCATTCATCCTCTTCTGCAAGTTTGCTGTCTTATGCAGAGTACTGTCTATATATGTTGAGTCCATGATAGAGCTGAAGCTGTAGGCCTGCCTTTACTGCAGGCTGATGATGTGCCCTAAATGCATGACATTTAGGGTACTCTAGAGCAGAAAAACCTTGTCTTTGCCATGGCATATCAAGCTAATGCTCCAAGAACAAAATTGAAAACTTGTAAGTGAATGCAGTCCATGCCCCTTGGAAGTTAACAAAGTGCTGCTGAGCTCTACAAAATGATATCTAAATATCCCAAGTCCTCCAGAAGTCTTTCAACAATATTTCTATTTGTATTTCTCTTTATTTTAATATCCTGAAACAGCAAAATATATTGATAGTTATATTTTAGAAGTTACTGTAAAGATGTGGTTGAAAAGTATTTTGTGCTAAGTTTATTACCCGTGTGAAACTCAAAATGAGCAAGTTTAGGTTTTGACCAAAACCTGTCAGCCCTAAGCCCAAGATGTACAGACCATCATATAGATCCAGGTTCTCATGTCCACTAGTTGGTGTTGCTTGACAGAAAAGTAAATGAAACTACTTCTGTGTTAAGGAAAGACAGTAGGCTGATCCACAGATACTAACTTCCATAGAGGGAAAACAAATCTTAATAAAAAGTCATCCAGTACTGTATTTGAAGGGATAAAGTTGCTGCAAAATAACTCAGAAAAAAATAGAAAGGAGATCTTTGGCATAAAGGGGAAAAAAAAGCAAAATACCCACTTGATTTCAGGAGTAATCACAAATGCAGACACAGGAATGAGGAAGAGCAGGGAAAAATTATACTTTTGCACTAATATTATCTCTACCTCTGACTAATTTCCAGGGATTTCCATATCCTGGTGGGCTTTTTGTGCTTTGAATCAGTCAAATAGATTCCTCTTCCCTCTTCCAAATACGTGTACACTCTCCCTTTGAACCTATATAAAGCTTTGAGCCAGCAGCATCGTTTAGAAGGACATTCCATGGCTGTAGTGTCAGTTGTGGGAAGAGCCACATCAGGATCAAATTAATTGAAAACTTTAAAGATTATTATCTTTATGTGAGTCACACACATTTATCTCGTTTTTCAAAATAGTTTAAGATGTCATCTGAGTCAATGGGTCTTAGATGCTTCAAATGTTTTTGAAAACATGACCTTAGGGATAGTTGCAATAGTAAGAGGCCTAAATCTCTTAAAAAACCTGGCCCAGAGACACCTAAATCTGAGAAACCCCTTGGAAAAGTACCTGAGATCTTTGCAGGTGCAAAGAGATTGACATTTTGATTTGAAATTTATTTTAAATTCATAGAGGGGAAATAACCACAAAACACTTTGCTTAAGTTAAAAATTACTTTGGAGTCACAATTAGCCTTCATTTAAGTTGACATTATTTCAGCATCACAGTTACACTGCAGTAACTTCTGAGAGCCATGTCAGAAACGTTACATCGAGTTGCACTAAGGGCATTCTTCCAGACAAAACTCCTTTTATAAAATTAGGACACTTAGAAGATGATTAACTTTCAAAACCAATTGAGAGTAGTCTCAGTTGGTTTTGAAAAATCTCTTTTCCCTGCTCTTGCTTCTTATTCCAGTTTCTTGTTTGTGCGTCTTGTTAGGAATAAAAAAATAATGCTGCAATTGTGTTTGCTGTAGAAACAAAATAATGAAAATGCAACCTGGACAGTATTAAGTTGTCTTAAGGAGAGAGAAACAATTAGAGGATTCTGATTTCTTTAATACATCCCAGGTCTATTTATAATATATTGAATTAGAATGCTGTTGTAGTGGAATTCAAAACCTCTTGGTATGTTTCCTACATAGTCCCAGTGCTTCAAGATTTACTGTGAATCACTGTGCCTAAAGTTTTGCTAAATTCATGCCTTTGAATATTGGATTATATTAAGATTTTTGAGCAAGCAGTGTTTATGTTTTCTTTCTGAGTGATTCTGTTTCAGTGGTAGAATACCTATGGAAGCACAAAAAAACCCATGACACCACTCTGGGTTGGGACTGTGAAGAACTTAATTACCAAACGCTCTGTAGCAGGGGGCTGTGTTACATGTTTTGGTTTGTGATCCACTAGGTATACAAATAAATCGAATTAAGAAAAGTTCTGTCTGCAGTTTTAGTCGCTTCTGAGAACCATCTGGCTAAACACACTCCTGCTTGTGGTTAGAGTATAATTATTTTAGAACACTCTTGGAATATGTGTGGAACTTCAGTCTACAAATGTAGGCCACCCCCTTTGTGCTCTGATTAATGTGGTTTAGAAGGTTTTTCTCTAGTTAGAAAACTTGTCTGATAATTTTGTAGTGTATTTACAGGAGCACAAGAAGCTGGTCATAGAACTCTAATTTGCTCTGGATTGCATTATTTTAATTTAATTATTTATTTAGAAAATAAACCTTCAGGGAACAAGAGGATAGTTTGCTTGTTTGGTTTTTGTTTCTCATAGCCAGTCAGTGATGTTGTGGTTATTTCAAAAGACGTGGTAACTCTTATTTGTAGAATTAATATGCTCTACTGAATTGGTCTTACAGATTGTTAGGTTGTGTGCAGCAGATAAGTAGCTCTTTCAATTTATAACTCTTTGATTATGAACTAAATTTAAAATAATATTCAGATTTATAAGCCTGAAGCTGCCACCTAATGCCATTATTAATGAACATATCAGTGGACCTCTTTCAAAGCCCACTGAAATGAGTGTAAATTCTTCAACTCACTTCTCTGGGTACATTCTAAATGTATAAAATGTTGTTGCTTTTCCATACATATCAAAGGCTTTTGACTAAATTGTCTCTTCTCAGATGAGGTAGGAAGTTTCTTCTTTACAGCTTCTATGATAGACAGGCTATGCTAATGTCCTTGTTTTGCAATAAACTTTGCTTCTTCATTACTTATCACCAGAGGCAATAAAAATCTTCAGAGGCAAATATAAGTTTTTCATTGATATACTTGTTTGTATTTGTAAGACATGAAAGATGAACATGTAATTAAGATCAAAATTAAAATTTATATTTAAAGTATATAAATCTTGCAGTACTAATACTCCTCATATTTATATTTAGACATTTCTGAGTTGTGTAGCTAATAATTACTAACTAAGAACTCATGGAAGTAACTTATTTAACAAGATATAAGAAGTAACTGCAAGACATCAGAAGTCAGGGTATATTTCACAGGGGTACATCTCCTCTCCTGTGTATATTGTGCATTCTGGATGCAGCAGAAGAAATGCATTTGGGTTAAAATTTTCAGTATAAGGGAAAGAGGCAAGGTTCCTGGAGTGTTCTGGTGTGTTATCCTCAGTGATACCTTTATGGCAAATGAGCCCAAATAATTGAATCCTAATATGTAAATCAATTAGCCTTTTCAAAGAAAAGCTGCAGTGGCACCTATGGAAAAGATTTCTACCCTTCTTGCACCCACAGGGAAAAAGTACTAAGTCCTATCCCTGTACTGGTAGCCCTTCCTGGCACACAGGTGGGTCAGCTCCACTGCATTGAGTTCCTAAAAACTGTATTGTCCCCATACAGTGAGGAGATGTGGGTTTTTCCACCTGATTTGCATGTGTCCAGCTGCAGAATTACACACGAAAGCTGCAGGAAGTTCCCCGTCCCGTTTTCTCGCCATCACAATAGGGATGTACTTGTAGATGTTAAAGTTTAAAGTGTTCCTCACTATTTAAAGAGAAGAATCACATTATTTCTGCAAATACTGCCTCAAAGAGCAGAAAAAAAAATAAGCCATCCTTTTAAGAGGAGCTTGCTCTTTAAAATTGAAAACTTAATTAAAACATATAATTCTTTTTTACCTTTCATTATTAATACACAGTTTAGACAATGGAGAAGACTGAAAAAACCCAAACAAAAGCTTCTTTTACATCATGAACCTTTTTTAATGAAAGCCAAATAATCAGCTACAGAAATCACAAGTAACTAGCCCCTGCTAGGTAAGGAAATTAATGTCATCTAATTCGTATGAACTATACTCATCAAATGAGACATTAAGGGAACTTCCTCTAAACTCAGCTTCCTTCCAGCCACTTTTATGCATGTACATATACAATTCTCTTTCCAGAATGAGATTAGATAGCACAGATATTCACTTTATCCCTGTGATTGAAGATACAAGTTTTAATTGGAGCGCTCTTCCTTCTAAATAAGTGCTTTTTTGCACTTGCACGAGAAGAAATGCTAGTTTTAAAAGAATAAAAAAATTGTATAGATTTTGAAATCCTATCTTGTTTACAAAATTAAAAAATAAGATTAATAGCACCCAGAAATCACTTGTTAAAGTTTAAATTGAATATGGAAACAAAATTGCTTTTATCCAGCTGTGTGTTGTTAGGAAAGAACAGTCAATGAAATGGAGCAATTTCAAAATCAGTCCTGAATTCTCCATCTAAATTTCTTTCTTCAGCAAACTCCCAATCTTTTCATGTTACTTGATAAGGTCCTACTTATTCCAGACTGTCATAAATTGTGACTCTCAATACTGTATTTCCAAAGAATAGACTAACTATGATTGTATATAAGAAAAAAAAAAAATCAAGAAAATCTAATTTCTCATCTAAAAGAGGAAATTACAAAAATCATCTTACCACACATTTTATTGCAGTGCTTTATGTGAATATTAGAGATGGGTTAGCAGTCATATACTCAATCCTCCCCATCAAGGCCCAGCAGCAAATATTAGAAATAAAATATTTTTTCTTCTTTTCTGGAAATGAAATTAAGGGATTTTCTATTGAATACAAACATCTAAAACATTGCTTAATTTAATTAGGATACAGTGAGACTACTAGTGCAGCAGAACTTCATTCAGCAAATGTTAGGAATCAGAAGAGAAAAATAGAAATTGAAAACATTATCCAGAAAGCAAAATAATGTTTGGGGGGAAATGCCATTGTGTTGGAATTCCTCAGAAGCTGGTGTAAAAGGCTGGGCAGTATTTCTCTGTGTAATCACTTCATTCTCAGTTCCACATCTGTAGTTTCACATTAAACTGTAAACAGCTCATGGAGAGAGTTCAGTAAGAAAGTGCATTTAAAATGTCTAATACTAAATACACAGATTTTTATGTCAAATGATGCTGTCAGGAAAAAGCAGTCTCAGACCTAAACCTGGCATTTTAGTAATGTTTCTACATGCCTAATATTGTGAGTTTTCTAGAAACTGAGGCCAGGTTTTTTTGACTTCTGTTTGAGTAGTCTGCTATTGGTCCTTTGACAATTACAAAATTCAGCCAAAGCTGATGGAAGTATCCCTGTGTTTGGGGCCAGGTTCAGAGATAAAATAATAGGGAAGGTGAACAACTGGCTTCACTTAGTGTTCATAGGAACATGGGATCAGCTCTCATGCCATTGTAAATGCAGGGTGTTTCTATTGAAGGTTTTACACATAAATGATCTACATGTATGTGTAGATAATCTACAAGAGAGAATTAGACATGTTGAGTTGATAATTCCAGTATAATGAAGAATTGTTCCTTAATTACTATGGAACTTGATTTTTCTGATATTTAATATTTGTGTCCCATTATCAGAAGCTTCGGATATTTTCATTTCTCTATGAGACTTCCCCCGTTTTGTTACTTGACAACTTAAATCCTTGTAGGACTATTGAGTTGAAGTTAGTTTTACAGCTCTTGCAAATAAGAAAATGAAAGGATTTAATGTTTAAACCATGTTTATGACTATCTTCTTCTTGAGGAAGACAATATTTCTATCTGCTATTTTTGCTTGTGCTTAATGTGTGTTCTGATAGGGTGAACAAAACCAATCTTGTGCTTTTTTTCACTAATGATGTTAATGTCCAGAAGAAAAGCTGGTAAACATCCTCCATGTGGATGGAGGATGCATCAGAGACAGTTTGCACAGAGACAGTTCTGATGTTAAAAGTTTATTCCTACTATGACATTTATTCTGATTATGAAATTATTCTTATTATCACAGTTCCTGATACCTCAGTGTGGATTCTTCTACAGAGGAGGAACTGGTGTATAAGTAAATGATGGTTAGATTTTGTTTGTTTGCTGGTTTTATTTGTCATTTCACTTTCAATGCCTCTTTTATCTTTTTTTCTTTTCTAATATATTATTTCTGTTTGTTATGTGGCCCACAAATACAGTTTGTAATCTTTACTGTTGCTATCCTCAGCATAACATTCTTCTCCATACCCCCTCCATGATCTAGGGAAGTACTGTAATCTGTATTTAAATGGGGAAATCTGAAATTGAAGGTCAGGATATTTTTTCAGCTCTCAAGTCCTGAGTGAGTGCCTTAAATGGATGGACCATCTTTACTTTCATTTGATTTTAATTTTTTTTTTAACTGTAAAAGCATTGGAATTGAGTATTAGAATCTATAATAATAATGTAAATTTTTCTCTCTATAAAACACCACCATTTTAATTTTATTTTGATGCGCTATGCCCTGGGCTACAATCCACTCATTTAACAAAACAAAATTACTCATTTTTCTCTTTATCTCATATTTTAGTGTTTGTATCACTGTACAGATTATTCACAGCCTGTGGCCTCTGCTATATCATTATATTCTAACTCAACGGGAACAGGTTGGCTATGAGTTTTTAGTTGAGATGTATAATATGCACTTCTCTGTTTATCTCCAGCAATATCACATTTTTCCTACACAGACTCTGAACAACTCGTATTGGGTATATATGAAAATTTTCTACTGAAACCACTAAACCTTTTACAACCAAATCTCTTACTTGCTGCTGAAAACCCCTACAAATAACTTATTCAAAAATTCATTATCTTCCCTCCATGTGCACATGTATGAATTAACACTTAGTGTGTGCTTTTAATATCATTTCAAGTGTAAATTTACAAGTTCTTCTGGATTTCAGAGAGATTCTAAAAAATGTGCTGAAGTGGGTTTTATATTTTTAAAATTCATTTTCTAAAATAGAAGACAATAGTAAAATAGAATTGTATCTGTGAGATGATAGCAAAATCTCTAAACATATTTAAAGTCCTCTAATGTCAGATGGATTTCTTGTTTTCATGTGTGTGAAAGGAAGTAAGGAGTCCAAGAGATTTGTTGGAATTCTGCATTTTGCTGGGCACTGGTTTGAAGGAGGGGGAGGCTGAAGCTCTGGCTAACATCACATTCTTTCCTGCATTCCTGACATGGATTACATTTTAGGACTCAACTGTAGATTCACCACATTGCTAAAAATGGTGCAAAGTTTCATTGTGCTGCTTCAGGAGCTGAGCAGGAGCTTAGTCCAAACCTTTGCCTAGCACCCTGCTTTGACAGTTATGGAGCTGTTTGAGAGAAACTTGGGAGCACTTTCTGTTGGTCCAGTCACGGCAGTATTTTCATTTTGGATGTATTGGTTTACTTGGATTGGAACTGTTGTGAAAACCAGTCAAGGAGGAAAACCTCTGAGTGTAAGATATTGCTCAGGAAACACTTGGGAATTGCTAAGAAAACATGCAAGGGCAAAAAGTCCAGTGAACGTGTGAGAAAAAAGAATGTTATTTGGAGGAGCAAAGCTCCTGGACATATTATGGCAGGTAAGCCTGCCCCAGGTGATGGCAAATCTTAAGGTAAAATATTCAGCTGGATTCCTATAGACATTCTTGTGACTTGTTCTTAATCCAGAATAAATGATTCTGTGATTTGTGACGTTTGAAGAAGGAATAAATCCATCAAATTCTTTTGAGAAGGGAAAGAAACGAGTGGGCAGGACACTTTAGGTGGTTGGATATGGCTCAGTTGAGCCTGAACACTCAGCTCAGTATCAGGCAGAGAGCTGGATGTGTGGGCTGGATGAAAGCCTTGGGATGAGGCAACCCAAGGGCAATGTGTGCAGGACCCCAGAGCTGGCTGTGAGCTCAGCTCACCCAAAGCCAGCGAGGTGTTTGTGGGGATGGAGGGTCCCTGTCCTGGCCTTAACCCTTGCCCTAGTGACATGTGACAATGAAGGGTCAGCATGGCCTCGCTGAGTATTTAATATTCACTCAGCTGTTCAGCTATTTTTTGGCTAATCTAAGAAAGGACCATGATAAGTATAGGATTGTTTTAAAAGTCTGTTCTGCAAATCGTGTGAGTTTCAAATTGCTCCCACCTAAGAAATTGCTGCAACGTGTGAGTTTTAGTATATATGGAGTTAGGAGAAAACTTGTGGATTATCAGTAAAGCATTTTAATCCTTCTCATAAAGCATAACTAATTTTAAACTCCTTTTATGTTTTTCAAAATCTGACATATTTTTCTCTACAGAATATTTTCAGTAGTTCTTAATATTAATTCCCATTACTGTCTGTGGACATATGGTAATAAAATTTCCTTGCTCAGTGCAGAATCATTTGGAGACATAAGGGAGGGGAGGGATCTCACACCTTCCCAAGAGAAGCTTTCTGGTGTGTTTTGCATGCTGGACATGTTTGCTGTGCTGCTTTCTGCACTGGGATGCTACAAAGCACAATGGGAGCATTTATAAAACTTTTTATTGACTAAGAACGGGACAGTAGCATATGGGAACACCAACAATTGCTAACTGATCATGAAATAAAGAAATTCCAGTATTCCAGTGTTATAAAAAGAAGGGGGGAAAAAAAAAGTCATTCAGAACTTAGTCATATTGGTTCAGCTGTTGTAACCAAAGACTGATAAGATAATAGAGGTCTTTGTGGCTGTTTTTTACTGAAATGCTTTATCTTTATGATACTCTTGGGGCCCTTTAGAGTGGAAGCTTTTTAAACTGCTGCTGGAGTTAGAACTCAAATTAGATGCTGTTGCAATGGCAAGGGGGCTCCCTAGTCAGGCAGCCCTCACAAAGTGACTTTTATCTCTGAAGCCCTTCCATTAGATTGTTACTTTCTTCTGTTTTTCCTGTTTATTTTTGTTGACTTTTGCTGCTCTATTTTGTGGCATTTAGAAGGTGACCCAATCAAAAAAGGGTAAATGCTAAATGCTGGACAGAGCCTGTGAAGTGGAAACATCACAGCCCATCTGATGTGTGCTGCAGACTGCAGTGTTAGACAGAATGGTTTAACCAGGTTATCTCTGGGAACCTAAGATCAAATACACTTTCTTTTATGTCTAGCATTGTGTTTTTGCTTTCTTTTCAAACAATGTCCATAAAATAATAAAATCCCCTCCAATGTAACAGAGGGATTGAGTCACAAAGGCTTTTTTTTTCTTTAAAGGAAAAAAAAAAAGCTGAAATTGCTTAACTTGATTCAAAATCATTTTTGATTGTTGGTTGAACTGTTTTGGCTGATGATACTTAGGAGCTGCAGTTGTGTGATTTAAAGTCCTACTTAGTTTCTGGCAAAGTCCACACTTCTTTCTTGCCTTGCTGCCTCCTGATTTCATAAAAGTCATACAATGTGTTTGTTCTAGAAACCTAACAGGAGTAATCATTTCTGATTTATTAATTTGTATTTCCTGTAAGCATATGGAGCAAAAGTTAGTTTAGATGCAGTGCATAAACAAGACCGATATTTGTCATGTTTTACACTAATCACAGAATTCAAGAGAACCAATAATGCTTTGCAGCTGTGTAGAGATTCCATGTGAGGATCTCAGAGCACTTCAGAAACATTAACTAACCAGGCATAAAACCCTCTGATTGGTAGTGTTTCACTTTGTGTACATGTTGGGACACTAAGACACATTCAAGAACCCACAGTAATTTTGTGTCACAGCTAAGAACCCTACTTTAGCAAGCTCTGGATCATGCCTATGAAATTTTTGGTTTATTTATGACTCCAGCATTTTGTCTTTTATTCACTTGACAGAATATGTGGTTTTTATCTAGTTTTCTTTTCCTGAGTGTCAGAGAGGTTAGTTTAAATTACACCATGTAAGCCTACAAGTCTATATTTTTGCTATGCCTGTTTCTTTTTTTTCCCTTACCAGCAGATATTACTCTGCTTCTACCTCAGGACAGCTCACCACAAGGACAGTAAGAAATTTAACACTGAGAAGCCTCCAGTGTTTGCTGACATGCAGCTACATTTGTATATAGACTGGATAGGTTGTAAAAGGTAACAGGAGTGTTCACAGGTGGTAAGCCAGTGGTTGATATAGGAACTGTAGTTATATCGTAAAGCTATACTTACAGGATATTAGTTTTTAAATTCTTTTTTTCTTTTCAATACCCAAAGAAATCAAAGTCGATAAAATGCAGGATGAGGTTTATGATTTTTATTAAATGCAGTGTAAGTTACACGATGCTCTTTCTATTATGTGTCAGAAATCATGTTGTATTCGAATTGGTTTTAAAAGATAGAGTGTTGCCAAAAGCAGAATTCTTTCTAAATGTAATTTTAGACCACAAGTTGAACTCTTCTCTCTTTTTCAGCAGATTTATAGCTGCTTTTTATTTTCTGTCTCCTGGTTAGATTGACCTATGACCAGAATTTCAAAATGTCAAAAGTTCTCTTTGATGGCTTAGTTCTCTTCAATCTGAATATTTTATCTCAATTTGTGCTGAAATCCAAAATGAAGAGTAAAGCAACAAGCACACAGGGAAAAATTAAAATATTACTTCGACCAGATTATTATCACAAAGGGGGAGATATACCCAAAATACTATCAGAATTTTTTTTTTCTGAACTTTTGATGGGACTGACACATTTTCATTTTAAAAAGAAGTCCTTAAACACTCTCAGCTTCCCACCAACACTCAAAATTTTAAATACTGCTGGTAAGGGGAGTCAATGGATCAAATTCAGTATATCTGTAGCCACTGAAATAAAGGCCCCTAAGAAAAACGTGTCAATTTTAAAGGTCTTTCCTAACTGAAGACCATTTTGTGATAGAGCCAAAGGTTAATAAAATCAGTAGTGAATGTAGCAATTTTACAGATAAGCTATTCACAACAAGTGTAGTTACTTGAATAAAAAGCTAATTCAGTTCTAAAATGCCACATGCAGTAGCAGTGAATAGCTGCTTTTAGGTGCTTTCTGGAGGAGGATAAAATACAGAATCACAGCACTCTTCTTTTCCAGCATCCCTGGCTGCCTGTAAATTGCTGTGAATGGGACTGTGGGCTGACAGCCTCTATTAAGACAAACTGCCTTTCTCATCGGAGAGATAAAATAAATCAGGTGTTTAGTCAAATTAAAATACTTCAGATGGAGCAGGCCCTGGGGAGCACTGATCCACCTGACAAATCTGAGAGAAACTCAAGACAGATGTGTTTTGGGGATAAGGAAGACCCCATGGAAAAAAATGCACTGCTGTCTTTGGAGTAAGAGAATAGGATTAGAACAGAGAGAGAGCTGTGGTATATAATATTTTATGGAAGCTGGCACATTTACTGTTCATTTTTTACTAAGCTTTTTGTTTTATCTGTTTTTATGGCAAATACATTTTACAGATAGCTGTATTTTTATTTTATTTATAGATATTTTCAGTCAGCAGCAGAAGTTTATTTACTGGTAATGAGTTAAGGAATCTCATTGCTCGCTGCAGTAAGTGGATGCAAAACAGATGATGATGGCACACAGCTACTGATGACCTCTCTTGTCCCAGCCAGATCAGCTCAATCTGGTCTGCATTCTAAGCAAGTTGGTTTTTATTGGTATTTAAACTGTAAAATAATGGTCAGGATTTTCCACTCTAAAATTAAATTATAGCTCCCCCCCCACCTCACACACACACTGTTCATACACCAACATTCTCATCTTGTGCTTGTTCTGGTCTGGAGCAGGGCTTGGTTAGGTGTCCTGCAGCTTCGTGGAGGTCTCGTGATTTTCCAGGAGCACAGTGTACATTTTGTGGTCATCAGCTCCATTCTGTTGCTGGATTACATAACAGGGTACAAATTAAAGAGCAGAGTACTTTAAATGCGGTCATGTATTTCAGATGTGCTTCTCGGGGGAGGGAGAAGGAAAGAAAAACAATTACTGTGGATTCCTGAGTAAGAACAGTTACTTTTGCCTGCTATTGTGAAGAAAAGAAAAAAAAAAAAACAAAACTATAAATTTGTGGCAGCTATATCAAATGGTTCTAACAAATCCTAACAAAACAACAATATTTTGTAGCCTTAGCAGGCACCCTTTGTGGTGTTTTTCTACTCATGTTAAGAAAAAAGTACAAGCTAACAAGCTATACAGAATAATCTGGAAATGGAGTGGGAGATTAATATCTGCTTTGGGTGTGTAAAATATTTTGTGACTGTAAGCTCAGGGGCTCCCATTATGATGCCAAAGCTGCTGGGCAAATGTGAAAGTCTCAAGCTGTTTTTTCCCAGGTGGCAGTGGAGGACAATAAGCATCCTTTGAGGAAGCAGGTTGCTTCCCATTGGCTTTCTAAAATAGGTGGGTGGAGTGATTGATCTCTTCTCATCACAATGGGCAAGGGAATTTTTCTTTGGCAGAAGAGCCTTTTGCCTGTGGAAATGAATTCAAAACCACCTAGAAAACCTTTCAACCATACTGAAAAATCTTCAAGAGCGAATAACACAGTTTAGGAGGGTTAAGGTAGGTCTGTACTGAGTTACAGAGAATTGAACAGATGTCAGCATGGAGCTCAGGACATGCTAAAGGATCCTGGCAAGGCAGTACTTCCAGTGCAGGCACTTTCCTGGCCACCCACCTGCCTAAGCTTACTTCCCCAAATTATTTGGTGTTTGTTTTGGTCTTGTAACAGCTTTTTACACAGAATTCTTCTATTACTTCAGTCACTCGTATCACACTAAGGTTTTGCAATGAGTTGGTCTGGGTGGAAGAGTGCCCTTCAGGTTCATGCATCCATCATACCTCTTGTGACTAAAGAAATCACTAACGACCCTTTCTAAAATTTCTACTACAACAGAATTTACACAATTTTATTCTTCTGTAGATCTGTGTTGTGTGTATACTGGATGTGCATTAGGCATTAGAGGGTAGGGAAACATCAGGTTCTTGGAAACTCTTTTAAAACTAATAGTGATACTTAATAGATACTTAATAGTGAAAAAGAAATTGAATCTTTGTCAGTACTTTGCATTGCTAAATGCAATTAATAAATGTACAGAAAATGAGGTACTCTTTGTTTCTCAGAGTTTGTTTAGAGTGAATGATTTAACCCATGCAGTTTCTTTTTGCCATATAAAGCAATTTCAGACACAGGTTTTCTTGTATGCTGCTTTTGCAAATGAAATTCTGTGTAGGAATCACACAAGCCCTGCAATGTAAGTAGTAGATAAATCTTGGGTTTGTCACCTTCTTGGCAGGATCCTGTTTTGTCTTCCTGCTCCTTATGAAAGCTGTCAGCCTCTTTCTTCTCTTCTTCAGAAGATATCCATCTTATTCCTGGGAAGAAGCTGGAGTCATAATTTTGGAGAAAATAATTTTCTCCATTCCTTCCCAGGTCCTGTTGCTCACATATTTTCTTCCTCCTTCAAAAGTCTTCCTTCTTTATCACAGTCCTCTATTGTGAACAGAGGAAAGGAAGTTTCTGAATATTCACTTTTGTGCCACTTCTCATACAATTGTGGCAGACTACAGACTTAATTTTCTCTCTAATTTTTGATTTCACTGTACAACATTAAATTGTTTTATTTATCCCACATCCAACTTTAAACCTCGTTCAGATTCTCTTCCAATATTCTTGAACTTCTACCTTGCTCTATTTATATTATCTCTTATAGAACTATGAGTCCGAGGTGCTCACAAAAGGAAATGTATGGCTCAAGTATAGGAACTGACATTGCTGTTTCTGACAGACTAGTATGTTCCTATATAAGAAGGGATATTTTCAGATTGATTTGGAAAAGGACCCTGTACTCTCCACTTATGAGACCCATGCAATTTACCCATAAACAGACCATTAAGCATCATTAGTGCAAAGAATAAATGTACCGTAGTTTCATATTAATTAAGTGCTCTCTGTAGAGTAAACTTTGAAAGTTAAATGAAAATTCTTAAGCTATTTTCTCAGGTTAGCCATTTCTCTTGGGGACGAGTAAAGCTCATTTTTGATACACATTCCACAACCAAAGCTTACATTTACCTAAATGACCTACCAGATATATGGGCATTTTGGAGAAATGATCAATAAATTCTTAAACTGCTTCTTCCACCAAACATCATCTTTTAAATTCTTTTTTAGCATTTCTACATATTTGGAGTGAAATAATGAGAAAATATATAAACTGAGGTAAAATTATGTCTGATAAACTATGAATGTATTTATCACAGAGGGCAGATTTAGATGGAGAAGATACAGGAATTCATACAGAATTAATCCCTGTCAGAAAAAAGGAAATATTCTATATATTTTCTGCTCCCATTTCTGTTTTATCCTCCCCTGCTTAGAGCACAGCAAATCTATGTGTTACATTCTTTCGAGATTTGTTGGTAGAAAATATATCCAAGCTGCAGTTTGAAAAAAGCACATTGGTGATGCAGCCTTTTTTTTTTTTTTTTTTGGAGGGGGTGGTAAATATTGCTTTGTAACTATTGCCTACCTCATATTTACAGTCCATCTTTCCCCCATGTTTAGGTACACCAGAAAGCCTGGCAGAAAAAGAGCGACAGCTCTCCACTATGATCACCCAGCTGATCAGCTTACGGGAGCAGCTCCTGGCTGCCCATGACGAGCAGAAAAAGCTGGCAGCCTCACAAATTGAAAAACAACGGCAGCAAATGGACCTTGCTCGCCAACAGCAAGAACAGGTGAGGCTCCAAGAGAGAAACCTGTGAAAATGGCTCACGCAGGATGCTTACCACAAACTCTGTTCTGCCTGCTGTTGTTTCCTTCCGTGTTTTTTTGTTAAAAGAGCTTAAATATCTGCAGAAGTTACACATTTTTGTTCCTGAAAGAGGGAATATTACAGGACCCTGCAAAAAAAAAAAGGGAGGAGTGGAAGATAGATTTCACAGTTCTTGTTCCTTGCACTGAGATGCAATTTTGAGAGTTACCAATAAGCAAAACTATAACCATTATTTAACTCTTTCTCTTTTTGACAAGAAAATAATTAAACAAAAACCCCTAATCATACTCAAAACTTCAAATACCTTGCACAATCAAAGTTTGATTTGTTTGTTCAGGTTGTGGACAGTTTTTTTCTTGTTTTGTATTTTTGGTTTTTTGGGTTGTTTTCCTTGATTATCTGTTTGTTTTAAAGGTGCAGTTGTCCAACGAGCTGTCCTCTTCTCATTGAACAAAAGTGCAACAACAATGATCCCATGCACTAGTCCCCTAGGCATTAGATCAGACAGATCCAAATTAATGTGTAGTTTTTAAGAATCTGACATTATTACTAGAATTATCTTTTCAGTTAAATATATTTTATAGGATATATACAGCAATGTATGCTCTGTTGATTTTAATGAGTTGTGACGTCTGGTATTTTATGTGCTTGGGTATTTGCCCACATGTAGGAATATGGACTCATCCCCTAATGGAAAATAACATAAAGGAACACTGTAAAAAATCAGAAGTTAGAATGTCATTTAGCCATCTAGAGATGACACAGTAATTAACTATTGACACTTGTGAATAAGCTAGCACAAATTAATCTTGACACATTTGCAGACGAGTGATATCTTACAGTGAACACTTTGTAATTATATTTCAAAATGAAAATTAAATGACACTTAAAACTAGGTTGTCATGCTCAATGAAGCGAGCATGTAGCTCAACCGATAGGCAAATAAAATTCAGAATTTGAGCCACATGGTGCTTGTGTACCCTACTTTACTGTGTCAAGCCTATACATCAAGACGATGCTATGGTAATTACATTGCAGGGCCTTGGGTACATTTTCTGTCACAGTACTGCTCCAGCTAAGAGGAACCTTTGAGATTAGATGCTCCATGATATATTTCTTGTTTTCATCAGGAAACACCTATTCAAATGGTGCTACATTGTACATGCAGGTAACAAAAAGCTGTTCACAAGCAGTCAGAACCCTGGCAAATCTGTTCTTTTGCACATGTAAACAAAAGCCTCCTCCTTGTCTTGGCTGTGGTTTATTGTGTTAAGCTGTAGCCAGGTCATCAGCAGCTCCAAACAATGCTGGATGTAGGGTACTGTGTGCCTGTGAAAAAAAGGTACAGCCCTGAGAGAGAATGGCCCACAATGTAGCTCCATGCTCTGTATAATTTCACTGTGAAGCTGCATACTGTAATCATCTTTTACCTTTGCTGAGACTCCAGCAGCAGGGGCAATGTGGACATAAATCTGACAGACCTTATCTTTAGCTACAAGCCCTGCACTTCTAAGAGGGAGTCACACAATTGGTGTGTTGCTCATTTAAAGTGGTAACTCCAGCTCTCATGGAGGTTTTAAATATCCCACATAAGGATATCCCATTTAGGGTTGTTTCACCAAGCACAGACACCACTGCTGGTCACTGTGCTGACAACAGATACCTGAGGTACCAGGACCTGCCCCTGGGCTACCTGGGCACATGAACTGCCAGCTCTCTCTGAATCTCCTTTTTCACTCAGGCACAAGGGTCTGCTCATCAGTCCTCACTCACTGTATTTTTATTGATTTGCCTGGGAGGTTCATCCAGACATTTTTGAACACCAGGCTCCTAAAAGGAATTTGAGCTCTGTTCCAAGCATTGGTGTAGTGATCTGTGAGAGTTGCTTGACTCCATTTTCTTGTGGCCCTTTGCCTTCATCCAGCCCCAGAATCATGCAGACCTTAATTTGCCTCCTTGAGGCCATGTACAAGACTTAAAATACATATGAATTTTGTGTTGATTTCTCTTACAAAAGTGAATTTTAACTCAAAAACTTTGAGTTATTTCCATGTGACAGTGAGAGATTAGGGAAATGACAGCCTTGGTCTCCGTGTATGCACAATTACAAGCTGTTAATATGTGACTGCAAATTCCTTATGAGTTAATCTGAACAGTTTTCACTAGAAGTATGTGATTGTTTATTTCCAAACCAACCTTGATACATTCCTGTCATTTTTTTATCATAAAAACATTTTACTTAGCTTTCTCTGTTTATAACAGAGTTAAGTGTGCTCAGAAGATGTTGGGGAAGGAGAGCAAGAGAGTTTTTGCCAAAGAGAAACAGTGGATTCGTTAGTGACCAAAATACCTTTGTCACCAACTTCTTGCTGTTTTATGTGATTCCTCTGCTCTAGATAAATATTTATAGGAGGGGAAATTATACTTATGGAATGAAGGTAGCAGAAGTGCTGAGGCTGGGATTTCCAGGAAACACAAATCTTGTCCTCATTTCAGTCTGCTGCACACTTACCCTTCTAAAGCAGAAGTCCAGTTGTTCCCCCAGCTCCCTGTGGCTTCTCCCCTGTGGCTGCCTTCCACATCACCCATTGCAGGGAGCAGCTCTGTGGTCTGAGGGCAGAATCCTATTTCCCTTTTGCTCTAGCATGCTGATTTTGTGGGAATCAGGGAGGTAGATGGAATATCTGTAGCAAATTCTCACCAGTCTCTTAGTGTTCCCTACCCTGAACGTTTGCCTTTCTCCATCTATGTTAGAGAAGGGATGGAGTGAACCTTTATCCTCCAGATCCCTTACTGAATCTACCAAATGAGGGTAAGAATATCTGCATATTTCATAGGGTTGTGTGGAGGATGAGTTGCTGAGCACCAGGTACTGCTTTTGTACAGAATAAGGCTCCTCTTCTCTAAGTAGCTCCAAGGATGATTTTTGAGATTTGCAAGAGTCGTAATGTGCTGCTCATTGTGAAGGAAGTCGGAGAAGCTTAGCCCTAGGAGCTCGTGCTGAATGGTGAAACATCCATAAACACTAGCTAAGGCTCCAGTTCAGCAAAGCAGGAAAATGTATGTTTAACCTTCAGCACCTGCATAATCCCATCCCCATTCAGAAAAGCACTTAATTTTAAGCATGTATTTCATTCCCATTGTAGCTAACAGTAATGCATCATAGTTAAAGATCACCATGGGCTTAAATGCTTTGTTGAATAGTGATGAGATTATTCACATGCACATAAATAAACCTGTTTCTGTGCTTCTCAGAGCTAAGGCCTCACTGCTTAAAATACATATTTCTTACTCATTAAGTAGATTTTTATGTTGCATTTAAATTTACCTCTAAGAGATGCCCCATTTAAAAAAAATTAATATGCTTAATAAAATATAATAAAGAATAACAAATATTATGTTTTTCGGTCAATAGTATTGAAATTTCAATAATACTGTTTTAACTTAATGGAAATATTTTTTCTAATAGATTGCAAGACAACAGCAGCAACTTCTGCAACAGCAGCACAAAATCAATCTACTGCAGCAGCAAATTCAGGTCAGTGTATTTTATTGCTCTCTTCTGATTATACTTAAGTTCCATTTATGGAGCGGGAAGGGTCTAAAATAAAGCAGCCATATGCTTTACTAACAAGCCACAGTCAAGATTCTCTTTATGGGAGTTCCTTGTGTAGCAGAAAATTATTGTCAGACATCTTTTTTGGTGCAAAGAACTTTAATAGGCAAAGTTTTCTTCTGAAAGTTATGAACTATTTTTAAATCTCACCATCTTGTCATAATTTTGAAATCTGTAATCAGTTTGACTTGTATTGTGTGAAGTAAAAAGAGTCTCAATTACTGCTGGAGGAATTCTGTGCTCCACAAAGGCAAAATTGAGACACTGAGGCAGTACTAAGTCCCTGGCACCAGTCTGCTCATGTGCAAAGACCCATAGGTATATGTGTTCCAGGTGCCTTTGGGGTAATTATTCCCTCGTTGATCTGGAAGTATTCTGGAGGTATTTAATTATCTGTACTTGTACTCCGAACATGGTTTAATTTTGTGCAAGTGTACGTGGGTAGGGAGTAACATGGATGTAGAGGCATTGTTGGCATGTGACTCTATTACCTTTTCAGCTCCCCACTTTGAAAGCATTTCCATGGGCCTGTTCACTGATTGAAATATTTCAATTTGGTCTGACAGATGATTGTGCTGCCAATCATTTCTTATAAGCTTGGGCTATCCATTTCTTTTCCTTAATTAGCTGATTGCTATGTTACTAGATGCCAAAACTGAAGTTTTTCTTTCCCTCATCCCAAAGGAATGCTTGTAAATGCTTTTGAAAATGTTGTAATGTAGTCTCAGTTACACTTTTAAGGAGTTTATTTAACAAATATAGATGTGTTAATACCTCGTATGAGAGACACAATTGAATTGTAAAGCACCATTATTGTTGTTGCCTATTAGGAGACTGTGTGTTCATATTAGATGTACATCAAGGATGAAAGGGATATCAAGAATAGTGAAAGGAAAAAATACACCATCTTCTCTAAGTGTTATTTGCAAGTCTGGCTTCAGAAAGCAAAGCATAATATAAAAAATCTTGGCATAAAAGCTAAGATTGAAACCCAGCTGTGTCTACAAAATAGAAGAGTTATCTGTATGAGAAATTTCTAATTTTTAAAATTCCTTTAAAAATTAGGAAACAGAAAGAGGAATTGTGACTAGGTTTTTTTTTTTGTTTCTGTTTGGAGAACTGTAGGTATGTTTGGCTGGGGGTACCTGCTCTGTAGTAAATAGTTCAAAGGTGCTTTATGTTTTACTTCAGTCCATACCTTCCAGTCAGTAGCTTTACCCTTCCACTATCTCCAGGGAAATGTAGTCTTAGAATTTATTCTAGAATAGATTTTAAGTTCATTTTCTCATTCACTTCTATCTTTCCTCTTACACAGTGCTGAACCCTGCACAAGTTTTCTTTCCAGTCCTTTCCTAGATGTACATGCAAAGAAGTGTTTCAGTGGTTGTTCTGTTCATCTGAGCTAACTATTTCTTGGTGACTCGTTCCTGTATTTACTTCCAAATTCTTGCCAGTACATAGCACTCTTATGCCATAGCTCCTCAGTGGCTTGGCCTCTTTATTTATTTATGATTTTTACATTTACCTGATTTTTACATTTACCTAAACACTCTATCAGTGTGTTTGAGGCAGAGAGGATTGTTTCTTCTCCCAGCTGGTCAGTCAAACTGGTAGTGGACATCTCATGGCCCAAGGAATGCTGTAGGCTCAAGTAAGAAGCACCAGCCACACTGGGCAGGTGCCAAGCCAAATATCCAATGGTCTTACAGGGAGGTTACTGAAAGGAAGTTTCCTGGGAGATTGTCTCCTAGGCTAAACACCAGCTCACATAGTCCATTTGCTCGTGAACCAAGTGGTCCTGGCTCTGTTTATTTGTTCTGTCTTCGTTTTGTGGCAGGTTTGGCAGCCAGAAGTTGCTTGAGAGAGAAGTTGCTAAGTTGCCTCTGCAGTTTGTAGTAGGTTTGCTGCTGTAGAGCTGGTTATGAGTGTTAGAGTCTGAGATGTTCCTTAAGAGCTAGAGCTGGGATGGAGGCAAAACAGGAGGCAGGTGACAGAAATAGTGCTCTGCTGGTTCTCCCAGATCCTCTCCCACCATCTTCCCAAGAAACTTCAATGCCAATACAGAAGTCACACTGGTGACTCTGGGTGGAATTCACTGCATCAAAAATAGGCAACTGCAGTACAGACTCTGTCTCAATTAATTATCCAGATTGTTCTAGTAGTGAGCAGTGAGAAGCAAAGTGAATAGTTTCAGGATACAATTTGCCTTGTCCTAAAGTAGATATTTAAAATATTTCAGATAAATTGTTCCCTAAAATGGCTGTTTCTCTCCAGTAACTAAGAAGGATATACATACTTTCATATGCATACATACAGCCTTTAATGTAGAGATCTGATGTGAGATGAGGTGAATCATGCTCTCTATGTCTTGAAGGGGAAACAAAATTTCTGTTAAATGTTTACATTCCCAGTTTCGTTTTTGGGCCTGGTAGAATTTGCAGCTCTGTCCCCAGTAACTTAATTTTGTTTAAAAGGTTTAGAAGGAATTTTTTAGAAGGTGTCTTCAAAGACACTCTTGAGCAACAATTTTCAGGAAGCAGTGATTACCTACAGAGAATGGAGTGGGCTCTTATCTGTACTTCGTAGTCTTGGGAAAACAATAGTACCCTTCCCTGCCACTCCCCTTTTGAAGAGATTACAAAATGTGAGCAGCACAGGTGCCAGTTCCATCTGGGCAGGGGCCTATTCATGGCAAAGCTACTTGAGGCAAGTACAGCATGTTCTCCAGGATGTGGGAGAGGGGCATTGCTGATGCAAGTTTTCATCATGAGACACACAGTGTGGCAACTGTCCTCTCCTGAGGTGCAGTGTAAATTCTTGAACGAGAGTTTCTGTGAATAAGTGCACCCAGTTTAACCATTTAAGCAATTAGAAATTGTTTAGAAGGGGCTTATAAAGTGTCAGCCACATACAAAATTTAAAATAATTTATATTAAATAATATGTACTTCCCCTGGACAACTACTGGGTTAATATACTGAGAATTTGCATTACTTAGTATTTATTATTTATATTGTGCTGTATATTATCTGTTTATGTAATCATTTTAACACCTTATTTAATTTAATTGGTGAAAGGGTTGTTTTTTAATTATTTTTTAAAATTATTATGATTTTTGGTTGAGTTTGTCTGTTTTTGTTTTGAGACCATTTACTGGAGCGCCTAACTCCAGACTTGTTATACATCCAGAACTTTGTCAATAAGCTATGAGCAAAGAGCACTTTATCTAGGCTTAGTGTATGAAAACAAGGTAGATATTTCAAGAGTGCAGAGGTCATTAAATGTTCTGCATAATCATTTCATGTTTTCTACATGAAGCTAATGTTTCTATCAGGGTGTATGTGTTGGGGAAAGCAGTTTTGTCGGGAGTTTAAAGGGAGTGGGAATCTGGACTTCTCCTCAGTCCTTGTCTCTGATTATCAGAATTTTGGCAAATCATTTCCTTTTCCTCAATTTAAATGTAATGTTTTGAGAATCTGAAACAAAAATTTTCAAATAAATGTGGTGTATTATTACTTTTCAGCTCAAATGTTCATAATATTCATAAACACTCTTCTACAGAAGAGTCTACAGAGATGGGAGGAAATCTAGTATGCCAAATTAAGTTTTTCATTCCACAGAGCTGTACAGAGAAATCATTGCTTTCAGTGCAAATTAAAGTTGAGAAAATAATGTGGGGCAAATATGAGCTCAAAGATCAGTCTCCAGGTTGATTCAGATTTTGTGTATTATATGGGTTTTGTTTGTTTGTTTAATAAAAAGTATCCATTCTGAAGTAGAGGGAAAAAAATTGGACTGATTCAGGAACATCTGTTAGCCCATGCTATAAAAGTGAAGATCTCTAGGAATAAGTGAAAAAGCTGGTTAAAACAGGAATTTGGTAGTATATCATGGAGACTAGCTTGGAAAAAGGGAAGACATGCGTTTCTTAAATGTTTCCAAACCAGGGGTCCTGAAATCCCTGTGAATTCTCTGCCTCATTTTGAGAATTCAGCCCTTTCAGAATGAGGCTTGGGAACTTCTTCTGAGCCCATCTGAGGAAAAGAGGTGCATCCCACTGATGCTTGGAGCCTGTTGCTCCAGGATTTCCCTGTGAGAATGGATGTGTGGATTTGAGGGATGAAAGTTTTTAGGGCTTCCCTCCTCCTGTGGGTAGGTTTCATTAGAGCAAGTCCTAAATCATGGCTGAAATCTTTAAAAAGGACAGTGATGGTTGAGCTTTCCTGCAGAAATCTGTGAAGAGGATAATTGTGAAAGATGATCCAAGCTGCTTTTGTCCATTTCCCTTCATCTTATTCCTCTTTATTGTGCTTAATGCCATTGCAGAGCATTTAGTTTTCTGTTTGAATCAGTACAATTTCCATTGCATAGAGAAACTCGTTTCCTCTGCTCTTGTAAGTATTCTGTTTTAATTCAGCCACTAGAAATTATTCCTAATAGTAATTTTTTCTAGTTCTAATCTATACAGTCACGCTGTTCTACTTTCCTATAAATGTTCTTACATTTTCTGTTTTCCTCAAATAGAGTGAATGTGATTACTGTGATGGTAAACAGACAAAAGAATAGTAACATAAAATTACAACTATTTAAACTGTCTTTGAATAGGAATCATTTGAATCATAAGTAAAACTTAAGAGACTGAACCAATGAGTCTCTCTTCTTATCCGTGATTAACTACTGACAATCGAGGTACCTGGTGAGCTGAATAAGGACTATCTCTTTATGTGAAGTACATGTCTGAAGATCAGGAATAATTACATTCCACATTAGCCTTCCTAGCCTCTCTGACCTGGTTAATTAATTTTTTGCTAGGATAATAATAGTAGAAATAGATTTAAAGATATGCTTCATCATTAAGTATGTAACTGACCTCCAATTTTAAGAGCTGAACCTTTCATTTATTGCCTTTTGGAGACAGGTTAAGGCTCCTTGCAGAGAGCTTGCTGAAAATGCACAAGCTGGAATCCAGTTATTGTCAGCTCAGTTATGCTCTCTGAGGTTGTCTCTCTTTGTAAACTCTATTTAGTGTTGACAAGCAAAAGCCATGGCAGTGGCAGTGCTACTGTTCCAGCACTAGGGAATATTCTTCTCTATCTTTTTTTTTTTTTTTTAATTGATCGTGAAACTGATCCCCTTCCAGCAAGCTCTGCACAGGACCAAATAAAGCCATTGAAAGCAATTTGATACTTCTATTGGCAGGGTACACAGATCAGATACTCCCTTGAAAGAGAGAGAGAGTTATAAACAAAGCTTAGAAGTCTAGGAATAGCCCCCAGCTTCAGCAAACCCTTAAAATATTTTGTAATTGTATCTTCAATCATGAATTAGCCAGGAAAAACAGACCTTTTTTGCCTTTATATTTCACTGCTGTATGCTGTTTTTAATTGCCCACAGGCACACTGTTGTGATCTTCTTTGGAAGTTTAAAACCAGGATAAAAATGCAAATCTAATTATTTCTTTTATCTAATCTAATTAACTTTTACAAGTAATGATAGATGCACTGCAGCCTCCATCAAACATTTTAATAATGATGTTTCTGGATTAAAGAATAGGTAAAAGTACTGTAATTTATAAGCAGTCAAGATTATGGCAGTAGAAAATGTAAAATAGTGTGTTGGCTTAATAAACTATAGCTGCAGTTTATTAATTTACAGTAGAAAGGACGCATTTCCCTTAAAACCCAGTTTGCTTGTGAATTGATTCCCAGCCATCACTGGTATATATTTTTACTGTTTTTTAAGCAGCTGGGTATTAAAAATAATATATATCCAACTCCCTTCTGCAATGCAGTTGTGTGCGGTGGGAAGGGAGAGATGCTGTGATGTGCCTGTAACTTGTAGCTGGCTGTTAAATCATGGATTCCACGACACAGGGCTCTGCCGTAGGTGTGGCACCACGGCTCCTGTCCAGCTCCTAACTTGCCTGTAAATTGAAACTGATCCAATGCAGTAGCGACAAATAAGCTAAACATCAAAGTCAAACGTTTCAAATTTTATTTATTATTACATACTGGCTTATTGATGAGTCCTAAAGTCCTTATGTGATAACTACTCAAGCAAAAGATCTATTATCGGCCAGCTTTTCCCAGTAAAAGGCATCTTCACGGCTGGCTGGCTTGGAATTTTCTCTGTCAGCTGTGAGGAAAGAGAAGTGATGTAGGATCCTTGCCTTCTCTGAGCAGCACATGCTATAATAAATATTCTGGTGATGCTCTCTATCCTTTATTCAACCTCTTCCATACTACAAATGCTTTGGTATAACAGCGTGGTGGTGGCAGAAAAGACACAGTGTGTGAAGGGTTCATACTTCTCTGCTACTTGTAAGCTTCTGATCTTACCCCTTGGACCCCCATTTGCAAGGATCCTGCTAGCTGCTCTGCCCCTGAGGCCCTCAGTCCCTGGAAACAAGTTTTATCCTGGCAGAGCGGAATATAGTTCTGGATATGACTCTTAAAACTGTATGCAGTCATGAAGGGGGAGGTTGTGTTTTAAAATTTTTTTGCTGTGACCTTTTAAGAGTTAAATTAGCTGCCTTGCAGTTTTCTAATTCATTATATGACTTTTTTTTCCTTATTTCGCCTACCCAAGTCTAAACAAATTGTATTTAATGCAAAAATTAAGCCTTGTGTATCTCTTTCATATGACTTCTCTAATTATAGAGCAGTAAATGGTAGAATAGCATATGTTAGCAACATGAGCAGCAGTCTATGAAATGAGCTACAAGTTAATAAAATGATCTTGTGGTGGTGTTGGCCAAATGTTAGCACACATGTTTCGAAAAGTGGTATTTCAACAGACTTGAAGAATAGGACTCTGGCACACGGGTGCCAAACATGATCTGATGTGTGGAAATTAGTTAAACCAAAGTAAATGTCATTGTTTCTTGGGCTCATGTTGGTGCAGAAAATGATAGTAGCTGTCCTCCCACTTTCCCTCTCCCACGTGTGTTTTAAAATTGGAAATGAAGACATAGGCATCCCCAGTTCAAGTCCTGCTGCTTCGTTTGCTTGGGGCGTGCTGTGCTGCATCCTCACCAGTGGCTTAAGGGCTTGTTCTCAGCTGTGCCCCTGCCAAAGCCAGAGGCTAAAATCTCACTGATTCTATTCAGCCCAGACACTTCTTCCACAGGCTTCACTTAGAGAAGAGCCTATGATTTGAGCCCTTTTAATTTGGAGGCAGATTATAACCAGCACCCAAATAACAGCAGAGGATCAAGCAAATATTTGCTGCCCACCTGTGCTGCTGCCTGGGGGTCACTCTTGGCTGGTTCTGCCCGTTCCAACCCAGAGTGGACCAACTGCTGTGGCTGAGCCAGGCACCCTGGTCTAGCTGCCCAAGGAGTTTGGCAGAGGTGATGCCCCTCTGAACCTCTCTGGTGCCCTTCTCTCAGTCTGATGATGTACTCCTTTCAGTATTGCAATATTTGGGATAGTGCAATAGTAATCCTCCAGCACAGAAAACCAGTTTTGTTCCTAAGTGGCATGTGCACAAAGTAAAATGGATAACTGGGACTGGAAATGGTGCCAACTGGCAACCTATCCAACAGGACTGATCCTGTGAAGTCTTATTTGCTTGAGTAATACCTGCTCAGGCAGTGTTTGATGACTTGTGTACTAAGTGTTACTCCATAACTGGGCTTTACAGAAGTGAGCACCTCTTGCAAGGAAGGACTTAGGATATTAGTATTGTGGTTGGAATATCAAAGGTATAAATGCAGCAGGGATTTTAGGGAATGTAATTTGTTTCATTAGACAAACAGATGTGGCTGGAAAAAACAGGCCACCATTTGGGCACGCCAGCTCTTTTTCATGTCTTACATCAGTGTTACATGGAAACATATCCCAGGACTGACAGGAACTGCTTGAGATATAGGCCTTTCATTTCTAATTAGTTACTTTTTCAGTGATGATTTTTATGATTGACAACCACGTGATGGCCAAGAGGGAAAACAATCACGTCTTGCATTGCCTTTTCTTTTTCTTTTTTTTTTTTACCCCCACCACCTCCACTATTTGACACACTAATCAGGGGATACTGAAAAAAGAAAAAAGTTAATAAATGTTAGTATTGAAATGACTTGATTTATGGAGATATTCAGATATACAGGCAAGGCTGGAATGTGGTGATATCAGAGGTCAAAATTTCTGTCTGCAGAAGCAGGTATTTTGGAGGAAAATGATGAAGTACAGCTCCACATTAAAAAGGCCAAAAGCATATAGCAAATAAATTGTAAAGTACTTCTTGAAATCTCACAGTAAAAACTTGAATTTATCAGATGAACTAAATCCTGGCCTAAGGTATCAAAACATTTTTTAGTTGTAATTGCTGGAATATTCCAGAATGTAAGCATATTACTGAATCAATTTGAGCATAAAAACTTATTTTTAATATACTTAATATCATGACAGCAAGGAAGAAGTGAGTGCATTGCTCTCTGAATGCATTCAGGAATTATGAATTCACATACAGAAAGCAGTAGTATGTGCAATCCAGCAAATGAGCAAACTAGATGCTGTTTAACATTTGGTATACGCTTGATGGCATGTAAGTAAAAGTAAAGTGAATGAATATTTCTAATATTCACTGTTTTATGCAACCAGCTAATCCAGACACTCACAAAAATGTCAAAGCATAGTTCTCAAGGAAGATAAATGGCCCTGCCTGGGATTTACCTATCTAATCTTAAAGTTGTTAAAGTAAGGAAAAATTGGTTTGTGACTGCAGTTTACATGCTATTTCCCTTTGTCTGTAACATTAGAAGCCCCTCTCCCCAAATAATTAGATAATATAGTGGCTTGTGTAGTATGCAAGGCTTGTGCTTCCTTGAAAGAACTAGTCTTTAATATAAATCTTGTATATATCATCTTCAGCAAGTTGGGCATTTGCACAGCTTGGGTAAATTATGTCTATATTGAGAATCTAGAAGTTACACAGTGTGCATTCCATACTTGAGGGATGGGAAATAAAAATTGATATACTGTGCGGCGCATGATATAACACAGCGAAATATCTTTTAAATTCCAGAGGGATGCACTGACATCACCACGGTTAATTCACATGCAGTAACTCCCACAAAATGTTATTAACTTTAAATTGAAATTTGTAATCATTCAGTAAAAAGAAAATAAATGATGTAAACAGGATACAATGGTGCATTATGGAATGCTGAATTAATCTTTTTCACTCACTCAAAATGACAGTGTAAGAAACCAATAAAGTTGTAATACCAAATAATAAAAGCAAAGAACTTCACAGTTGATGGTGAAGTGTGAAATCCATATTGAGACACACACCACTGTCACACAGTATGGAAGGGCACTTCTGAGTTAGGGAACTTTATTTCAAAGTAATGTATCAGGCATTTTTATTCTGTAAAGGAGAGATTAACCAGTTGGAGGAATATACGTTTAGCTTAAAAGCTAGATCAGGTAGACAAATGAGTTGTGTGGCTACTTGCTACCGGTAAAAAATAGTGCAATATATACTTAATATAAGCCTAAGCATAGACTGAGGTTCTGTATTTGACAAAGCAGTGTATATAATATAATATATAGAGATAAACCATACTCAGAAGAGGGGGTATGGCACTTGTTTTTGCTGTGACAAAGAGTGATTGGTATGACGAACGCCACTATCACATTTCTAGATCTGCCTTTTCCATCTCATTGAATTTTATTGGTGATATATTTTCAGGATACTCATCTCCTCTGTAACTGCATATCTGAGTGTCTCATAAGCTGAAGTGTATTATCCTCACAACACTCTTTTGAGGCAGAATAAAAAGCATATAGATATTTGGGGGCATCTAATTTTAGATATCTAATTTGGGTGACTGAATTAGGACTTTTGGCTCCATATATAAAGCAGTCCAGGTGCTGTGAATTACCTTCTGTTGATTAGACAACGAGGTTCCTAATTTAAGCACCTTAGCTAAATTTCCGAAGTGACTCGATCCAGTTCTTATATGAAATTTGACAGACTTGAAATCTGTGATTTCAGGATTCATAGGGAGGTTCTCTACCATCTTGATCATGCATTTTATCAGGATTTTCTATTAACTTACCACTTGCCTTAATTTACTCTGTTGGAGTTTTTAGCCAGAGTGAATCCACTTCAGCCAGACAGAGAAATATTTGTTTGTTCCTCTCACCATTTTGGGAGCTTGAGTTTCCTGTGTGGCTGAGCTGCTGACCAGAGGCACAAACATTGTCACACACAAACAGGCAAATGGAGAGGCTACTCTCACTGTAGTCTGTATTTTCCCAAATCCACGTATTTTCCTTACAGACGTGGAGCAAATTCTGTGGCTGTGAAACATCCTTTGAACAGTGGCTTTATTGTGGAGAGAAAATAAGTTTTTATTCGAAGAATGCCTACACTTCTTGGCAGTCCCTCACACAGTTTGTAGGGCATTCAAGACTCACTTGAAACAGACTTAAATAATGTTTTTTATTTAATCAAAATGGCTGTTTCTAAATGGGGATCTTACATGTCACATTTTAGGCCAGAATATATTTTTACAGCCAAGTTATAAACCTCTGAAAAAGGGGGCTTATAATGGAAAGGTTGACACAACGTTAATTTTAGTGTTGTAAATGCAATGGTATAATTTTGGAAAAAAGCCTTTATAGCTCTGCTAAGATATTAATTGCAGGAAATTACAGCATATCCTATTAAAGTATTATGTCAGTGGCATACATAGCATATAACACCTTTGCATATTCTCCCTTGTTTTCACGGCAACATTTTGCATTTTGATCTGTAAAGAGTAGGTGGATAAAGTGGCTCAGAGTTTCTGATCACTTTTGGTCAAGGGGAAAAATCCACCCTGGGGTAATGCTTGCTTATGGCCAACTCTAGAAACTGATCTCTTACCAGGTAAATCTGATATGGGCATCGAGGAGTGAATCAAATTCTGCTCAAACAAAAGTCTTTACTTTGTTTTGTGGCTTGTGGACCAAGGTTTTTAATTTGAACCCAATTCAAATCAAGGTTAGCCAGGTTCTTTCCAGAATGAAAACTACTTTTATGACACACTTATTTTTGCTGATAATGGCTTACTTTTAATTTACTTTACACTTTCAGAATCATTCCTGACTGTTACTGTGCCTACATAGTAGACACAGTCACTTTCCTTTTTGGCGTCTGTTCAGTCAATTATTCAGAAATGCATTTCATGTTTGTGTGGTGGAGGCAAAGCTGTAGATCCCTATTAAGCTGAACAATGTAAATATGTACATTGCATTGTACAGTTTTTATTAATAAGAAATAGGTTATTGATTGAATTTCTGTCACTTTTAGGATTGCAGGGGCATGGTATAATAGTATCATGTTTCCTTTGCAAAGATTTTTTTTTTATAAAGTTATTTGTTTATATCTTGATTTTAATATACACTGAATTGCAGCCTTTGACAACAGCCTAAGGATGGATGGTTTTAAACTGTGATTGTTTTTTTAACAAAAACGAGCTATTACTACATCAGTTTTTTTCTGACTGTCAGATCCTTCAGGACAAGTGGGCCACATCTTCATATTTGTGAAGCATCTCATGTTGAGGTCATAATCCTGCCTGGTGCTGTTCATTGCTACTGTGGCATGAATTTTCAGTGAGGAATATCAATGACAACATGCACAGGGGTTTGTTTAATGTACAAATGGGATCTGGAGTCTTGACATTTTATGTCTTCCCCTCTGACAACAGTGGAACATGCACAATTCTTTACACACAAAAATAAAAGTCCTGACTTATATAGTTGATGAGTTTTTAACAAGATGGGAGAAAAGGCCTTCTCAAAGACGCCACTGATATGCATGTTCATTGGACTGTTGATGTTTTCCATTAATTGCAGGGCTTTAGCATATAACCATCAACTATATCTGGTTTTACTTATCAAATCCAGAACTGCTTTTTCTCTGCCTGCTGAGCAGGGAAAACTCCATGCTGTACCAGTTTCTTTTTACTTGGGTCTCCAAGTATCATCAGGATTAAAGCTGTCAGAACAGTCAGCCCTCTTTATTTTGTGGTTTTCAATACAAAGCATAATATTGTTGCTTCAGAAATGGCAGGCTTTCAATGTGTTAGCTAAAAATTGTGGAGTGGACAAAATAAAGAAAAAAAAGGCCCCTGTTAGAGCAGGCATTGAAATATTGCTTTCACCATTTCAGGGAAAGAAGATACAACTCTGCACTTTAATTTGTTTTTATTCTACACCAGTAATTTTTCTGTATTGGCTTAATCCTACACTCAAGTATAAGGAGAAACTCACGCTCAACTTAGTGAGAGTTTTGCTTCATTGAATGCAGCACAGGGTGCCATTTCCTTAGCTGGTGTTGTTCATGTTCTTTCCATTTATGTCAGTCTAATACTAGAAGTACAGAATTAGGCCCTTTTTTCAAACACAAAAAGAGCTCACGTGGAAATGACAGCATTTCATTTTACTTTTTTCTTTTTTTATTAACTGTAAACTATTCCTCTGGTCTGTGTGAACTTATATTTGGGGATAAGTGTGTTCATCCACCACACAGAGCTCAGGGGTAGCTGATACATTGTGTATAAATATTTTTGTCTTGCATATATTTACTTCAGTTATCACTTTGTGAAATTAAGGGTTTTTTTTAAATCATCAGAGTCCTTTTTCTTTTGTTTTATACAGGACAACATAGACATGTCTTTATGATAACACTTTGTAAAGAACAAAACTAAAATGATCTCTTTATTACTGTCCTTTTGGTTTGTTTTAATTAGGAAAACAGTCTCTTCCTATGTAAGGCTACAATTCTGTAATTTTATTTACCGTGTTTTGCTATCTGTTGAAATATGCAGGCATTTTAGACCTAACTTTAGGAGGAACAGAATATACTAGTAATTTATACAATAGACACTGATGATTATTGACCATTAAAGAGTCGTAAAACATTTCCTGTGTGAAATAGATGCAGCATCAAATGTCTTTATTTCTGACAGTAAATGTTTCAGGTTTGCTTCGCAGACATTAATGTTATTGCATAAAGGTAAAAACCTGGCTAAACTCTGGCAAAGAGAGGTCACTTCTTAATAAATGTGAGGAGTTGCAAGCAAAAGAAAAAAAAATACTTTGAAGAAAGTCCCGGGCTCATGTGTATATTAACCAGAGCAGATGAAATGATTTATTGGGTTTTATACACAATCTGTAAAGGGTAAGCATTGCTAACAGAATGAGTGGCAGCCTCAGGGAGCTGAGTAGCCCCCAGGGACCAGCCTTTGTTCCTCTGGACTTGACAGACATGTGTCCCTGTTAAATGAGGGCTTAATTTCTCTCATATGTGCACAATTTCCAAGCTCAACAAAGGCAGCCAGGACCGGAGCTATTTAAAAGAGCCAGCTCAGGAGGAAGCATTCCTGGAGAAAGGGGATGCTAAGGGGCTAATTACTCACCATAGTTCAGCAACTGATTTTTTTTTTTTCCCTAAACAAGGTCTATTAACATGGAACTGCCACTCACATTTTACATAAACATGCATTAAAAGTACAAAGGTGTTATTTCTCTTTGGAAAATTGTTCTTTTAAAGGTCCTGGTTGCTAAAAAAGAAAAAGGTGCACTCATTTCATTTTGGGTCTGCAATGAAAATCTCTTTAAGCTCTTGGAAAGATTTTTTTCAAAATGTCCAGTGTCTTCCTCCTCTTTATCAGTCTCTCCTTTTCTCACGTATAGTAGTAGGAACTGTCATTAGTCCTTATTGCTTTATGTAACTATGATAATTAATATTGTCCACATAAATGCTTCAGCATATGTAAAGCCTATTAATATTTACTTAATTACATGTCTAGGCTTTTTATAAGCCACTCACTGCATATTTAAATATGTCTGAATACGTGTTTAAATATGTAAGAAGACATTTATGGTGCCTTTTGTGCAGTCTAATGGTGCTACCCCTTACAAACAGGTCTTTTACACCCTTTTTCCAATGTGGAGCTCAGGTACCTCCTGTGTTACTGGAAGCTGGCATTCTCTGTGGAGAGTAGGTCCATAGTTCGACAGATTGATGTAATTCTTTATTAATTTTTTTAATGTGGAAAACACAATTATTTTCTTTGGATAGTGTGCGAGAACTCTGTTGTTACCTTGAGAGAAAGATGAGCCATTCCACTGCAACAGTTTGAAAACCTTGTGGTCACCACTGGCAAAGTACTTTGTCAAGAAATATTAGGTAGTTTCAAGCTTATTTCCTACTCTGCAACAAACAGGAAACTCACTTGTGAAACAGGCAGCCCTTCTGATTCTTCTCAATCAGAACATACTGATCCTGTTAAAATCAGAACCCAAACAGGTGGAAAAAAGTGTTTTCCCCTTGCTCTGTGAAGTCACTGGCTGAACAGGCTTCAAGATGGCATTGGAGAAGGCTTTGGGATGTTTGGCATCAACGCTTGTAGTCCATGCTCAGGAAATGGCACATGTACACTTGTGAAAGCTGAGACAACAGCAGCAATTACAGAATGACCTTGGTAGAAACAATTTGCTTTTTGGACCAATTTTATCATGTGATTTTTGTATTATAACCTTATTTTAAATTTCCAATTCAAATGTCCCCCTTCAGAACCAATATATTATATGATTTTATTTACAATCTAATGATTATAATTATCAGAATTGTTCTTGAAATTAGTTGAGAAACTTAGAGTCTCTCAGATCTACACAAAAGAATTGTAATTCAAAAAGTATTAGAGAAATAATTTTTTTCCTAATTTCAGTATTTTGATACATGTATATCCATTACATAATCTAGGCAACATAAGTAGGTATCTTCATGGAATTAACTGAGCAGTTTTTATTCTTTGAGTTTCTACTGTATGTATAGGAAGATGGTAAATGAACAATCTACAGGTTGCAGAGTGCTAAGAATGAAACTAGTTTCAAAATTTTAAATGCTTTAAATCTTTCCTGAGTAGACAGTCCTCTAGCAATAAGAAGAATTAAAGATTTTAGGGGTAGCATTTTAAATGAACAATATCTATTTCTTTTCTGAGAAGAATGGAATGGATAATGGATCACTGGAATGGCATGTAGGACTCTTGGCATATCTACTCTTTCTAGGCTTTGTTTTTTCATGCTGAAGAAGGGAAAAATAGCAGTAGGAAAGAACACAGTGTTCCTTAGCACTTGTTGAGATGGGTTTTTAAAAAGCTGTTATTTGGTAAATAATCTTCTATTTCTTCTCACTAAATAAATGAATTCTGATGGGATAAAAGCCACAAACCTGTCCCAGATCCTACTTACCTCTGCAAAATCAGGAATACCTCCACAGAACAGTACATCTGTACATCTGCCTTCTTCATCCTGGTAACAGATTTACAACTGTCAAGGCTTAAAGTCACCCATTTATTTCCTTTCTCCCTAGAGATGACAAAGTACATAACACTTGATGAGCTGCAGCATCCTGGACCATTAAGATATTAAAGCTACAAAGGCCTATATTGCAGGGTGAAATCTTGCCTGGATTAAAACACTGCTTCAGAGGAAGTTAAGGAGCCACATATATGCAGGGTCATTTGGTAGTTATAAGGCCCAGGGAAAATGGTTTTAACCTGGATTCCCCGTGTAGATTCTGACTAAGCCTTTCTCTAAAGATTTGTTTTCATTTTCTGGAGGAGGAGGGGTTTCTTGCCGAGAGACTTTCTTTCCATCTGATTAAGAGAAAGCACCTCCTAATCAGAAAGGAAGGTCCCACACAGATTATCTTCTTGTCATGCTATGACAGGATCCAGATTTCACTGAGGCTTTTGTGAGGAGCTGCGGAGAGTATTAAAGCTCTGGCTCCACAGTACTTAACTTAGCTTTTTTTTACAATAGAAAAAAGAAGATGAACTCATGTTTACTGTTACAAGCTAAGAATGAACTTTTATACTTTTTCTGCATTGTTGTCTGGTTACCAGAAAGAAATGTTAATCATATAAAAGTAGCATATCTCTCTACTGAAGAAAGAAAGAATAATCAACGCTTCTCACATTCTTGCTGCCTGACACTTTGACTCAGTGTTGAACTTCTCCCCATTTCTTAGTTATTTGTCTATATTTACCAACAGCCACCTTTGTCTCGTGAGAGATTTATTACTATTTTCAGCTTACTTTCCTAAAATGGTCATAATGAGTGCAAATTTCAGTGTCAATTTGTCTGTTTGTTTCCTGTGTTTATCACAGCATTTAGTTTTAAAGAAAAAATCTATGCAATCCCTCAAACCAACGCATTTTTAACCTTGATTTCCTAAGGAAAGAACTTTCAAATAGCTGGGCTGTGTGTCTCTCTGTCCGAGTTCCAGCTGAAGAGTTTTGGACACAATAGGTAATTAGGTAATAACATTTGAGATAGAGGAAAAAGTCTAAAAGGTATTGCACTCAATTAAGTTTTGTGAAATTAGTGGCCCTGACAAAGCCTTTCAGCTTGTTCTGGAAGTAAAGGCTTTAGACTAACTTGTCCCCATATTAGAATTTGAATAATTTGATTGGGAAAGAGATGTTAAAATGCCCTAAGTTCAGGCAAATATTTGATCTGGACTTATACTTTAATTGACAGCAGAGAAACAAAGCTCTGTGTTTGCATCTCATGCAAAAGCATGGGAAACAACAATTTACAAATCACATTTCTCACCAAACTACTTGCTCTAGATAGGCACATGCTTCCCATGGAAACAGAGCCTTGGGTACTGAGCAAAATAATGCTCTCTTTCCTTCTTTGCAGAAGGTCTGCACATGTCAGAGAAAAGAGAATGAAAAAGATTTCATTTGTGATGATACATTTCATCTCAGCCTACATATTTTCTGCAAATTTACCAGTTAGAATTTTGTTTGGAGTTTCAGTGATTTGCTTGGAATACGCTGCAATTTGAAATACAATTTGAAAAAAGATCTTACTGGGAGATTTTGCTCTAAAGAAACAGTCAATCTGTCACCTGCTGTAGCTCTCAGGTTCTTCCCTTTGTTATGCTGGCATTGCTGAGGCATAGTTAAAATATTTTCCATTTTATGCACATGAGGTTTTGTGAAACTAATGCTTTCTGAATGTTTGGTGGCAGTACTATGAATTTGCTGACAATAGTCCTATTTAAATTAGATTTATTGAACTGACTGAAATAATTGAGGTTCTGGTGAATTGGGAACTTAAATTATAGTTTTGGATATAAGTTTCACTTCCTTTATTCCTTTCTGTAATGCTCCATACTCTGGGATTAAGTGTTCTATCTAACATACCAGGTGCAAGAGAAGTCTTTTAATTTCATGAGGGTATTGCTATAATAAGAGGGTTTCAGACAGATCTGTAGCTTCCACATTTAATCCACAATTTTAAAACTATTTTTCATTAATTTGAAGCTAGAAACTATTTGCCTTAAAATATACAGAGCTGTTTTTTATGTATCTTAGGAAGGAGGTACAACTGTGCCTGGACAAAGTCTGGTACTTTGTCAAGTACTTCACTATTAATTTTTATCTCTGGTCCATAACTTTCTCCTGACAGTTTGTACGTTTTTCCCCATGTGTTTATTGATAGGTTTATGATGAACCCTGTTTCTAATATAAAAGGCTTCATTTTATAACCACTCCAGTCCAGTTCCTCATAAGGACTCACCTGCATTCAGCAATCTTGTGATAGGGAAGCTGGGCAAGCTTCCTAACCAGGAAAAGTGTGGGGTATTTGAGGAATGACTGGGGGATCTGTCTGTTTTATTTTTCATGATGCTTAAAACAACACAATATCATGAAAAGATCTTAAAAACTGTAACTCTCAGAGGAAGCCACTTACTGCTTCCCTTGGGCCAATAGCTCTAGACTCTTTGTTGGCTGAGTTTATGCCCTTCCCAGTCCCTTTCCAGGATTTATGTCCCATGTCTGTGGCTGAATTGCAGGAGTCCCCCACAGCTTGGTGGTGGGTGTTACCCCTGTGAGTGAGGTGGGCTGGTGTGCACCATGGAATCCATCCTGCTCAGCCCTTTGGACCTCTCTTGGAAGGAAGACCTAGCTGTGAGAGCAGTGGAGCAGTGTCTACCTGACATGGGATCCAAACTTTGCTTGGATTCAGCCTGAATCCAGAACTGTGTGAGAAAGAGCTGAGCACAGGCTCGATCTTACAGAGGCACAGCAGGACATTTTAACCCTCATATGTAAAGAAAGCCTGACTTATATCAGCGTTACTCTTTTAGCCAGTACTCACTCATCTATCACATCTTGCATTTGCTGTGGTTCTTGGACTGGTGCTCCAGATCAGAGGCATCTTTCTGGGGAAAGGAAGCCCTAAAGTTCCTGAAATCTCTTGTTTGTCTCAGCAGAAAGTGTGGACATCAGTAGCTACATGATCTGATTCCCTCTCAGTTTAGTGAGTAAGGTAAGTTCACAGAAAAGGGGGCACCAGGGCTGGCAGGAGAGCAAGCAGGGGAACAAGTGCCTGGGAAAGGAGAGGAATTGCAGAGAGACCACTGGGGTGGGAAGAATTTCTGCTTTGAGGAGGGAGGTGTTGCATCCCGCAAGCAGAACTATGAAGTGGAGTTTAATTGTCAGAGTTTTAATCTTTTTCCTTCTGAAATCTGCTGTTACAAAGGTTGTCTGTGGCATTATAGTCAGTTCTGTGAAGGGACCTTGCTGTAGTGCATGGCAGCAAGAGAAGAAGGAGCTTCACTTTTTAGAGCTGTCAGGTTGGCAATTTGAGTAGAAAAGGAAGATACCAGATTTGTGTTGTTAGCCTCTGGAAATGAGCTCTGTGCAGCTCTGCCGTGTGCACTGAAGTGCATGTGCTACTAACTTTTGGTGGATTTCAGTGGAATTTGATAGAAAAGTAGATGTTTCAAGTAGAAATAAGTTCCTACAATCTTGGTGAAAGAAGACAGCTAGACTGAGGTGAGGGTTTTTTTTCCATACTCCTTCAGACAGGTTGGGTTTCTTAAATGTATATTTACGTGAAAAGTACCTGCGTTGAATGAGATGATCCAAAAGGGCAGAGACCCTATCAATAACATAATCACAGGAAAAGCTTCACTTAAAGTTTTCACCTCAGCAGACAGTGAAGTCAAATTCCTTAGAGTCACAAATCCACTGACTGTATTTGCCCTTGAATCTGTGAAACCTCTCATGTCCCTTTTTAACAGTTTGGATTCCTGAAGCAAACAGGGACTGGAGATATTCCCTGTTGTTGGTTGATCTACGACCTATGGCCTAATAGCACTTCCAAAATAAAATCTGCCTACTTGGAATAAATATTGCTGTGGAAAACATCTCAGGATTGGAAGACAAGAGAAATTGCTTTCAAATTATGATCTCAGAGTGTTTCCTGTAGTGAGAGAAAAGTCATGAACTAAAAATGTCTGATCTTTTGGTTTCCATTCAGTACTTCAAAGAGGGATTATTGGTGTTTTAGAGAAGTATTTAAAATGCATATGCGAATACACAGGGGTATAAGTGAAAATATGGAGTAGCAGTAGAAAAAAGTTATAACACCCTTGAGTTTGGGATAGCTTCTTTAACTGAAAAATCACAAGTGGATTATACACACATCGTACCATCAAAGATATTGAATTTGTTTTGGCAAAAAACATGCAGAAATATTAAGTAGAGTGGTGGGAAAAACTGGAAAAAATGAAGAAAGTTCTGAATAATAAAAAATACAGTATTTATATAGGTCATTCCTTTATGCTGACAGAAATTTTTACTGGGGAGTAGTTCTAGTCTTATATGGTTACAAGAACATGAGTTTCTTCTGAGTAATTTTATAATTAATAGGAGGAGAATTTTAGGTAAAATAACATGAGAACTTTACTGTGATGCATAGAGACAGTGTAAAGGTGGGAGATATGTATGTATGACAGGTCTCTCTCCACTGGGTGTCTAAGAAATCCTCTTTCCACTGTCTATTAGTTTGTTCTGCCGTTTTTCCTTTGTTTTTTTCACTTTAATATTCATAGCCACAGTCATGGAGAAGGGGTTAGTGCACAATTGTTTGATTCATTCATTGTTTAAAAGTGCTTTGAAAATCAGAAGTATAATCAAAGGTCTAAGAATATTGAAGAAACTGTAATAGCTGCACAGTGATGTTTCAAAACGATTTGTTGTTAATGGTCCTTCATTTTAAAATAGCTTGATTGTATAATTTATTTCTTGAATTAAAAAAAATAGCTACAACTAATTCATACAATCATCCCCCAATTGAAGCATTTAGTTCTACCATATACCCAAGGTATACTGAGTGGTCAAACTTCACATCTAATCTTGCTCCTTGCATACACATACACTGCATAAACTCTGCCCAGCTCTACTCTACCAGACCATGCTTTTATCAGGGATAACTGGTGACAATATAAACCGTGAGAAAGAGAGAAATTCATAAGCTTCCTACCTGTCACCAGAAAAACAAGATTAAAAATACAGTTTAATAGCGTGTATTTAATAGTGTGTAATAGTAGTTCTTGTGTTGCTAGTTATATGTAGCAAGTGGGTACTCTGAAAGGACATAAAAATCAAAGGTTTGATAGACTCTTTTCAATATACTTATAAATCTGAGCAATTGGTTATCAAATATAGAAGAAAGATCTCAGTTCACTGCTGAAATTAGCAATTTTCCTCTAAAAACACTTAATCCTTTTGTTTAAAACTTATCAAAAAGCCATTTATTCTTTCTTGGAATTATTTTTCCCCCTGAAATATAAGACATTGACTACAAGTCACTGGTAGAGCTGAACTGAGGCTATTGGAATGGTACTGTAGTAGAGTCAATCCTGTTCAAATGTTGTTTTGTTATGGTAGGGATGATCTTAGACTCTTCAGTCACTATTGCTTCTAAGAAGCAAGGGATGTTTCTTTCCCTAAAGAACTGCAAAATCTTGCTAGATAAGACTCAAAAGAAGGGTTATAAAAAGGAACTTTTATTTATCCTATTTTTCAGGCAAGAAACTCAGACACTTAAGTGAGTTGCTCAGGGTCTCACAGGACGCCTGGGTGGAGCTGGGAATTGAACACAGATAACCTGAGCCTGAGTGCTTGGCTCAGAAGACCACTTTAAAGTGTTTTAGAATGTGGCTTTATTATCTATCAAGTAGGGACTGAATAACGTGGGAGATATGAACTGGGGAACACGCTAGGTACATAATATATCTTCAGTGGATGTGCATGGTATTTTCTAGGAGACTATAAACTTGGTTGCTGTTTCAGGCCCAGGTTAATATCACTTATAATGTGTCTCAGTACACTGAGCATACACTGGAAAACACTAAAGAAAGGGAGTTTTTAGATTGCTAATGATTTCCTTTTAAGGAACATGTGACTAAGGGCTGAGAGAATTTGCTGCTGAAACTGCTTACTACAAGCCTTTGAAAATTCCCTGTCTAGTTATTCGCATAGGAAATATCTGGTTGCAGGCATACTTGGCTGTGCAGGCTTCCATGAGTACCCCATATTTATAAAGGCTGTTCATTCAGGCCTTTGAATGGGAGCAGTTGACAGAAAGAGTAATTTTTGTGAATTCTTTCTAAGTATTTAGCGAACTTGCCTCTTGACTTTTGCATTTGATGCTTCATTGTGATTCATACAAAGTATAGAAGCCATATGCTACAGAGATAAAAGAACACAAAGATGAAATATCACCAACTCATTTAATTTTTAGTATCACTGATCCGTTCTTTTCTCTTTTTTTCAGTAGTGATAGTATTTTTACTCTGTACCTGCCTATAAGTTTTCCATCTCTTAGGCTGTCAGTTTGTTATGCATCATGAAAAACTATACTCACTTAAGGCTGTATTCTCAGAGGCTTTTGGAAAGTGGCCTGGAAAAATTGTTTGCATGCCTGTTAGCGCTAGCAAAATCCCAAATTGTCTCTGTTAGTGAGTGTGTCAAAGCCTTCAGTTCTTTTCTATGATTTTCTGTAGTACTTGAGAAATATTTTATCACTACTACTCTTTCAACCAGTAATACTAATCTGTTACTGGAGTTCTTTTAATTTCAACCTAAGCAAGATTAATTTACATGCTTCAAACTTAACTTGAATGTATTTAAATGTCCGGAAAGTGATTTTCATGTGAGGCTGGCATGATTTCTGACTTTGGATCAGCTAGATGTTGCTTCACTTTGAGTAATTCAACACAAAAATAAAGAAGTGGTTGTACAAATCCTTGCAAAATGAAATCATCCAGTTTCCTAGAGCTCTGCTTTTTAATTATCCTTTTTGCTCAGGGAATGGATGAAAATAAATTTCATGTATGATAACGGTTATGTATATTTCAGAAAGATGTATATTCAACTTGCCAGAGAAACCCAATGCAATTATTGCTTCCTAAATTTCATTAAAATATCTTGAGCATCTTACTGACATATTTTAATGTCCTGATACTCCTCAGACTAGCCTGGTTTTACTCTCCCAACTTCCTGGGCACAGCTTGTGGCAGAAGCAATTAATTACAACAACTTCTTTTCAGATGAAGTGGAAATCATTTAGACATATAATTCCAAAGTACACCTGCAAATGAGGCACCAAATTGTTTAGGTTAAAAATTTTGAACTTCAGTTTACTGCACCAGAAGCATATGGATCCCTAAAGTTTGCTCATTTTTAACTAATCATAAAATGCTGGGTTTATTAAAGTTGTGGAGAAAAAGTAATAGATGCACACAAATATATAGATAGGCAGAATTTAAAATACAAATTCCAAAGGAGTGAAGAGATAAAAATAGTCTGTCCTTTTGCTTCAACAATTTTGAATGTGGCATCAGTTTGGAAATCTGCATGTAGGCTAGTTGTGTCTGTATATGTAGGCATCCAAGAGCTCACATTTAGAGAAAATCATAAGCAAAAATTTGCCAAGATAAACCATAAAAATTTACATAAATAGTTCATGTTTCTTACCACATTTTCTCTGCCTTTCTTCATGCAGACTGTTAGATGCCTTCTGAAATGGTTGTGCTAACTCAAGAGTACAAAGAACACCATGTTGGTCTCAAGCATTTCAGCTTAATTGTTATCTGTATAGCTCAGAGCAAGAGAACCACAAACATCTAATATAAATGAACAGGGGGAAAAAAAAATCTCATGAAAAGGAAGGTCTAGTACCAGAAAACTGACAGAAACATGAGCAGCTAATTGCTGTAGGCTCCATACAACTTGGAATGACCTAAGGGGATATCAACAAATCACTTTCCACTGGAGTATAGTAACAGCAATGGCATAACAGTGAAATCACTGGCAAAAACTAGGGGAAAAATTCTTTTAAAGTATTGGCATTAGCATGTTAGTGAGCAATTCTTTTTCCATTTTAATGGTTATTAATGTCTGTGCTTGTGTTTAACATCTGCAAACCCTCCCTTCCCACTTTTCTCCCCAAAACCCAACTGGTGGTGTGGTAACTGGATTTTATGTGTCTATCTCCAACTCCCTTATGAATCCTGAATAACTTTTTCTAACACTGACACCCATAATGTAACTTACTTGGCACTAGTATTTCTAAAATTTTACTCCAGAAACTGAAGACACCGGAAAAAAAGGAGTGATTTTGTTTTAAACCATAAGAATTTTTTTTTATTTTTCTCAATGGTGTGTTCCAGTTTGCTAATTTCTAAAAATAAAAGAAAATTGTCCAGAGTTTAAATAAATTAATTAGATCATTTTACAATCATTGGTGAAAGACAGCATATAAAAGAATTTGGAAATATCCCTAGTAAGGGCCATTCTTTTTTACGTTTTGCAGAGCTCTCCAAACCCATAAGCTAAACCAATTTTTGAATGTGATGACAGATAAGTTTCCCAGCAATTCTATTTGGCCACTACTAAATATTTAGTGGTAGATTTTACATTGTTCACATGTTTTGTTTTCTCATGGGCAGTACTGAACCTCAAATATATCATCGGGATTTTTGCTAGGTAGGTTAGTTGAAGAAACAGATTTCTCTGTGATTTAACTGTAATATTGGTTGAATGACATTAACTGGGTAATGTGCAGTGAACCACTTTACTTTCGGAAAACAATGCTTTCTTCTCCTCCTCCTCTGTTACCCACATGTTTTGCCAACATTTGTTGCCATTGTAACTGAGGAGAATTCAAACCTTTCCTGAATCAAACTTTTCTTGTTCTTTCAACTCAGTTGTTCCATTTTTAAATGCTGCTGGTGCAGCAGTTACAGCTTGATTTTTGGAATAGTATCAACGGCTTTTGCTACAGTTGTGTATCTTAAGGCATTATTTCCAGTGCATTTCCAGCATCATGCCTGCAATTTGTTTTCAGTGAACTCAGGCAACAACATAGGTCTGTAACACAATTCTGAAACATTCTTTACATGAAACTCCCTCTGTGCTTTGCACAGAAACTGCTGCTGACAGAGTTGTAGCACCATTGTGTTTTAAGTCTTTTTTAAAGGCAGTACTCTTTATTTCTGTCAAAGACATGAATACTTGTGTAGAACTTTCCCAGTTTTATCAAAAAGATTTTTTTTTTCTGAGCCATCTAAGTGGGAAAAATAAAAATTATATATATATTCAATGACCATTCCTGGTATCCCATTAATCTAACTATGAGACAGAGTTGCTACAGCTCCAAATGTTTTATATATTAAAAGAATAAAAAAACCAAAAAAACCCTTACATTAGAGAAGAATAAAGACTACAGAATATATAAATTAAGGCAGTCCATATTTAATAAATATTTGTAGGTGCAAATGTCTCACTATTACAGAATCCACTTTTGAAATGATCTTTTATTTTTAAATGATCTCATGCCAGCCACAGGTACAGCCATATTTGTGGTTTCCTCCAGATACTCAATGATGTTCTGTAGTGGGGTCAAGCACCCTCATGACATTTAACCATTGGAAACGAAAGAAAACATTTGTGGTGCGAAACAACGGCACATACTTGACCCTCCAAAGTATATCCATTTATAAATGGATAAAAGTGACTATTTAAAGTTGTTTCATAAGGCAACCACTGTGCCGGCCGAAAACCCCTAATTTACTGTTTGAGAAAGCAAATGATGTGTGGGTACAGGAACATGCATTTTTTAAAAAAGATCTGTGGTGTTCCTTGTGTTGCATTTGATCTTAGTGGTGAAACAACAAACCCAAGTTTTAGGAGGACGTTGCTGCCATCCTATTTTTAATTCACCATTATGTGTTAAAATAACCATTAGCTTCCAGTGAACAATCCCAGCCTTGCTTTCAATGGTTGCTCAGGCATTTCTTTGAAGCCAGTTTATAATTTCTTTGTTTATTTAGCGTGAGGGGTGCAGCCATAGATGTAGATTAGCGAGTCACAGTCTCTTCAGGGTCCTATTTCCAGTGGGGAAGAGGATGAATAAATGAGAGAAAGTCTTATTTCACCCACTTTTCTGATCTCCTTATGCATATGGCAAGCTGCATCAAAACTGTAGTTGTTTAGGCTGCTACAAGAAGGTGTATTTTCACTCTTCTTTGTTTCCCCACTTAAAAAAAATGGCAATGGCACCCAACCTGGTTTTGTTTGAATTTTTTAAAATGCCCTTTGGCTTCAAGCCTAATTATACCTTATAAATAGCTTATAAACATTAGTTAGTGTCAAAGTGGACTTGCTGTTTCCATACAGGTGAGCTCTCCAAAGGTTATAAAATAAGAGAAGTTGACTGGTTCTCAAGCAAAACAAATAGGTGCTAAAATGTGGTTTTGAGGCATGGGAGATTTTCAGAATGTCTTTTTAAACAATCTGGACATAAACAGAGTAGTGGAAGACAACTATCTACAGTAAAGATAGCTCCTTTGAACCATCTACAAGCCTTTTGTGAAAGAAAGCTGGACTATGACTAAATCTGTGAGTGGTATGAATTATTAGGTGATGAATTTTAAAAGTAGTGTCCAGATGTAAATACTGAAAGCATCCAAAATATTACTCAGCAGCTGCAAGAGCTATAGGAAAAGCTGACATGACAAATTTAGTCATTTCTTAATCACTTTCGTTAGGCGGTATTGTCAGTTCCAAGAGGCAAATTTTCATCTTGATTTACGCCTATAATAGAAATGGCTGAAAACTGAAAAGTTCTCAAAATTGTTTACTTACAAAACACCTTTTAAGTCATTTTGGAAGCTTCCTATGACCTAGAAGTAATGTTCCTTACACATGGGGAGTTCAAAAAATACACTTTTAGACAGTTTATATCAACAAAGCATTTTTTTTCTGCCTAAAAGAGTGACCTTAACATGTGTGCAAGTGGTAAAAACAGGCTTAAATGTATTATTTACAGCTATAACAAAATTTATTAATTAGCTACCTTTGGTTTAAATAAAATTGATTGTTAAAGCAGAAAGTTGAGGTTGGTGGGAATTCTATTCTGCAGCAGCTTTCAGATAAAAGAAGCAGTGACCCAACTCATTAGCCCTTTGATTTAATATATTGACACTTGGGTACGAATAATTCCGTTTAGTGGCTTCTGCTTCCCAGGGATCAATTTAATTAGTTATAAAATGTGACTTCATGTCAGGAGCCAGAAGAAATGCTGACGTTAAATAAAGTCATACGCAATTTAAACAATAAAGCTATCGATGCCTGGTTAAAAGTTAATGATGCACAAAAAATGGCTTAATAGAGACAACCTCAGCAATGAAAGTGATGGTAGGAAAATTAAGCTAAGTGGATGAATGAGAAATGGTGATGTTGTTGGATTGTTAAAACAAATTCATGGATGGCCTGATGGTTCATTTCATAGTAGTGTATGTTTCTGATTTAAATACATGTTTGAGGCTAAGCCTGTACTTTCATATTAGGAGTGACAAGAACTGGTCTGAAACCTTTCTCCTTTAGATTCTAAAAAAGGATGAGACTATTTACCTGTGCACATTCATCTTTGATATGTCCCCCTGGGATAGCTTGGAATGACACAATATTAACCATAATGGCCTCCTATTATAATATTACAAGTACTAATATTTGCACAGTTGGTTGAGACCCCAGTCAGGATCACTGTCGTATTCTGGTAGGTGCTGCTTACACACTGTACAAATAAGGAAGGACAGTTCATGCCCTGAAGAAGGGAAGAATTTAATGTTAAAGCACTATATCCTTTCAAAACCCATTTAATGCTGTAGATGTAATCTACTTATGTTATCTACATAGAGTAAGAGGGTTTAGTGAAGAAAATAACAACCCAGAAAGTTGTGGGAGCTACAGTTTGCCCTTTTTTTTTCATTCTGTCACTCCTTATGAACATACAGATGCACTAGAGCCCTTCTGAATTATGATTCCATTGTTTTCTCATTTCCTGGCATATCTGAGCATGGCAGGGTAAAATCCTTGCTAAATATCTTAAATAATAACCTGCAAATCCATATTCAGACACTTGGCCAAATTCATAAAAAATAATTCTTGTCTTTTTATGGGTAGCACACAAGGATTTTCCAAGTTACTGCGTATTGTTTCTATTTCTGCGAAACATTGCTCCAATTTAATACTGAATTGGCATGCTCACCTCTTTTAAAGATGTACGAACACTTAGCTGAATATGCTGAATAGATGCTAGATCAAAAAATATGGACAAATGTGATTCTTTAGCTTAAAAAATGCACATTAGACAAATGGTGTCTGACATAGAAATTATTATTAGAAAGCACAACAAGCTTTTAAATTGCATGTAATTTATCACTTTTAAGATGAGGCTGGAGTTAAGTCCACCTGTGAGGAAAAAAGCTGATACCAAAACGACCTGATGTTGAGCTGAGCCACGTTATGTTTCCATTTCTAAGAATCCTTTCAGGGGGAGACAGATTCTGTTTAGGAAGACCAACTGTGAAAACGGGCAGTAGCAAACGAGGCAATTAGATAATAATTTTTAACAATTGTACACAATCTGATTCACCCTCAGACTTCTGGAAAGCTGGAAGGGGAGCAGCAGGCAGTGGTTATTACCTGCTAAAAGCATTAACAGTAGCTACGGTAACTCGCCGAAGCATAGAGGGGATATGCCTTAGAATAAAACCTCTGTGTGTCAGAGGGATTTTCAGACTGCACAAGAGTTATGTTTTTTTTACTAATGTTAGGCAAACTGTTTTGTCTTTGCATTGACTTTACATTGGCCGCAGCCTACACAGAGGGAACTGCTGGAAAAAAGGGGGACATTAATACTTTTTACTGTGTGCGGGCCAGCCAGTAGTTAGAGAGGGGGCCCATGTTTTCTTAGGGCTCAGATGGCAAAGCTAAGTATTCAGCCTACGGCAGGAAAAAAGTGCCTTTTTTGTTTTCTGGCTGGAGAGTCCAAGCATTCCCAAAGGAACACAATGAATGGCCCATTTTGTCTGACACTGTTTCGTAGACATAGAATTCTTGTTTTTTCATAATTATTCTTGCCCGTCACTGGGTGTGCACATGACATTTGAGCGTGTTTTAAAGTCTTAACACACTCATGTGCCTGCAATAAAGTTACTCATAACAATCCAGGCTTTCTGCAGACAACAGAGCAGGGTCTGTTGTTTTCACAAGTCACAGCAGCTGGGAGGCAATTGTGAAGACAACAGCTTAATCTAGCTGGAAAATACAGGAAGAAGAGAATATACACTCAATTTCCTTCCATATTATTGCAAACAATGCAGAGGGCTTTTTTTGTTGTGGCTTTTTCTTTTCTTTGCTCTGGGTGGTCTGACTGAAAATGTGAGTGGCATAAAATACACTAGTAAATGTACTTTGAATTTTCAACTTGTTGCATTTCTGTGTTCATGCTGATGTGTCTAAATCTGTTAAGGAGTGAGAATATTAATCTACATGAGCACTTTAAAAGTCATACAATAACAGCCTTATTTTGACCTCATCTACACAGTGTTTACACTGGTGTTGGTTTACAGCATATGTTGCAGTTGCTTATGAGTTACACTAGTACAAATGAAACTGGAACCAGGAACTTAGTAAAAATTTGGTTGCTGAAAACATCCATTTTAAACAACTTTATTGAAAGAAAAGATAAAGCTAGGCAGTCTTAGACATTTGAAAGTTGTGTTTTAGCTTCTGTGTAAAAGGACAAGGGCACTCAGCAATTTGTTTCTTTATTGCATGCTTCTGAATCTGTAGATTAATCATATTTGTAAATGCTTCATTTATTTCAGAAGCACATTTACAAACAAAGCATGCAATAAATTAACATGCAAACTCAGTTAAAAAGCATCATAAAAGTAGGCAGTGATCAGATAGTTTTTACCCTAGCTATATTTTCTGGTGAAGTTTTGTGAAATATTAGGGAAACGGTCTTTTTTTTTCCTTAATGCAAGGGATGAAAAGTGAAAAGGAGCATATACTCCAGTTATTATGTCAACACCAGAAGGAGTAAAATGCAAATTAACAGGAATTCTATTGCAGAGGTGGGGGTAGCTTAGCAGTCACCATTAGGTGTGGTTTCAGTGAAGGTAAACATTCCTTTTAAAGAAAAGGGGATATTTATCCAATTGCAGTAAAGGTACCTTCCTTTCCTGCTCTTGGGAATGCTACATACAGCAGATTTCCAGTAACCATGGCAGACAACTCAGATGGGAAAGATTTTTATTATGCACAGCACAGAGGTTATAGCAGCAAGTAGTAACAGCAAAAGCCAGTCAGACAGTGAGTTCGGAAAATGAATGAGAGAGTTGAACATGGTCCAGGCTTCCAGGAGGGAGATTCGAGATGTACACTGCAAAACTACAATCTGAATGCTGAGATGGGTTGGGTTTACACTGCTGTTTGTAACAGAGCAGCAAACAGCCCAGCCACCTGTGAGATGCACAAATGGGTGAAAGTGCAATGGGCATTGCTCTATTGCTCTATTCAACTACAAAATAAAGCAGACAGATAGGAAAAATATCACAGAGACATCTGATTTGTTCTAAAAAGCATGGATGGACATTTCTTGGTCTAAGCACTAAATAATTTCTACACCTTACTGACCAACAGCAAGCGAAACCTCTTCCTCTGTTTCCCTTAAAATACATTACCACACCTCTCCCTTTCATGTCCCTTAAAAATGCAATACCAGTGTGGTCAAAAATAAGCATGTGGATTAGCTGGTCTGTGCATCTTACATTAATCCTGTTCAGCCTATTTGCCCTCACATCTCAGAATTCTTTATTGGTATCCTATTTTCTTGTATTTTCTTCTGCTCCACTTTTGGAGTTACATTGATTTATAATGAGAAAAGACCCAAACAACCTAAAAACAATTTTCAAAGGGGTACCTAAACTGAAATAGGAAACTACACGCTGAAAAGTCTTATTTACCTCAAAAGATGGTGGAGAAAATCATGGGCTGACAAAACAGGGAGTTTGGCTAAGAGAATTGTTTACTCTGAAGACACTTGCGTGCAGCAGGAGGGTTTTAGATAATCACAATTTTAATTTGTTTCAGCTGTATGTGTCTGTCTTAAAAACCAGATGTTTGTAGGTGTCCTCATTTCCTTGATGTGGTGCTACTTTTATGTCTAAGCTTTTCCTGAATTTGTGACAATGATCATCCTAAAGACAAGAAAGCCAAATGTACTTCATTATGGTCACCTTCCTTATAATGGAAGTTTATTGGCAACTTTTGGGCATCACTTTCTTGGTGTGATCTAAAAAGTAGAATTTACTGCTGGATAGCTGCCTTGCATACAAGAAAATCTATCCCCCAAAAGAGAAAAAGTGAGAGTTAATGCTAAGAGTTTTGTAACGAGATTGAAGGCGAGGAGCGAAGAGATTGAGGGAAGGAGAAAAAATTATTTGATAAACAGAAGAGACCAAAAGAAATCCAGCAATAATAAATGTGAGTGATAGAATGATTTTAAAAACACTTTCTTTTTGTTACTCAAGTAACTATGATTAGCCCAGCTGGCTTGCTGACTTCTTCACTCAGCAGCAAACCTGTTAAATGTATCATGCTCAATTTACAACTCCTGATAAAGGTGGTCTGCCCAGAGTAAGCGTTGCAGGAACACAGGTTTTATGTGTCCCAGGAAATAATTTAAATGGAGACTATCCAGGAGTACAGCAGGGGAATTGTATAAATGGATGGATCTAAGAACACAGAAATCCTGAGTGAGGGATTTGGAAAACAAGAGGAAAGCATGTTCTACATATATATATATATATATATGTAAAATATATGCCTAGTTAGGATTATTTGTAAGAAATATATGTATAGAAATGTGTTACAGATATAAGTACAGATCTGTCTATTTTATATGTACCGGTGTATGTGTAGAATATGCTTTTATATTTATAACATGAAATACATAAACATAGCTACACACTTATGTACTTATATATGTAGAGAAGTGATACTCACTTTTATTTAAAAAAAAAAAAAAAAGCCTAATAGGAAAGCTTTTGCTTGTTAAGATGTGTGACTTTATCATGGCAATGCTACACACAAACTTCCACAGTCTACTTCTTAGGAGAAAACAAATTTTCCTGAAGATATCTTCAGTGCACTTAAACATCGTTCACATGTGGACATGGTGCTGGAGAACCAAGATGCTACAGGTACACACTGAAATATTTTGCAGTTGTTTCCTGTGTAGCTGAACACCAAAATACTGTGCTTCAAAATGGAGCACAGGAGCTTACAGGTAAACACAGATGTAAGAACTGGAACACAGCTATTGAAAGAAGCTTTTTGTCCTCTGATCTGATTTTGGAAGCCTATCTGGAGAGGTATTTTTGTAGAAATCTTATTCTTGCTTCCTGATTACCTGACCCAATGACCAAAACTATGACAAGGGCAACTTTCTGGATCTGGCTGTCACTAGGACATGCCATGGCAGCCCACAATTTTTCAAGATTTTATTATGTTAGACTGATCTGTTGGACTCTCTACCACCAAGTTACTATTAATTTTTTTTTCTTTTTCTATCTCTCATTCATCTTCCAATGAATAAAAAGTGTCAGCACTAACTAGAACCTACTTTGGGAAAAAAGTAGTACTTCAGCTGCTCCTGCAAATTCTTTCACCCTCTGAGCAGTGATTAATATACAGGTTTAAGAAGAATATTTAAACAAAACCTGGAAAAATAGGAAAAGAGCAAATATGCAAGCTAATGGTGTACCCTGAGGTGAGCAAAATGCATTTTTTTAACAAGCCAAGCATAGCAAAAAAGCTATTCTACAGTGAAATTAATAATTACCAGAAAGATTTGCTAGCATTATTGTTGTATCCTTTATGAGAATATGAGTAACATGTTTAAAAAACATGGGAAGTGTGAATCAAAGCCCAAAGATTCAAAACGGTCTCTAATTTTTAATGTGAATTCTTTTCATATGCCCCTGGTGCATAGACTGAAATACAGTCTGTGGATAACAACTGCCTTTGGAGTGGTGCCACTTAACCTGAAAATTGTATCTGTTCCTCTGGTAGTACCGACTTCTAATTTCCTTTACCATCCTGTTTTAACAAAGCTTTAAGGGAGGAGGGCATCTTAGTGCCACATGCAGTAGGTGCCTGGCTATAATACATGATTTCAGCTCCAAATATTTTCTGAAGGCAAGGTTTGTTTATTAACTGAGCCCCATGCTGAGATTCAATCAATCTAATACAGGCTTAGTTTGAACATTCAAACGTATGCCCATACATCTTGGGCATATATCTTACATAATGATGTTGGCCCCAGACATCTTTCTGGGTTTGTTTATGTCTGTTATGGATTCCCCTCATTATCCATGCTGTTTGAGGGATTCCCTATGGATTCAGTCAGTTTATTGCATACTTTTTTAATTTTATGCCAAACTGAATTTTCTGAGTGGCAGCTCGTAGGGTAGCTCTGTTACAGCTTCCTCTCAAACCCAGAGATGAATGCTGTGATTAAGGTTAAATAAAATAATATGGAAACCAACATGCTGCAAAAGGGTATGGAAGAGAATGCCCCAGGAGAGGCAGGAGGGTTAGAGAAGTAATGTGAACAATAAAACGTGAAGATGTTGACTACTCTTCCTGTTTCTTTTCCTTTTAATTATGATTAACCATTAGAACAACAATTCGGTGGTTTACAAGAGCTTCCTTATTGTGAGCATCTACATTAATAAGACTGGGAAAACTCATTTATTAAATTTGACTAGAGTGCCATGATGTTTCAGTATGCCAGTTGCTGAGCACATCTGTGTGCACACAACTCCCACTAACATTAACTGGAGGTGCAGATTACTGGTTATGCAGATTGGCAGAGAATGGAGCCATAAATATAGAAAGACAAGAATGCTGTGGGCCACAGTGTTCCCGGGAGTCTGTCCTGCTCCACTGGAGTAAGTTTCTGAGCCTCTCCTCCTCAAACATTGCCCTTCTCATATTCAGTATATAGCACTCATTTAGTTCTTGTAGCAGAGTTTACTGGGAGTAATATATGGCCAGAAGAAACTCGGGCTAAAGGACAGGTTTTACTTATAAAGCCTTTGCATTATGGAAAAGGTTGTTTTCAATCTGAAAACTCAGATTTATAAACACTTAATTCATCAGTTCCCCGTGCCTTTCATTTGAAATAAACAGCCAGCAATATTATTTTAAAATAAGGCAGAAGGTGTAACAAAAATGAAGTAATGTTTTGAGAAATAGGTGATTGATGATTAAAAAACAGAGAGAGAAGGGGTGGGGGGTGTCAGTCCGGCATTCATTAGTCAGGCAAAACTTTGGTTTGAGCATGCATTAAGTCAGGAAGACCAGACAGTGTGTCTGGAAAATGATTCTTTCTTTGAGAAGTAGTCTCTCAAAAAATATCCCCTTGTTTCTTAAAACTAAAGGCATCCTTTGACCGACTTAGTTGTTTTATAGCTATTGATGCTAGAGAAAACAAAAGAAACTTTAAAACCTGGAAACACAAACATCATTGAACCAGCCCCTTTAAAAGAAAAAAAAAAAAAAAAAAAAAAGGAGGGGGAGGGGGTTGGTGCGAAGAGGAGAGTGAAAAAAAGAAAAGAAAGAAATCACAGTGGATGTTTTCCAGGAGGGCACATGCTATGCTGTGTAAAGGGGGCTAGTGTAACAAGAAGTCATCTATTCTTGATTTCTTGAGACAGCTAGAGCTTTGTGCCTTGTGTAGTTTCTACGTTTTAAGAGCTTGTTCTGTGTAGCAGAAATAATACAATAAATGGGTTTAACCACATTTGTCTCAGCTAGACAGTCTGCTTTGTCAAAGATTGCTGGTACAACATAAACAAATTATGTGTTTGCAGCGCTTTTCAATGAGAGCCTATCTAACAGAGCGGAGATTGTGTTTCGGCAGCTGTAGATTTAATCTCCTACCTGTCAGTTAAAGCAGGCATTTCCTGAGCAGATAAGGCCTGGCTGCGGAGGAGGAAGCGGCCACAGCTGGACAAAGGGCCATTGTTATTGCCCCGGAGCGCGGCGCGGCTCCGAGCCCGCAGTGACGGCCCCGGCCGGGGGCAGCGCGGCGGAGCCGGCGGGCGGAGCTCGGGGACCGCCGGGCCTCGGCCGCTGCTGCTGCTGCGGCTCCACCGCCCGCCGAGCCCAGCCCAGCCGGGGGGAATGACCCCGCAATTCCAGGCGGGAGTCACTCCAACCTGAGCACGGTCACCGCAGTGGCGGCCAGGCTCTGTCCGCCACCCAAAGCGCGCCTGGAGTTGTGACAAACTGGGGGAAGCCAGAAAACGGGAAGATCCGGCGTTCCTTCCCGAGTTGTCGGGATCCTCTGCAGAGAAGGCAGCGCAGCAGTGTGGTTTTGTATCGGAGCTATAGTTGTTGCTGGAATTTTAATACCTAAAGTTGGATAAGAAATAGCCAGTTCCAATTTTAAATATTTCCTGATTTCCTGCCTTATTTTACCTTTCCGATGATTTTGTTCTTTCACAATGCTTTGGTAGATTAATCATAAGGTTGAGCAGCCCATGAAATCCACTGAAATCAACTGAGACAGTTCATGTAGGAAGCACGCAGGCTGTATGTATGGCACTGGAAGTTTACAAACTCTGGTGCTCGCTCCCGAATTTGCAATAATTACCGTGTACCAGCGGTGGCAATCACCTCAGTCATACTGTGCAAACACACCAGTTCCTTGGATCCTTTTCTGAGTAAAGATGGTCACATCATGCCAGAATCTGAGGAATCCTAGGAAGAGATGGAACAAATTAATTTTTGCATGCAATCAGTATTCTGATTTGACTTTGATCTCTAGACACAGGAGTTTTCTGCATGAAGCTAGTTCTCCCCATAATTGCCTTTGATAACCCTTTGTGTTTCGATCTAAACACTCCATAAACATCATATGATTTCTGGAAGTTATCTAGGTTACTATTCTGCATTAAATGTCTTTCAAAAATATACAGGAGCAGGAATATTCTCACCGGATGTGAGTAACTCCTTTGACCTAGTCTCTTGAATATTATGCATTTAGGGTTGAGGAAAAATAGCAACCCTTGCCTCTCCTTCTCTTTGAATTTGTTCTTCTTTATTATAAATACCAGTAGAAATCAACCACGGGACTGGGTGGAATGGGAAAAGTGTCCCCTTTTTTGCACCTGTGCCTCACCTCCACCCTTGTACCCTGCCATTGTGAAAGTGTTGGAGGGATAAGCTGTGCAGTGCTGGCATGGACCAGCTCAAAACTGCCTCCCGGTTTTCCAGCAGAGCATGTCCCTCCTTACCCCTTGCTCTGCACCTCAGGTGGCTCTTGGTACAACTCTGTGGTGAGAGGTAAAGGTTTGCAAACAGCAGATTACAATGGAATTGGTTCCTATTTGCCGTGCACCATCAATTCTGCGTTGGAAGAGAAATCCCGGCCTCTTAGAGGGTCCTCCTGTGTGAGCTGTAGGTGTACTACTCTCTCCTGAATGGGTCTTTGAGCTTGAATTAATTAATACTTGTAAAGTATGTTAGTAGATCTAAGTCCTTATGTAGCGACATTATAATATAGTTACAAATCTTGGAATATCAGTGAAAATATAGAAAGCTTTAAGAAGAATATGCTGCTCAGGACAAAATTCTTCCCACAGTGAAGAAAGTGGCAGAATTCCCATATTTATTGGTGGCCCCCTGAATTTCAGATATACTCTATGTTTGTTTAAATATGTTCTATTTTGCACCTTTTTTTACCTCTGTAGTGCAGAAGGATTTTTTATCAGTCATTGAAGGATGTTTTTGTTTTTATTCCTACTTCTGCTGGACATTCTCTTTAAAGTGAAAGACAATCATTCCTTTAGTAACCATCAGTTCTGTGGTCTGACATGATTTTTTTTAATACTGTACACTGAGGGAATTATTTTCATGTTAATTACTAGTGATGGTTAGTATTAAAAAAAAAAAAAAAAAAAGAATTCTGTCCTGAAAAGATGTGTGGGGAGAAACTCTGCTGGAAAACAGCTATGCCAAACACAAATTTTAAAGCATCTCTTGCTCTTAATATTTCCACCAACAGGAAATGTCAATGTACTCCAAAAATCTTGCACATTTTGATATCACCATAAAAACACAGCTAATAAGGGATTTCTAACATAATTTATATTTAGATTTGAGCTGAAGTAATGGAGCTTTCGTGTATAAAAAAAATCAACAAGTACCATTAGGCTGCAATATTTTTCTTATTTTGGCATGAATAAGACAAGGTGCAGATGAGAAACATACATCTTCACTAGTCTTTGGAAATATCTGAAATAATTGACTTGCTCAGTCTTCTGTGATGTCTTGGTGACCACTAACTGTGACAATTTGCATAATAGTCAACTCTTCACTTCTGTAGAGATAACTGTTTGTATCTGATTAAAATTAGGACTGTTTTAGTTCTCTTGACTTTTCCAGAAGTTGCAGTAATAGAGATTTGCTGTTATGCTTTAACCAAACAAATGCACACATGGGGATAACAATATGCTGAGTTTATGCAGATTTTACAACACAAATCTGAATAAAATACCCACTAATAGACCCTTAAGGAGTAATAAACACACATGAATTTTCCTTAGTTGCACTTTAAAGTGATTTTAACATACTACTAGACCTTAACAATAATATTTAATTGACAAGATTATGCATTTGTATGGATTGAAAAGGTGGTAGATCTCTAATTCCAAATGAACCATAAATTCACTTTTGCATAACATGTTTTATTTATTTCTCTATAGCAGAGATGTTCTCCATCCCTCCTAGTGAGAGTTTCTTAAAATACAGACAATTTAAATAGATTTAATTACCATTTATCATACTCCTAACTTCATGAGATCATCCTTAGTTGAATTCTATATTTCCAGATAGTTAGGGAGCTAGATAAAAACAGGGCAACATAATGAGAAGCTAATAGAAATGAAATGATATCTAGTGTTTGAAACTGTTATCTTTTCAGTGATGTTGTCAGTATTTTTCTGTAGCTTCCTTCTTGATTTCCCAAGTAGACGGAATTTAAGTTTATTTCATTTCAAGTTTCAAAGTGGTGAGGAAAAAACATAATAAAAAATAAGGATCCTCTGTTTTGCTGTATGATCATGGTTGCAATTTTCACGTTAATGTTGTGGCCACTGCAGTAGACTTAAATCTCCAAATCATGCTGGATGCATTGGACAAATGGAAAAAATGATAAGGGAAAAGAAGGAAAATAGCAGTTACAATCCCTTTACAAATTCAATAGTGGGTTACCTATTTTTTCCATAGTATTTCCAGCCTGAAATGTTCTCCCTTTGCAAGTCTATGGTATCTTTTTTACAGTTTATTTGCCAACACTTCCCCTGGGATCCCATTGGCAGACATTTTCTTTGTGGCTCATGTACTTTCACTGAGAGGAAACATTTTTCAATTAGACTGTAGATAATTAGATGGCAGATAAATTAGAACACAATATACCTCCCTACACAGATAGATCTCCAGTGGTTCTGTATTGCAAGCAGGAGCAGAAAGGAGTCTGAATAATTTTCAATTTGGGAGGTATATTGACATGATTATCAGTGTCCTAGCTATGACACAGTGACTGGGGGAGGTCTTTGGGTCTTCTGGAGCCCATCTTTCTCCAGTTGCCTTTCCTCCTCATGCCCAGCCACAGGTGCTTCCCTGGGATTATTCCCTTGAGGGGATTTCTCACGTAAGTGCTTGGGTCCACCCTTACATGTTACTTTTACATCAGGGGATGTTGGGCATTGATGGCCATTAAGCCAAAGCCTGGGGAGTTTACCAGTTTTGTTTCTGAGCCCAGAGCAAAAGGCTCGGCCACGCTTGCACGCAAAGAAGCCAGATCCTTCATAAGGGAGCTGGACACCTGACCCGGCCTCGCAGTCACTGTGTTTCACCAGAGCAGCACAAAAGAAGCAGCCACACCATTCAACTGTAACCAAAGAGACTTGAAAAAAAAAATTATCGTACAATTCCTCTGCAGTTTTCCTAAATAGATCATTTCTGGGACTGTGAAAGGGGTCAGTGATGCCATGAGTTCATTGCGACATTGGCAGAGTTGGGGAGGAGATTTAAGCTCAAACCTGCAGAAATGTTAGCACGTAGCTGCTTTAAACATTTACACAGTCCCTCTGACTTTCACATATTAAGTTTCCATAAAAGAAGTCCCTACTTCTTTATGCAACATGCTGTTTGTGTTCTTGCAGCATCCCCCAAAATTACTCAGTCAAAATAAAATTTAAATTATCAAAACTTCTAATACGTCTTCTCTTACAAAAAACAACAAAGCTCAACATGAGTTACTGAAATAAATAGAAATCTAACAGTGATATAAAAGTAGCAGTGCCATGTATTGCATACAGACTATTTTAAATGCAGCTGACGTAAATATGTATCTTATATAGAATATTTAAAATCTTGCACTAATAGTTCTGGGAGCACAAACACTTCTTTCAGTGCCATTAAGACTTCTTTTAAAATGAATCAAGCTAAAATATAACCTGTTGTGCTATCAGTTATGGCCACTATGTTCTATCATGTAAACATATTTTGAGCAGTCTGAAAATGCACATCCTTACTTGGTATATTGCCATTACCTGGAAATCTATTACACTGTAGTTTCTAAATGAGAGACTAGAAAATTTCCAATACATTTTTACTATGGAAATTCAAAGCTCAGTGAGGGCTTAGGTTTAAGTTGTGGTCGGGGTGTACCAATTACTCAAGAAGTTAAGAAGTCTTAGGTAGAAATTAAAATTTAAACTTTGAGAAATCTAAACCTCCCTGTGAACAACTTAGGTTTTCACAGCGGCTGCAACATCACACGAACAAAAGATTCTGTTCATCCTACACTAAAAGAAAAAAATGCCAATTCAGTAAATTCAGAGATTGGTTTCTCAGCTAACTTGTGTTGGAATAGTCTGTTAGATGCAAAAGAAAATGTCAAGATTTCCACAATTTGAGAACAGGGTCCAGCGATCTAATTGGCTGAAGAAAGGGGTGGCAGTGATTTTAAATAGCAATGCTGGATTATTCTAGGCAATTAGAGCATATTTAGCCATTCACACTGCTTTATACTAGTGCTGGATGTAATATAAAAGAAAAAAGCTTTAAAGAAGGGATAAAATATTATCCCTATTGTGCTTACTCTCTTGCAAAAAGATGGCACTTTTGCTCTTTACTGAAGTAGATTGTGCAGAGAGAGGCAACTTGCGAAGTTTGATCTTCTAAAGGAAGAGGAATTCATCTGCCATTATAGGGTGGGATTACTTCTGCTCTTGAAACCTGTGATCCTCACAGCTAAGCAGAAATGTGTGAGCTGCATCTTTTTGCTTGCAGTGCTGCCACCCTTTTCTCTGAATGCCTTTACTTCTCTACTTGCAATGTTGTTGTAGAGGCAGCTTCGGTTTTTAAAGATAAAACTCTTCCTCCTCTTCAATCTCACTACATGTGCTGTGTTCCTTATCCAAAAGAGACAGATCATTTTAATTCAAAGCATTATTTTTGTATAACATATCACTCTGGCTTACATTTTCCACGTAAAACACTATCAATGGCTTTTTAACAAGGAGGATTGTTCAGCCAACTTCTGAGATTGTCACTCACTGAACTGTGGGACAAAGCGCTGCAGATTTGCCCAGTTTATCAAACAGGCCACCAGCTTTTATTATTTCAGGGAGAATCAAATTGGAAGTTGCTTCTTGAGCTAATCAGGGCTGATTTGCTCTAAAGTTGCTTCCTGACTTAGATGTCAGGCAAGGAAGTGCTGTAATCAGTTCCCAAGGGCCGTCAGAGTTGTGATGGGATATTAAAGGAATGGTACACCACCTTTAAAGTGTTCCTTAATCTTGGCAGATTTTAATGTTTAACACAGTTAAACCTCAGCTTGTTGTATAGAAACAAAGATTAATTTTGTGACGTAGCTTTATGTAAGAGTCGAATGTACTTGAGGTAGCAGAATTGAATTTTGGAGAGAATATATTCCGGTCACTTCCAGAGTTTGTACATTCAGTTGAAAATACAGACTGGCAGAATTGTTCAAAATCAAACATTTACTACCCATCCAAAAAAAACCCCAAACAAACAAAACAACCAAACAAAAGCAGCAACAACAACAACAAAAGTTCACAAAAAACCCCAACCAAAAAAAACCAAACCCAAAAAATCACCCAAAAAACACCCTCAAAAAAAAAAAACTTCATGAAAGAGAAAATGAGTCCCCCTGAGTGTCTCTGTTTGCATATTAGCCCATAGCATGGGCTCTGCCAAGTTACTCTCTGACTGACTGCTGCAGATGCTCTTTCTCAAGTATTCTGAGTGAGATCTTTAGTGCAAGTCTTTGGGGACAAACAATAGCACCTGTTCCTCACAAGATAGCAGCCCAGTTAGTCCATTCATGTATCTTTAATGAAGCTCTGGGGCAGATGGCAAAAAATGGCATCATCAACGACTCAGCACAGAGGAGACAAAAGGGGAAAGTGCCGATCCAACAATGCGCTATTTTTACGAATGGGAAGAGACAGAGTCAGAGTGTTTCTTGGGCATCTGCTCCCGTCTTGGTTTTCAGACAGACCTGAGGAACATCTCAGCAATTAAAATTTCTGGGCATGTAGCCGATTTTATGAAGTACACCAATCAACCCCTCCTCCCTCAATTTCTCCCCCCTCAGTAAAATCAAACCCATCGTCTTCATAATAATAAAACTCCCAGGCACAGAAATTGTCAAAAATTAAGGAGTTAATTAGATTTTTTTTGCATTCATTTTATGTTTTTAAATAATTCTGTGATCAGTGATACTTTCACGTGCTCTTCCTTTTCAGTGCTTATTTGTGCTTTTCAGTTGACCTGTGCTGAAAATGGACACCTATGTGTATAATAATTCTGTGTGAAACCAACACTTATGTAGGAATAGTATTTCCTATGTGCCAGAGGGAAGACCCGGGGGAGGGAATGGTGGCCTTTCAGTATGACCTTTTTTTCAGTCTGTATAAGTCTCTTAATTGTAAATCCAAACTTGTAGCCTAAATGTAACCTTTAGTCAAAGTTATGCTGATTCATATAGACTGAAGACCTGTTCCTGCAATCAGAATAGGAAGAATAGTAGATAGTCAGAATTTGAAATGGTAATTCCTCACACTTACAGAAGTGCTTTTATTTGAGAGTTTAAACAAAATTTATACAGCTGAGTAGGTAAAAATCTACAGGAATGCATTGTAAGATTTTGTTATGATATGTTTCAAATTATCATTATGACACAATGGAGTGAAATATTGCAGTGGGTATGTTTGCACCTTCACTCAAACCAGCACTCTGATCTCTTCTGTGTCTTGTGAGACTGTTGGAGTGTTGTACCTTTGCAGCCTCATGTAAGCACTTTATGTGGGGGATATTTCTTACGGTTTTGGCTCCATTTGATTAGACGTTATTTAGGAACTGATGCATATTTTTGCAAGTTGTATTGCATTTAATTTCTTCCAGTACATTTGCTTTTGTCAGACAAACCTGTGGTTTTCCTTTGCTGTTCTCCTGTAGAGCCAAAGTATAGAAACACCACACAGCAAAACTATCACCATTTTTTCAGAGCTGAATGCCTGTTCTGGGCACATGGGGATCAACTCCAATCTGACCAAGTTTAATGCATGACCTAAAACACACAGCCAGGCTTACCTCAGCTAAAATGAGAGAAATAGCTGCGTAAAGCTAGTTTCTTTCACGCCCCAGTGCCATAGCAGTAATTGCACAAAGACCTTTTTATTATAAGTTGATTTTCCTGAGGAATGGATTCAAAAAATACTGTAAAGTGTTTATTTTTTGCTTGACCTTTATTAACCTCCATCTTAGGGCTTTCCCAAGAGAAGAGTTGTTGGTAAATTAACCCTCATAGAGACACACAGTAGCATTTCTGCACTGCATCAATGGTTGTGAAAGTAACGGGGATATGACAAGAAAATTTGGCACTATTTAAACAATGTCATAGGTCAACATATGGGATTTGACCAGAAAAGTTTTTTAGGAATTAAATGCAAAAAATTGCTTGAAGTGTACTTTAAGTTTTTAATAGTATTTAATTCCAGCGATTTATGGTACGATGAGGGAATTTTTTTTTTCTGCCTAAACCCCCATTTTTTCCTACATTTACCAGCTTTGATATGTAGAGCGTTGTATGTTTGCTTAGCTGCTAATCAGAAAAATCATAGTGAAACCCAGAGTATGTCTGGGGTTAAGGAATGATGGATAAAAACTCTTTGAGATCCTAGCCACTGTCTCTGAATCACAGGTACCGTAAATTAAGGAACTAGGAAATTACCATGTGGATATAACAGGTATCATCCTTTCACATAATTCTCTATATATTGAATACAAATGCTAGTATAAGGAGAAGAATTTTTTCCTTGTGCATGTTTGTGGTTTTTGATACATTTATTACAGTCAAATTAAATTTGATATAGTAGGTTTTGTTCTGAAATGGTCTCTGAATGCAGCTCCATAATTACCAAGCTACATGATAGTGCATAAAGCTATAAAACTGCTTAGACAGACAAGCAATTTATTTCTTATAGTGAGGTGTGTGTGGCAGAGTATGTTAGTTTATTTAAGAGCCAAGATGTTGGAGCCTTAAATCTTAAGAGTAGTGGTGTTGACTAGAAGACTCTTTAGTACTCTGGTGAGATTTTGAAATAACATACCTGAGTTGTTGGTATTTATGTGAACAATACCATGTTGTAAGGTCTCAGAATTAAAATTTCCTTAAGATTACTAAAATCTGAACATCAAAGTAGATACTGCAGTGTTGGGTTGCCTCTAAATGCTCGTCACTGTGCTGTCTGCTACCAAAGATGAGAAAACTTGTGAAAAATTAATAGAAATACATACCACGCTACTTTTAATAAAATCTTTGGTATGTTTTGTACCTTTTTACCTTGTGCCAGGACAGGGAATATTAATTGAAAACAAAAAAACTAATAGAGGACCAGGAAGAAGTAGGGAAATGTGCAGTTCACTGAGACTGTTACACCTTTGACACTGAGGGAAAACAATGCTTGTGAGGGCTTTGATGTGATAATGTGAAGTTGGCAGGGATTGCATTAAGGTGAGGGTTCTGTGGGACTGTGTGAACGCAAGAACACTATCAGTGCTGGAGAAATACCTGTCAAGACAAATTTGTGCTGTTTCTGATCAGAGGCTCTCTTCTGTTTAGCAGGTTCAGGGTCACATGCCTCCGCTCATGATCCCAATTTTTCCACACGACCAGCGGACGCTGGCAGCGGCTGCTGCAGCCCAGCAGGGATTCCTCTTCCCCCCAGGAATAACTTACAAGCCAGGTAAGCTCGCAGGGATGATGCGAGGCTATTGCACATTTTAAGACATTAACTGTAGCTTCTTGTGTGATCTGTCTCATACAGATGATACACAACAGGCAGAGCTGGTTGGAAATTATGTGGAGCTTTTGCAACTTGACTTAAAAAAAACCTTCTGGATTGAAAGGTGTGGATGGACTATTGGTTATTGAACATCATGATTTTTTTAAATTTAATTTCTACGAAGTCATTTGCTTTAAATATTGTGGCCCACTTGCCTAGCAATTTGCATCTGGTCTGCCCTATGCAAAAGCTACATGTCTATAATTAATTCTGTTATCTTCGGTGTATTTGTATTTTGTGGCAAAATTCTTACTCTTTTGTTTGATTTTAATCTGGTAAATAAAAGGTTTCAGTAGTTCAATTCCAGTCATCATTCAGACTCCTAACAGGTCACATAACCTTGCAGTGAAATATGTTTTGACATGATTTAGCAAATGTTATGATTTATTTCTTTTTTTCCTCTGAGTTTACAGGACTCCTGGGGAATTCAATTAGGGATATAATGGTTTGAAGCTACTTTCAGAGCGTCCTTGTAAACAGGGCTTTAAATGTTTAAAGACACTTTGCCAAAGGAATTCAATGTAGGAAGATATTTAAGTAAATAAAAGTCAACCTTATTTTCATTTGTACATTCTTTGTAAGTGACCTCAGTCCAGAAGCAGTAACCTTATTTTGCTCATTAATAGTATTCTCTGTCAAGCTGCCTTTAGCATATTAACCTGATAACTAATAACTACAAAACATAAATAACGGAGGTTTTTTTTATTCATTAAATATGAAACGTACAAAGTAAAGCATTGATCCTGGTCCCACTGATGTTAGTGGTGTTTTTGCTGTTGACTGCAACAGGAATGGGGTAGAATCCAAAGTAAAGCCTCATAACAGATGATGTAAACAGCATGCTAATTAAAAGCCAGGTTGAACCTAGAATCTTTTCTAGCAAGTTTACTTAATACTGCATGAAGTGGGGCCAAGCAGGATTTCAGCAAGTATTTCCGTTTGTCCCACTCCCTTCTGTCTCTTTAGTCCAGAGACATTCCTCTTTAAACACAGATTCTTTGTCTAGTTATCTTATATTCAGGTTTTGAAATCCCAAAGTTCTTTTCTGATTTGGCAAACTGGTGCACTGTATGCTGGAACCAGTTACTGGGGTTATGAAAGGCAGATAGCTCTAGATAGTAAAGGATGAGGGTTATTCACACCCCTCACTACCTCACAGCACTTAGGGACACAACACAAAGGGTTGCCAGTTGTGGAAATTGCCTACAACGCCCTGGCTAGATCTTACTCCTCACAGACAAGAGAAAGCACATGCTTTCCTTGCTTTTCCTATTTTAATCTGAGATGCTTTCTGAGTAGTGACTGCTAGTGACTAAGCTGATGGTTGTGCTGCCCTCTGAAAGGTGTTATGTTCAATCATGTTGTGTTAATTTTGGCTCTGTAGACTTCTTGGTACAAAAATTACTTAGGAAGAAGAGTTACCAGCACGTTTTCCTGAACATGACCAATTTTCTGGGCTTATTCTACAGTGTTCTTCATAGTACCTATCTAACTTGATCCTACTGGCCTCCTAACAGGAGGCGATGCAGCTTTAGGGCATTTTCTTAACTTGCCAGAATGCAGAAAGAGATGTGTAACCAGAGTTAGGAGAATGAAATGCAGGAAGAGGCCTAGATATCTTGGAACACAGTGAAGCTGTTGGCTGGTGTTAGTGGTTTAATTCCAGATGATGCTAGTAAAAGGCCAGAAGTCACAATGATCTGGTTATAAACAGTGGCTTTAAAGAAGTTAGAATATTTATATCTTTAATATATATATTAAATTCTACTGCATATGTGGCAAAGGTAGCTGGGCAGGTCAGTAGCTTCTGTCAGAGACACATCATGATAAAAAAAATGCTGTAACTACACTTGGTATTGATTAATTCCTATTTTTGGCACTCTCGGCACAGTAGTTAAGGAATTAATGAAACTGGAGATTAAGCTATACTCTTTCATAGAGAGGGTTCTTCAAAGTCATTGCTGAGGAATATTTATGAACTTGACTGCTACTACCTGTACTCTTCTACTTTTGTGAGAAATGAAACTTTCACCTACAGAACTGTCAGTTTAGACTTGCTGGTATCTCTGAGGGAAGGCAGGAGATGGATTAACCCTTCAGATGCTTACCATTTTCTTTTAGATTGCGAGTTTATCTTCTCTTTCATTTTACTGCATTTTGACATGGGCAAGACTGAGTTTTGACCCTGCCAGTTTTACTCGATATTCAGAAAATACAGTGAGAGGCATTTCAATAGGAGCAGTGGGGACTAAGTACATTTGAAACTGACTGTGTCATGTAGGGAGTGTTGAATATTGTGTGCACAGTCATCTTATTAGCTTTGCCTGCAACACAGGCTAGATATAAGCTGGCTCCAAAGTGGGAGCAGTGCATCAGTGTTAGTGTGACAGGACAGCCAAGATGAGAAGTTCTGCCTTGGTGTACAAGCAGAGGAATGATTATGTGTCCATGTCCATGCAAAAATATCTTCCTGGGCTAAATTGGGAACCAATTTCAGGGCTGTTTAGTTCAATGTCAAGGTAGCAGTTACTGAGTACTGTTGCAGATTTGCACACAAATGCTAGGGCTTGCAGGAATAAAATTGTATTCTTTAACAAAATAGAGTAGTTTGTACACTCAACTGAAGGTCCTATAGAAGAGAGGAGAATTTATTAGGTTCTGTTGCCCTTCCAGTACATGTCTTGCTGCTCATGAACTTCTGAGCTCAGTAAATCATTATGAGCAGAAAACTTAAGGACTTGCTGATACACAGCTGTGATAAAGCCTGATAGGAGAAATTTCCTTGCCTGATAGGAGAAATTTCCTTCTGCCTGGCAGAATCTATAACACTGAGATGGCTGAAACCCTCCCCCGCACCAGTATTTTGGAGTTTTAGGAGGTGAAACAGGCCAAAGTTAGCAAGTGCTGATGACAAGTAATAATTGCATTAGAAAAAAAATCCCCAAAGTCCCATGCTTCCTTATGTATCTCAAAGTCATGTAATATAATTTTCCGGCATGGTAAGTACTAATTGAGAAATCAGAGCTGCATAGACCACCTAATTAATTTTTTATACATATTTCAGTATTTATACTGTATACCGGATTAATTAAAACTTTAGGACGCTGTGCATCTCAAATGACTGTTGTGACTATTGACCTGCAGGCATTTGACGAGCCTCGTAGAGTACCTGGTTGTGGGGGTTGCCACTTATTCCAGAGGGAAGCCGAGAGTGGCAGCTGTTAGGAAGCTAATGCTAGCCCAGAGATGCTACACAGTTAATAGAATTATTTTGCATTCCGAGTACAGCGAAGCAACTGCGCTGGCTTTCTGACTGTGACCACCACACTTACTGCTTGGAACTGGTGGGCAGCATGGGTACCATTACACCTCCTCTCCTACTGCAGATTTCCCTTCATTTAACCAATCACACGGATCCAGAGAAACTCAGTGGGCTGGAGTATCCTTGGACGTGATTAGTGTGTCCCCATTAGTGCCCTGGGTCAAGAGGACAAGGCATTGAGTGGGATGAGGAAGATAAGGATAAGGAAGGACAGTTCCCTCCTCCATCTTTCAGCAACTAAAATATTACTTCAATCAAGTTTTGTGGCTGAGAGGGAACAGGGAAGCAGGATGATGATGGAGTAAAGATATAAAGCAATGCTAGGTAGGAGCCAGACCATAAATTAAGCCAATCTCAAACAGCACTGTGGTTTGCTCTAAGCAGGGAGTGAGAGGACTGATGTCCATGCCTGTTGCATAATGGCAGTCACTGAGACTTCAAAATGTATGATCACTTTTGGTTAAAAATGTCCTGAAAATATTTTGTATTGTACCATTTCTTTGCCACATCTGGAAAGTATCTCTGAACTAGATTATTGAAAATGAAGACATTGAGTAGAGTAAAACTCTGTTTAGACAGGTTTGTTGAGTGATATGCTGCAGTGTATTTTTCAAAAGCTTTTTTCATATTTCATGCAAGAACAATATAAAGCCCATAATTAGAGTGGCTAAGAAACAGCCCGTACTTAGGTCATTTAGCTTTATGCACAAAAATAATTTACAAGAGATTTTGCTGCACTGCAATGCAACATGAAAATGGAAACTGTTTTTCTAGGCTGGTGGCAGAAACTGAGCCAACATTTTGGCCTGATTCTGTTTCTAGTTGCGCCAGGGCAAATCAGAGAAAGTAATATTATTAGGGAAAACATGACAAACAAAACTGTCAAACTTATTGTCATCAGGCTGGATTTCAGAACATTCCAATACTGTGACATATTTGTCATCAAACTAATTAAACTCCTTGATTACTGCAGCTAATCCACATAACTCACATAATCTTAGATGTGCTGGATTTCACTGATACCCAACATTGCATTCTCCATTTGGAATAGATCTTTCAGAAGTTTTTCCTAAAGCTCTAAGGTGGTTTAGATTTTCCATATCTAAATATTCTTTTCTTTTAGGTAAGTAAGTAGGCTGCTCTTCCTCCTGGCAGGTGAAAACAGGAAGCACGCACCAAATCCACTGTCTACTAGGTTGGCCATGTGTTTTTGCATGGCTTCATGAGTCCTTTTTCTAATGGAAATTCCCCAAGACTGAGTTAAAGGCTGTCATGTAGCCCTTGCTGGGTTTGACTTCATTGTAACAAGGACTTTGTAACCTCAGGATTTGTTGTAGCAATCATATGTGCCTGAGTCCTAAATATTGATGTAAGAGCTGAAAATGATGGCAGACAACTGGATATTGTCAGGTAGGACTTTGCATTCAAACATGTGAAATTCATAATTTTGCAAACATTACCTGCAGACAGAAGACTGTGGGGAAAGCTGGTTTTGCTGCAAGATGAAAATGGCAGTAAGGAAACCCTACACAAGAACAAAGGCAGAAGTGAAGCAGTGCCATCAGACAGGGGGGACCCTGCATGGTATTCCCTTAGCCAGTTACCTCTGTTAATATCTTCCTCAACCCCAATGGCTCTGGACAAGTAAAATTCATGCCCTGTGTGGGAATACCGTGGGAGTGGCCATCTCTGTCCCTGCAGTAACCCGACAGCACCCGGGGTAGGCTTTGCTCAGTGTGTTCATTATGTCTGGAAGGATGGGGCCCTGGAATTGCTGATCTCTTGCACCTCTTCCAACTCCATTTCCTCTCATTCTGTGAGTGTGAAGAGACAGATTTCAAGTTACCATCCCAAAATGGGGGAAACATTATCCAGCCAAAAGCTTTGTAGCTCAGATGAGGAGAGTCAGCTTTATGTCTTACAATTGTGTTTTAGGTAAGATGGGTAATAAAGCAACACATTCCCCCTACTCTGTGTCCCACAAAAGCCAGACATCCATCTTTCCTCACAGCTCACAAAGCCTTGATCTGGAAGGTAAGTCTATACATCCTATAAATAAAGTCTGCTAGGCTTCATCTCTTCATCCAAGACCAAAAGAAACATTTACATTATTTCTGTGTAGAATAACACAGCACAATTGCTCACTGCTTTTATTCATTTGGAAATGTTGCTCAACCTGACAAACGAAACAGAAGTCTGGCATAATTTTCCATGGCTTGTAAACACCAATTTATATATAAACAACAGCAGCCAAATGTAAATAGACAATCAGCACAGCAAGGAGATTGAAAAGATCAGTTTGCAAAACATGACAGATTTTCTTCTTCCAGCATTCTTCTTACTCCTGGTTATCAAAGGCCAGCACACACCAGTACCTAAGGCCAACCTGTTTGAACATGTTCTCCTGCCTTTTGTACAAATTTAAAAGAATGAATCCTCACGCAAGCATTCCAAATCGAGAAACAAATTTAAAAAAAATTGCTACAATACATTGACTGATTTCTCGCCAAGACAGCTATGGAGGAGCTTCTTGATCCGTTCTTGCACTGAGAAAATGAGAGGGGGAAATATGTACCTCTGTAATTAAAGATTAAAACCAGAGGATTCCTTGCATGCTCAGTTTGCTCAAGGGAGAAAGAAGTACCTTTGCTCTGCTTTTACTCCTCGGTATCAACAAATTACTCTAGAGCTGAAGGAGCATTAGTTTTTCTTCTCAGCCCAAAGATGCTGCTAACATACCAGGACTTAGCCATAATTTGACGCATTAAAATGAGGGCAAAAAGGGACAGTATTGGGTTTTAATAACAGATAAATAGCATAACTCTATGATTATTCTTCTTCCTGCGACAAAAGACAGCACTGTAGCCAGCAGGTGAGCAAGAGAACACTACAGGGTGTGGTGAAGATACTATTAAATTAACTGTGAAGCCAAAAACTCTGTGTGTGTGCGCGTGTGCGCATGTGGGTATAAAATATCTGGCTATTTCAAACCATAGGAGCATGACAGCTGTGAAAAAGGAGTGCCGCAGGGAATTCTTTTAGAGTTTGGTTTTTTTTTAAATATGTTTGACATGGAAAATGTTTTAGTACAAATAAAGCAACTGGTATTGAACTTAAAAAGTGTATGCGGAGGGGGAGGGAGAAAGGAGAGATTGCTGTGTGGAAGAGGGATGAATAATTCATGATATTTAAAGAAAGAATGCCTCCGAAATGCTCTGCAAGGCAGTCCATGCTGATAAGTCGGATGGTTATTTTCCCCACCATTTAAAGCATCATTAATTCAACATCTTTGTGATTTTTTTTTTTAAAAAACCTTGTAAGATATTTCTGAAAGAAATGTTATTTAACTTAGATTAGGATCTTATTTATTCAGATAATTTCATATAAATATCAAAGAGATGAGTGGAATTATTTAACCATAAAGAGACAGCTTAAGTACTTTAAGAAAATAATCAAGAAGTCTGTTTTATTGGTTTTCTTTTTAAAGAAAAAAACCTCCAACATTGTTGCGCACTAAAATCAACCTCATGGAATGGGGAAAATAAGAGGAGATGTTTTGAACATTACTCCATAGGACACCAGTACAATATAGTGTTAGTGAATGCATTGTAGCAGAGCTCCATATGCAATCAGAATCCAATTGTTACTGGACTGTGTACAAGCACATACTGTGCTCAATGGCCTGATGAGGTATTATGGATATGATGCAAAGAGACCTTGTGGATTAGACATGTACAATTTATTAAAAAAAGTGAAACTGAACATTTTAACTGATCTGGATACAGTAGAACTTCATGTGGCAAAAAGAATGAGTTCCAAGGAATCTGGTGACTGCAAAGACTTCAGCTATTATTATTTACTTGAGGGAGTTGACAAATAAATCTAGTTATTGGAATGTCCTGATTATATTATACTGTATTTCTGTATTTTTCCTTATTGCTACATTCTGCTTTCAGCATGGAAGAGTTTGTGTAAAATAGACCGATTATTGTAAGAATATCTAAAAAAAGCACAACCTGTTTAAATGTAGCTTGCAGATAGTATATGACACTGATTTTAAGTGGCTGGAGCCACTTAAAGTGATAGTCCATTAAATCACAGTTTCTTATCCATCACTGTATTCATTTTTATGTTACAGATTACACTGCTAAGCTATTTCAGCCTTCTTTTCTTCCTTACATTGACTAAGAGTCCAAATGACACTGTGTGTAGCACATCTGTGGAAACACCCATAGAGGTGCTATAAGACATCATGTTACAATACTTAATTTGGAAGTTTTAGTACCTGAATCTTCATGTAACTGAGCACCTGTCTAATCTATCGACTTCAGTAGGCCCCCAGATCCAAGAGAAAATTAAAATTGTATTTCAAGCTATATTAAGAAGTGATTTAATTTTGTTTTTCTCTATGACTACCTTAAAGGAATTGTCCCAAGATAGAGAACCCAAAGCAAAACAAGAAACCTCAACCTGTGTTGAGCCAACTGAGTACCTGTCCCAGGAGCCACCTGACAATGCAAAGAAATTACCCTGCATTAAACAGGACTGACATTTCTTGGGGATATAGCAGATTTATTTTTTTTAAGAAACACGTGGTGAAATCTGTTTTTTTCCCTCTGAGAGCCACTGGAGTTTCCTGGGGTATCTTATCTGTGTGTCTGTGGTTGTAAGACCCATTTTGTGCCCAGGCTTCCACGCTTGATTTGAACATTAGCTTTTGAAAACAAAAATCATGAGTATCGTGTTTTGCCAGTTTGCCTACCAGCTATCTGCTAACAAAAAAAGTTCCAAGGGAGCATGGCAAGTCCGTGCCCAGCAAAGCCTTTTGTTTTTGCAGATGTTTAGGCTTAGAGGAGTGCTGTGGAGCACAGGCAATCCTAGGGCCTTGTTTGCACTTGTCTGCTGCTATTCTCTGCTCATTGTCTGAACCTGCACGCATTGTTCTCCCGACAGGTGATAACTACCCTGTGCAGTTCATTCCATCAACAATGGCAGCTGCTGCTGCTTCTGGACTCAGCCCTTTACAGCTCCAGGTATGTGCCAGAACAAAAATATGTGGGATCGAAGCCAGCATTTTAGGGGAAAACTGCTAACCAGCTGTATGCTAAATAATAGCCTGAATGTTAAATAATTTTTGAGCACAGCCCAGGAGGATTAACACCTTATGTACTTACAGTGCAGCAACGTGCAGCCAACCTTGATGCTGTGAGTGAACGACATTGTTCTGTGTGTTTTATATTGGCAGTTAATGGTATTTTTTTATTTATATGAACCGTTGATGGGAGATAAGTTCAAAGATCTTTTTGTACTTTATTTTCATGCGGTCGCTCCTCTGTAGCTGCAATGCACTACCTATAATTGGACCAGTCAGTGTATCCAAACAAAAGTGCATTATTGGGTTTTTCTTTTTTTTTTTTTTTTTTAACTGTGTGGTGCTGACAATACAATAAATTGCAAACTCTTTTAGCTTCTGTATTTAGGTAATCTCAACCTTTCTGTGCATTAAGCTGGTCAGATGCCAAGCATGGTTAGGAGACTCAGTTTGGCCATTTATTTATTTTTTGGCACATATAGAATGAAATGTTGTGAAAGCAAGATTTATGTGCCATATTATTAGCTAGCTTCTTGTGGCAAGAAGTTTTTAATTTCAGAAGAAAAGACACAACAATGTCATAAATAATGAAGAAACAGTCAAAAGCTTTCAGAGTTAAAATGTGTGGAAAGAAAGTGACAGTGAACATGAGAGGAAAGGCCATTAAAGATGCATGTAACTATTTGCAAGTAAACCTTTGAAACCCCTATTTGAGTTAGGTTAGAGTCGGGTTCAGAAGCAAAGTAGGAATAAATTGTGCCTAGAGTAGCAAAGTATTGCCATGCTAATATCTAAATATCTACTTTTCTTACCTTCCTGTGATTGTTATTTTCCAGAGGGGACAAAGCAAATTAGAAATCCTTTCCTCTTTATGCTATGAGGATATTCTTGCCAAATTAATTTAGGATAAGCGAAAATGGGACCAGAACTTGTTCATTGACCACTGTTAATTGATGGTCCAGAGCTGACAAGAAGAACTCCTTGAGCTTAGGCCTGACCTAACCTAGAATCAACATTTGCCCTGACTCTGCAGGCAAAGATCTCCGAAAAATAGTTCTGGGTCATAATCATGTGATGTTAAGACTGTACCTTGGACAGGATTGAAACCAAAGGGAAGTTTCTTAAAAGGAAAAATAACAGGTATCTTTTGAAAGTTGATATTTGACTACTTATTGAAGAAAGTCTCATTCATTGGCTTTAGTTGGGAAAATACTGTCGAAATCAGCTTTGTGAATAAAGAGACTATTTTTGCTGCCTTTGAAATGCACTAAAACAAATAGTGAGCCTACACAAGACTGCAAGGCAGGAAAGGATGAAAACTGTTCAGCTGTCAAAGAAATGGGATCTAAACCACAGACATTCCTGCTTCTTTTCTTTTACATGATCCATTTGTAGCTTGACCCACATATTTGCACATCAGACTTGATCTTAACCTACAGCAATAATGCATTTTCATTAATTTGCAGAAATGATAGACTGAGTTGTTAAACATGACGAGAACAATTAGAGAGAAAACAACCAGCAAAAAAATATGTGCTAGTAAATTCAGAAACATTCAGGCTTGGGGGTTTGAATTTCCATTTAGATGTATTTGCTGTAAAAGACTTTTTTGTTTGTTTGTTTCCCCCCCTTTCTATTTTGTTTGAATATCATCTCTATGGGAATTCAAAACCTTTAATGTTTCATGGTTATAAGAGCTTAAATAACAGAGCACTTAACCTTCGGCTGATACCTGCTCATCAGATTGTTAAAGTGCCTGAACTAAATTTTATTTACTCCTACTATGAATTTTCTCTGTGTGTCAATTCTCCATGTTCCCTGAATAAGCACTTATTTGGGTGTGTTTGTTGGAGAATTTGTTGTTATACCTGATGCGTCATGAAACCTGTTAGGGGTGTAGCATTTCAGCTCATTTTTCCATCTTTGCTTCCCTTCCCCCTTCTTTCTCTGTTCTGCTTCCTTTCTTCCATGCACCCCACCCACTTATTTATTTACACCAATGCTGTGACCATGGTATCTGAGTATTTCCCAAGTGCTTAAAAATACTGATCACAAAACTAATCTCTGTTTCTTTCAGCCAGTGGGAGAAATAGCTAATTTATTTGCAGGTTTGGTTTTGTTTCTACATGTAAGTGTGTGTGTAATATCCATGTTTGGAGAACCTGGGGAGGGAAAGCTAGGTCAAGTAAGAGTTTTGCAGTAGCTCTAACATTTCAACTTTACCAGGGCATTATTAGTAATTCCAAAATTATTTTCTATAATCTGTATCCAGCTAAGGAAATTTTGCCAGCTTCAATCTTGTAATCTCCCCTTATTTTTCTACTTATGTTTTCTTTTATTTGGATGATCATGCTCAAGGTACGAGGTAGCAGCAAATTTGTGTTCTCATCTGCCTGTGCGTTAGGGCAACTTCTATGCAAGCTCTGAATCTAATAGCACAGAGAACCATTTTTTACCAGGTACATCATGTAACGATAGCAATTATTTCACAGAGGATGTTTCTCCACTGAGCAATTGCTAATTAATGGTTTGCCTGTCTTATTCAAGCTACTAGCACATTGTTATCAAAATGTACTTTCTCTGAATTCTATATTTGTGTTCACCAGTGGATTATGTATCTCCGTGAGTTCAAAAAACTTTGCTTAAATCATATATAGCATTTTCTCAAGTAACTAGTTTGACTTTCATGTCTTGTGCATTAAAAAAAAGAAAAAAGTTGTCTTTCAGTAACAGATCAGTTTGACCCATCTTCTTTTTAGATTTTTAATCACATTGATCAGCTCATGGTAAATACCATTAATATTCACTTGTAGCTTTCAGTGTCTTGAAGTGAAATAGTAACTACCACACTTTTATGCCGATCCAGGTCCCTGAATTGGTGGCTTGCTCTGCTTTGGATTGACACCAGATAGTTTCTTTTGATCTATATACTGATCTCATGAAGGTGTCATTGACAATGTTGTTGACAAAAAGACTTAAAACTCTGTGTTCCATACTTCCAATTGACATCTCAGCCCCATGTCACCAGTTTCCTCAACAAATCAGCCAAAAATTTAAGTAATATGCCTGATAGGACCAAGCCTTGTTAGGTAGGACTTTTGGCATGAGAGGGGATCTAGATGATGAGGAAACAGTTCTCTAGTTATAGTCAGAAAAAACAAGCTATTTCTGTTCCCCCCTCCAGCCTCAAACAACTGTGAGTGAATAATTTGCAGATTTATTACCAAGCACACATATAGTGTGGTGGTGTGTGAAACTGTTCTGATACCTGTGTGTAATGAAAGCTTCCTGCTTTAATTAATCAGGATGAGCTGTAAAACCTGTCGATAATTTTCCTTTTGCTCCTCTTCACATATACCTTCTCTGGAGTTTCCCTCGTTTCCCATTTCTCCGAACTTTTCCCAAAATTGTTAAATGGTTGCTCTGGTATTAACTGCTTCTAGAGATGTGTGGCTAGCAATCTTGCTAAATGAGTGGACTTGATCACAAAATGGTTTTTTCCAGTTCTCATGCTGCTGGTAGCAGTAACCTAGTGTCTGGGAAGTCACAGTGGTGGCTGAGGTGGCACCTGTATGTCCTTACTTTCAAGCAAGGATTGTTACTATATGCCCTTTAGTGTTTAAAAAAACCCTCCTGCCTTCATTCTTACATATTTCTACAAAGTTGTCTCGGAGATAAATAAGGAAGTGTCGCAACTCTTTCAACCACGAGCGATAAACTGTTGATAGAAATGGAAGCATTACAATAATGCTAGCTGGAGTTATTCCTAAACAAAGTGAGCTCTAAGAAAAAATAGCAAAACAAAAAAGCTCTCGTTCATAACTCTTTCCCCAAACTATTTGTGTAATTTGTCCTTCAGAATTTATCGCTTATAACACTAATGAACCTTGGCGAATCTTAACTATAGCTGCAGCTGTGTTCTTGAAACCTGAAGTTTTTATAATGCAGTTTAAAAAAAAAAGAGTAAATTTTAAGTAAACACATATTTGCCTATTTCTTTTCTGCCCCGCCCCCATCTTATTATCCCACTCCTCCATACTCTCTTCTAGTTGCAGACAAAGTAAATGACCTTTTTTTTTATACTGCTGGGTGCAGATCCAATGTACTGCTGAAGCATTGCATAGCCTGCCTCAGGGGCACAATATTAGTAGAGGGAAGGCCAAAGAATGCTATTTTTAGTTGAACAGTTCAGCAGATGGAGGCATGAATACTCATATATCTGAAGGTTGAGGGGTTTGAACCATTAATTTTGATAATGTATTTAACCCTGGGAACAATCAGAAACTGTAACTCCAAGGTTACAATGCTTTTGACCTTTAGAGAACAGAGGGCACTTGGTACAGTAAACAATATATTACATTTCTACTTATTCCAATTCTCTCACACGTATAAATTTCAGGGCATAGTTGACATTTGCTTTCCTCAGCTATTTTAGTGCTGGTCCTCAAAGTAAGTCAAGAAGAATGTGCAGGAAAGAGGCCAATGTAATGCGACAGTCATGTAAATATGGCCTTTAAATAGCTAAGTTGTTAAACGTGGCCATTTATGAAGAAATATTATTCTCAGGATCCAGAATCTGGATGACTTATTATTTCAATGAAGGAGTTGTTTTAGTGGATGGCTGCTCTTATGGTGTCTCCTCTGTATTTTGGAGCCTTAACAGATTTTTCAGCGGGGCTAATGTGATCTGATAGTGAGAGCTCACACTGGAGGTGATTTGGTCCCACTCTGGTACCACATCATGCAAAGTGATGTACCTGCCTTATGTCTTACTAAATGATGCATGCTCCTCCTCAACAAATATAGCAGTTAAATATCACGCAGCTTAAGTATTTCTAATTAAAATATCTCCATGTGTCAGCATATTGGTAATGTATTATTTTAATCCATTTATTTTGTTTATGAAACAGTGACATATGTTTAGATTGTGAAATATATGAGCCTTAAAAATCACTTTATTGAAGAAAATTAATTTCTACAATGCTGTCTCAGTAATGTGTTCACTCACCCAGTCAGTTACTGGCAGGGCTGCCAGTCTTAATGTTGGTTAGACACAGTTTAACAGTTTTATCTGACATAACACTCTCGGATGTAGGCAATAATAATTTTTTCAAATGCAAAAAACCATGGGTTTTTCCATTTTCTTTCTTTCTTTCTTCCTTCCTTTTTTTTTTTTTCCCTTTTTTTAACACAGTGAAGAGTGGGGATTGGGTAAATATGAGAGATATTTGGTGAGACCAATAAAAATTAAAAGCAGCTAGTTACCTTTTCAAAGTTAGACACTGTAATTTGTTTGTCAGCGGGTAGATGTTTGGGTCAGCACTGTGAGTGAGTGACTGTCAGCGGGAATTCCTACAAGACAAGTAATTTCCCTCAATGTATTACTGACAGATTGCTCACTTCTTCGAATCACTAGAGAAAACAAACTTAATATTGTTACAGGCAGAGTTTCTGTCTTCATTAGCCTTATAGAATGATTTTATCTAGCATTCAAAGACTACTGAGCTCTAGGTGGACATATTTTAGCAGAATGTTCCTTATTATGATACCGTGAATAGTGGTCTAAATTAAGGGGATGGTGTGTGCAAATTTCAGCATATGGAAGTAGTAAATTACATATTTTGGTCCTTTTCTTCTGTAGAAATTTAGGTGGTAGCAGAGGAAGAAGAGAGGTCGAAAGAAGGTTTTATTAAGGCTCTGAGAGACCAAGCACGCCCTTTAATAGAGATAAAATTAAAAATATGCCAACCTTGCAATACTCAGGAAAATTTAATTAAAATCAATGAAATAGTTATACTTGTGCCTTTCCCTACTTGAATGTTTATGTCTCTGTATGTAATATCTGTGTTATCAAGTTGAATTATATCAGCAGCAGTATCAATGAAAATGATGTCATGGAGTCAATATTTTACCATATGACCTCCTTTCTTTGCAGAATTTCTTAGTACTCCATCTTCTCCTACTCCTTCTCATCTTCACCCCTGAATTATCCGGCAAAGTGATTTTCATCAGGAAAGGACAGCCCATCAAAATTGAGACTTTTTGCAGTAAAATATCACTTACGATGAATTTTTTTTCCCCAGGAGGATTTTCCTAGCTCCCCTAGTAGTATCACAGGGAAAAGGAGTGTCCCTCTTCTAGCTGGCAAAAATGGACAGACAAACAAACAGAGCCATTAGCTAGAATAATCAGCCTGGTACAGCTGCAGAAGAGCCTTTTTCTCACCTATTTCGTGCTCTGCACCTCCAATAGCTGCTTTAAACAGCATGTCTTTGTTACACTCCTTCTTGCTTACTGGAACAGTGTCATGTTATTTAATAAAATTTATAGCAATGTTTAAGAGAGAGACTGTTCCATTAGTTTGTAGCAGTTCTAGGCAAACCCAGGTCCATTTCTGGGCTGCAGGAAAGACAGGGAAGACCCAGCCTGGCACAGCTCTCTTTCTGTTCCCTTCAGATGCCCAAACCCTCCTCCACCTTGGGAAGGGCTCCTGTCCTGCTCCTGCTGTCCTCTCCCAAGAGGGCAGGCTTTCCTGGCAGCTAGGGATCACGCTCCTGGCAGGATTCCCACCTTTTGCACCCTTAGATCTCACCAAGCAGGACAGCTGCCTTCCAGGCCCGTATGCTGTTCCGAGGAGAATTTACCACTGAGATCCTAAGTGGCACAGACATCAACTCACTTACCAGGAGACTTGTATGTTTAAAAGGATATCCTGCTTATAGCCTGGATGGCAGGAGGTTTCCTGCATCTCTTCAGTCTATATCAAGGCAGAAGCTGGAGCCCAAGTGACTGGGAGAGGCTGAGCCCCCAGCGTCAACAAGACGTTCTTGCTGCCTTAACCACTGGCTGCCCCTCGCTGAAAGCCCAGGCTCTATTTTAAAATCATTGTGCTTTGCAAAGCTGCCTCCCTGGGGTATGTATTCACTCAGAAGCCGGTAAGAAGCAAATAAGTTACTGCTGCATTTACTGACAGAGCACCAGAGGCACCAGTACTACAGAATGCCATCAGGGGATGAGCACGTTTTTTAAAGCTCTTTTAAAACTGTGGCATCCCTTTGGGGAATAGACTGACTGTGAGGCATACTCTGAGCTGGCAGTTGGATTCCTTCAAGCTTTCTAGAAATGTATATGGTGTGTGTGCCTTACAGGAATTAGCTGCAAGTGAATATGTTTCTGGAATTTTATTATACTTCTGATAACCACAGAGCAAGCTGCTTAATTTGGCTACAAATTATAAGCATGAAGGATTTTTTCCTGTGACGGTGTTAACATGTTTGCTTGTTTAGGAACTATGCAGGAACTGGATTAAAGACAAAAATATCTTTCAAGTTAGGTCTGTGCACAAAGGAAAATAATACACACCAGTATTATCATTCCATCCTGACTAATTGCTAGAGAAAAAGAAAGCTTAATAACTCACCATTCATCTGAACTAAAAGTTCTAAGAGCAAAGGTGGTTTAGATTAGATCTTCTAGGTGTAAACTAACACATGTGTGTGCTCAAAGGAAGCAGAAAAATACTCCTAAAGATTCCTGGACTGGAAATATATCATCACCTGCTTTATTTCTGAGGGTCTTTGATTAGAAGAGCACATGCCCTCCCACTGACCCAGTTCAAAAGAGGGAAATTCATAGCAGATGAGATAAAACTACTCAAACCAGTGTGTAGATAATGCTATCACCAAGCTGAAGAGGCTTTACGGATGGGGAAATAGGAATGGTGTGGCCTTCAGTGCACTGCTTGTTTAAAATATGTTTGGTCTGTGATGTTTTTAGAATCCATATGATTGAGGAACTAGAAAAGTGTCCTGACTAGAAAGCATTGGATTCATCTGTCTATTCCTAAGACTCAGCATGAAGGCTGCATATGGCTGGAGGCATACCAGAAGGTTTGCATGTCAGTCTTGAAAAAGAGACAGGAGGGAGGAGCGTCTTCAGGCCTAGAAGAAGAAAACAGATCATGCTTAAATTTCAGTATTAAGGAATTATTTGCTACTTAAAAGAATATTTCACAAAATCTGGTGAAGTAGACATAACAGAGCATACATTCTGGTGTTGGGCATGAATTATAGCAAAGCATGAAAACAAATGAAAAAGTATTTCAGGTGTAGGAATAGTGAGAGTGTGCTGTCAGGTTCATTGGCATTTTTGGAAGTGAAGTGAGAAATCAAAGAGGCAAAGTCCCTTCAATTGCAGTTGAATAATTTGTGCTACACTCTAGACACAGATCAAGTCACCAGATTTAACCAGTGTACAGTGTTATTTAATAACACTTCTGTGAACTGTCCAGGGTAATTCATCCAGTCCAGGCCCTTTTTCTGCTGCTGTCTTCAACACCTAGGGGAGGGTTTTTCAGGCCTCATAACCTATTTAACCCAGTCCCAGCACTGCTGTTGAGGTATCATCATACCCACTGCAGCTCAGAGAGCACAGCAGTCTTATGCTGAATTCACATTTACTGGTGTAAAATACATCATCTTCCAATGAATTTATAATAGTAAGTTCCCAGTTACCTGGTTTTGAGGTGCAAATGTGATTTTTTCTTAGATGTAATTTTTATAAGCCCATTTGAATATGTTTTGCATAATTTTGTGTGTACTTCGTATAAGGAAATTATTTAATTTTCCTTGAAGGTGCATGAAAGTTCAAAATATACAGTAAAAGATCAGTGTGAGCGATCTGCTAAGCAACCTGTAAAGCACAATTATTTCTAATGCTTTAAAATACTGGTGAGCGGGGCTTGTTTTCTGCCTCACAAAGAAAACATTTCACTGTTTTCTGCATTTAAATATACATTTTAACTATGTTGACTTATCAGGTAACGCAGCAGGCTGAACAGGGACAAACCATTTTTAATGGTATGTTAATTGAATGGGATGCTAGAGATGCACCTGAGTGACTTTTTTTCCCAGATGTGCCCCAGCTGACTGATAAAGCTTCTCCTGAGCAGTAGAGCCAGTATATATTTATTATATCCCCGTCTTCTGTCCATTTTTGCTAGTGAAAATTGCAGAATGGCTGCGAGCTACCACATGAACTGTCTCTCTTACAAAAGTAAGAAAACATTGCAGTTTCAAATCCCAAGCAGCACTTACAAATATTCAGCTCTTAAACGTAGAGTTGCCTTGGCATCTACTCAGAAGATGGGGATTCAGATGTGGGAATTGAGAGAGGCAGTTTAAATGGGATTCTTCCCTTTTCCTGACTTGCACTCGTTTACTGCAGCGATGGTGTCTTGTTATTCTGTCACGGGAGCACGTAGGAATTTAATTGTAGAGATTTTGCCTCTCAGTGTGCTTAGCAGTGGTAAGTGAGCGTTCAGTTTCCTTGTTCTGTGTCTGTACAGTTCTGCAAAGGACATACTGCAGTCATCATGTTAGACAATTTCTCCATCTGGATGGTCAGAGAGTGAATGAACCCACCAATCTATACCAGATTTTATGAGATATATCCAGAGCGAGTTTATTGCCCCTTATTTTTTTTTTTCTCATGTCCTGATTTCCTTTTTTCTTGCTTATGCCTCAGTTTTCCTGTGTGCCACCAGGGATACAGACCTAGAATGTGTACACTAGATTGCACAAGCATCTCCTGTAGGATTAGGGGAATAATTATGTTTTTAGACCCCTTCAGCTAACATTGCCTGCATTACTGGCAGTTGTACCAGTGACGTGGACATGTGCTTACTAGGAAACTCATTCACCAACTCATTTCACACAGCTCAACAAGCAGTTACTCATAATTGCTTGTAATCCTGCTGACATGAGACTGAATGAAACTCTTGACTTTTCTCACAAAGCCCATCTATGTGTTAACATTTTTTGAAAGAAATATCAGAAATTCTGAAATGCAGAGTTTAATAAGCTTTGATAGCTATCATCCCTTCAGCAAATTTACTGTAATTAATTGCTTTTCAATCATATAATTTTTCTCCCCTTATCATGGGGGTCCCCTTTCTTTTTACTCTAGCTTTAGTGCAGAAGACATTTCTATAGGTAAAGTGTGTGAAACTATCTGAATTTGTGAGGTAGCTACATTTCATGTAGACCTCTCACATTTGTTGTTAAAAATAGTTCATATCAGCAGTAAGGAATAAAACCCAGATTTTTAAGGAAGAGCTTCTGAAAGAATACCAGCAAACATTTTAAATTCTTTCTATGAATAATCTGATTTACAGTGTCCCCAGAGAAAGTAATGCTAGGATAGCATAAAGTGAATGAAAAAACCTCTGATGCAGCCATCTGGTTATATTTTCATATTTTTCTGATAGATCTGGATATATTTACTTAAAGTAAGTACTGCTTATTCACCTTCTGTGGATATAAGGGGAGGAGTTTAAAACACCTCTGTTTACAGGTATGTTTGGAGCCATGCTGCCTGGTCCTTGCTTGCTTTCCTAGGTGAGATTGTTAGTCTGTTACCTTTAGTGCCATCCTCAATTTTTATAAGGAAGAATTTATGCTACAAAAATGCCAACAGCAAATTCTAATAGTAGCAAACATAGACAAACCACATACAGATTTATCTTTAATATTTCACATTTTTTCTTGAAAAACATAATCTGCTTGAAACCTGAAATTGCTTTTTCAAGAAAATGCAGTTGTCCTATGCTTTCCACCAAAGGTATCTAAGCAGATCATCTCACAGTTATTTGGTAAGATAATAAAAAATGTTGAAGATTTTTTGCAAATTTTTAAGATATGTAGTACGAAGCACAATATGTAATCTATGAGAACAACAAAGGTAAGGCTATTGTGATCTTTCCTGTGCATGGTAAATAACAGGAGAATTGTGGTCGAAAAGTAGCATATCAGTCATCTGACAGCATTAAATGAAGGAATGCAAATCTTTGTGCTTAGGAGAAAGGTTTTACTGATGTTTCTCCTATCCTCCTGCAGAGGAAATTGCTATAGATATTTGGTGAAGTATTTTTTTCTTGATATTTACAACATTTTATAAGGACAGTGGTTTTATTAATGCCTGCATATATCTCTACTAGGAATACCTGATGGTTGTATGCAGGTGTACCTAGCTCAAGTGCTGTGGTATTGCAGCAGCAATGGATCCATTTCAGGGGTAGCACATGGAAGACGGTGACTTTTTCAGGTGCACGGAGGGTGGGAGTGTTTAAATGGAAGGTCTGAGGGATGATGACCCCATGCCGAGGTAGGACACAGAAGTATCCACTGCCCCCCACCCTTGGTGCTCCTGAGGTGAGCTGTGTCCCCAGGCTGGCCGGGCAATGGGTGAGCTGGGAGGTTGTACTGTGAGAGTGCAAGACTTCTGGTTTAACAGCCTCTCATTAGGTCCTCCTCTAGAGGAAAAAAATACAGCAGGAAAAAAAGAGGCACTCTCAGTTTGGGCTTTGATCTTTCTTTCATAAACAACTCAAAGAATTTGCATGGGAGCAGGCAACTATTCCATTATTGTCGCTAGTGAAAATACAAGAGAATAGATACACAAAGTGGAAGAGACGAGAACAGTTAGCACTCCTTTATTCCTTGTCAGAACTTAATCTAGATCAACTAAAATGTTTGCTGTTTTTGTCATGCCTCAAGATAAAATGTCAATGTTTACATACTCCTTTCTTTTAGACAAAAGATGCTTATTGTATTTGAGCCCTGGGTTGCTATCTATAGGAAATTATAAATATGTAGGAGATGCCTAAGTTTGTCTCATTTTTAAGTTGTGTTTTTGACTGCTTTTTTTCCCTTTTTTATGAAGAGCAGTTGCTACAACCACCACAAGCACTTAGTCTTCCTTATTTTCATCCTTTTCTTACACCATAAAGAGCTGAACCAGACTGAATTTAGCAAGATGAGGTGCTAATGTGTTATGGGCCGTTGCCCCACTAGGGGGAAAAACGCTAAGCATATACTGTGTATAAAGCAGGTTTTTAAAAGTTTTTTGGTTTTTTTTTAATATCATATTGTCTTTCCTGATATCTGCCTGACACAGAGTTTTTTAGGGATGTGTACAGTGAGCTGTGCAACTGCAGCATTTCAGTCCCCTGCCCTGCACGGCGGTGGCTGTGTACGGGGCAGGTTGTGCCCCAGCAGATGAAACAGATGTTGGGGCCATACTGGAACGGAGAGGCATGCTGCATCAGGACCTGGAGATTCCTCTTGACATCTGGATGCTGCTGGGCTGGGAAGTCTGCCTTGGGCCGGGAGGCTGGAGGAGCCCTGTGGCAGTAAACATAGGGTCCTCGCCGTGCTCTAAGCGATTAGTGCACTGGAGCAGCAATAATGCTGAATTATCGCTTGGTTGCGTTCTTCTCAGGAATCTTGGGACAAAGGGATAGTCAAGGAGGAGTATTTACGGTAAAGTCGTGTTCAGAAAGACAAGACTAATTTCCATGTGGTAAAAAGCTTGCTTTCAACTGATAGTAAAATTATTTTGAATACTTCAGGAAACTTTTTTTGCAAAGCAGCAAACGAATAGCTTGCGCAAAAGCCTCCCTTTTTAATTTAAAATCACTAAGATGAAAAAACGACAATTTCAGCTGCTTTCCAATTTCGTGCTCTAGTCAAATTGTGGGGAACAGACAACAAAATGTGACTGAATATGTGAAATTGTAGGTAAACTAATGTGCATGCCTAGTAGAGACAAAAATGTGAACTTCTAATAGCTACAGGGAAGAATATTAGGAATGGAAGCTGTCTGACTTATGCATCGACTCTTTATAGTTTCACTTTATCAAGTCGAAAATTCTGCTGTATGTGCTGCTGCAGCCTAAATTGTCTGCTGCTGCACTTTCCTTTATGATGTGCGTTATTTAAACACAATAGACATAGTATATTGCATGGAAATAGGTGTTTAATGTTTAGTGATTACTGGCTGTTGGATAAAATAGCATTTAGCATGGTTTTCCTCCTCCCAGCTCCCAGTAAATTTTTTATTGTTAAGAGCAATGTGTTTAAACAAGGGCCCTCCCAAATAGAGTACAGCTTTGTGGAGAGCATGAGGTAGTATTTGAAGAAGACCAGTTTGTTGCTCTCATTTAACCTCCAGTATTCTGAAGGGGTTATATTTAATTAACACTGGCTAAAGGCCTGACCTAAGAGGCAACCAAAAGTGATTGAACTGCATTTTCAGATCTAGACTGTAATCTGTTGGGAAAGGAATAATAATAATAATAATAAAAAAAAAAAAATTTAGAAAGCACCATTTACTGAAATTCTTTCTAACTAAGCTGTATTTCAATGGGCCATTTAATGCTCAGATGGACAAAGGTATTACTTCAGTCATTGAATTGTATCAAACCCTTTCTCAGAGGCCCAGTTTAAAAACTCTACAGGAAAAGTGGCTTAGCATCATATTCTCAGAAGACCAACACTCAGTCTGTTTGGAAAGGGGTAAAAAAAAAATAAAAAGAGTGAAATGAGGTGTGACACGGCCGTCAAGTCAGTGAGGATTTTTGCCTCTCCTTCCAGTCAATGGCTTAGCAAGGAGATTGTTCTTCAGCAAGTAAGAGCTCCATATCGACACAGAAGGTCTTCAATTCTGTATATATGTTTTTAAACTTGTTTTTGTTTTGCTTATTTCTGTGTTTTGGTAGGTCTACTCTGTTCCCCCTTCAGCTTTTGGCCAACCTTTTGTTCTTTTCTGTCATGGCAGAAATTTAGTCCTCTCTCTAGGGGACTGAGGGTCAGTACCTATACTTTACAGGGTTAGATTTTTGAATCAGTGACACTGGAAAAAAATTGAAAGTCTGATTTAAACATCAGGCTCTCTTACACTGTGAGATGAGTAGTCACTTTCTTTCAATAGACCCCATGTTACATATATTCTATGGTGATATAAGATATCTAATATACTGTCTGAACTTCAGTTGTGTAAAAATTTCAGGATATATATATATATTTTTTTTTTTTCTGGAAGTGAACTTTTCTTTTACTGTTTTCATTCTGTCTCATGAAAAATCCCCAGCAGCTTCATAGGTTGATGGGGTGACATTTTATCTTGAAAACTTGTCAAGGTGCTGTAAAACTAATAAACCTCAGCTTTACTTCCTAAGGGGAAACAAACACAATAGTACAGAGACAACTGCCAGGTGCCAAATTAAGTACATTGTCTTAGCCACTTGCAGTGACTGATAATTTATTTGAGCTCTAAGCATTCTTTCTTGGCTTTGTCCACAGTTTTACAGTAAATAGGTTGTGAACAGGCAGTTGCTGAGAGATTGTATTTAATAGTCATAATTCAGTGAAATCAAAGCCATTTGACTTCCAAGGGGCATGATCCCAGGGATGATGCCTGTATGAGAGATCCTGCACTGAGGCAGCAGAGCAGAGAGGGCTGTTCTGATGGCCATTTCTAATTCATTGTGTCAAAGCAGGAGGAGGTCACAAGAACAAGAAATACAGTTTGCAAACGAAACAGAAGTGATCTTAAGAGCACCTTAATGCACATATGCCTGAAGGCAAGTTAGTTCTTTATTGCACTGGTGCATGTATTTTAAGTCTGTAGCATTTCTCCAAATTTACATGACTGTAACTGAGAGAGACTTTGGGGTTGCGTGTCTGTGCTGCCAGGCCATGGTGAGAAAAAGGTGTGGATAGGAAAAAGTGAGTAAGGCTCTAAACATGGATCTTGCTGCAGATGTCCTCTCATTCCACATTCTTTCTTTGTGTTTTTGGGTGGGTTTTTTTTGTTGGGTTTTTTGTTTGTTTTGGTTTTTTTTTTTTTTTTGTAGTTGTGGTTTTTTTAATTTATTTTTGGGGTTTTTTTTTTTTTTTGTTTTTATGAGGATGCTGTTGTCGTTTTTCGGTTTGTTTTGAGGTTTTGGTTAGTCTGTTTGTTTGTTTCCCCCCCAGAACATCAGCACCCGTGGGGATGAAAAGTATTATCTGTAGTCCCTTTATTGCCTTAAAAGGCAATGTTAATAACTTTTAACAAAAACCTAGTAAAATGTTGATTTCATCTTCATTTCCCCTCACATTATAAATTTAAGGAGATATTTTTTAGCTGACAATACCTATTCAGGCTTCCCTCATCTTAATGAACCCAAACATAAAATAATGGTGCAGGAACCACAGCATTCAGGAATAGGTCATGGACAAAAAGATCTATCATTTCTTCAGAACACATGCCAATGTGGTTTCTTAGTCCACTTTTTTTTGAGCAGGACCTATTGTATGTACTGTGAGGCTCCTCTGTGAAGTAAGGCAAATTTTCTTCTCCAAAAGATGAAGCAAGAAATGAAAAACTATGGAGGATAGATATGTTTTGGTTAATTATTTTTCTCAGAAGTCTAGGTCTTTGTCACTGACTTATTATACAGATCCTCTTAACATCTGTCCAGCAGACTGCGGACTTTATTAACAGACAAGAGACCCACCAGATTTAGAGCCTGCTGGGTGCGTCTTCATCTTCACAGCTGTGGATTAACTCAGACTTTCCAGAAGAGGACAACCATATGGGATAATTGGTGTCATTGGGTAGCTAAAAAAAATACGAAGAAACAAATGTCGTCCAAACACAATCCACTGTTTTTACAGCCACAATTACTAGTCTGTTTAAGAAATAAGAAAGGCAGCATTACACTAAAAAAAGAAAATCTATTCATATCTGTGTGGGAACCTAATCAGGCTCTTGTTTCCAATGACGATGGCTCCACAGTCGCACCAGGTCTGCAGCAAGAATGCTCCTTTTGTGTGCCGATAATGTGGAAGCGATAAAATTTCCTATAAGAGACATATGTGTTTACATCATGAGATGTGTTATTTGACAAAACGCTTTGTTCTCTGCATATTTTCCACGCAGAGTTTCATGCTGGGTTGTTTTGCTGGAAAGCTTTGATTAGCTAGAATTAGTTGCTGAAGTAAAATAGACACTTTTGTTTTATGAGTCCTCTTGCTGAGCTGTAAATTATAGTAAAACATATAAGGAGTGACAGAAAGAAGTGCTGATTTGAACCTCTGACCCATGATCGGCATAAAAACATAAGATAACTCTTTCAAAGGACTACTGAGAGCCGTAAATATTCCATGGTCCACTTAAAGTTAGGCCCTTTTAACAAAATAAAGCTGTTATTTTGCAGTTCTGCAAACAATACATGCTGCAGTATCTGAAATGTGGAGAGATCCTTTTCTTTTCGGTTTGGACTGGCCATTAGCCACAGCAGGGCAGCAGAAGTGATGAGAGTGATTTTTCTTTTTCTGAACCAGTGCAATGGATTTGTGGTCAGTGAAAGGAGTTGGGACTGGCAGACACTCAGTGGTGAAATTAGGTAACTGTTCCTTTGCTGCTTGAGAGTGAAGCAATACAGGCATGTGTCTCTGCTAAGGAGACAGGAACTGAGGGGAATTTAGGACCACATAAAAATTTCCCTCGACATAATATACAATAGTAACTGACAGACATTGAAATTACTGGTGTTAATAGTTAAAAAAAAAAAAAAAAAGAACAACAAACTAACCAAAAGCTCTGAAGTGAATGAACATGAATAACTGGTAAAATCATTATTTAGATAAGAAAGAATGTTTTTCAGTGCACAGATGAATGTAAAGGGAAAACTGAACACCTCTAACTTTGCCTGTGACTGCAAAATGTATTATCTGTATTTTCACAAATACAGTTAGTTTGTTTGCACATATTGGTTCTTAATAAATCGGAGAGCACATTAGTCAGCAAGCACATAAATAATCACAGCAACAATCTTTGTTATTATGACATTAGTTATGATAATTCATTAGCTGCCTGTTTGTGTTGCACCTCAAAGCCTTTTTGCAGAGGTATTTGGTGTATTAGGGGAAGATGTAGAGAATATTCATGCTCTCTAATGCTGAGCAGACTCTGCAGGAGAGTGATGTATGGGTGTTTAAAATCAGAACGTTATGTCCACTATGGATACGTTTGACATGAGAAAACAGGGAAAGAAAAAATGGTGCTGTTACAAGCAAACTATGCACATCTTTATAACACTTGGATTCTGTAGAGAATTAGAACTATTCTCAATAATTATTACTTTTTATTTATCATGCTTCTAAATTAGACACTTTTTTGTAATTTTTTATTGCAATTTCAGGTAGCTGTGCTTGATCAACACCCTTTCAGGTATACCCAAATAAGTCTCAGTTATTCTGCATAAAATTCTGAGTTAAGATGATGCATACTTGTTGGTTCTTAAATACTGAGCTGTTTATTATCTGTGTGGTGGCACATGTGAAAATGAGAGTCTGGCCCACAGTCCCAAAAGGTCTGTAAAACTCACCTTATTTTGCTTTGTTAACATTTCTCTTAGAAAAACTGAGGAAATGCTTCTGAGACATCTAAATTTCATCATCATAAATTTATAAAATACACTGTTTTAACAGGTAACAAAAACAAAAGGAAATATACACTTTTGGCATAAAATATTCAGTCTTGAAGGGATCCTGTTTTTTTCAGCAAAAGCTTTGATTTTTCCAAGTTTTAGATATTTAAATTCAACTAAGTGCTGCTTTCATGTATATGTGCAATTCCTTTACAATTTTATGTTCACCTTTACTTCTCTTCCTCCTCCTCCTTTTGTGTGGAGAGCTCTGCTAGGACACAGCTGCTGAGCCTTGGAAGGTGTTTTTCTGGTGATGACATCTGGCTCCTTGGCAGACTCCACAGGCTGCCTTCGAGTTGTCCCTGGGTTTGTCACATGGTTAAGCTGCTGATGGGTTACTTAGGCTGTCTTGTGGTCCTGGATGTTGTTTTCTGTTAGGCCACCTTTCATTCTGAGCATCTACATAGGAAGAATCTTAAAACAAAGATAAAAGTAACCCTTTTGGGTGGTGGAGATTTTTTTCTTTTATATATATATAAAAGCCTATAATCCCATTTCTTACCTTGGTGTTGTAGTAGAGCACTTAACTGCAGTGTTAGTCACAACATATTTGGTGCAAAAGACATGTCAATGCAAAAAAAAGATATTTATGTATGAAAATGGGAAGGAATGAGTACAATTAACATTACTTTAGAAGCAGTTCTTGCACTTAGATTAAGATGTGTCTGAATTTTGGAGTTGGATATTCATGCTTCTCCACTGCTTTCTGAAAAGTTGCCTTTCCTGAACTGCTGAGCGTTATAGCAGTGACACTGGGCTCAGGTCACCACTTAGACTTTATTGCCATAGTTATTATCTGGGACACCCAAAACATGGGTGTGAACACTAATCTGTTCTTCCTCCAAACAAAAGAAAAACTTTTTCAAGCTGAAACTCTTTCCTTTAATCTGTCTGTCATTAATTTTTTTCAAACACCACTACACCAATAATTAAAAACAAGCAGTCCCACTGAAGGTGCATTTTTTTTTGTTTGCAGTAGCTTCCTTTCAGAAATGTGTGCTGGAAATAGTGAAGATGTTGCTGGTTTTGGTGAACTTGTAAAAACTCTTTGTCATCAGATAGTTCTAAGTATTATTATTGCATGTTATGTACTCGGAAGGAAAATGCTGGTATTATAGCTTTGCAACACTACTTACTAAATATACTATGGAAAAAATAACTGCATTACCTCTTGTAGTGCAGGATTTCAACAGCACTTGCAGTCACTCCTTAGAGTTTTTCATCTTTAGAAACCAAATTACTCATTGTCTAAATAGCTGAACTTTCATCTCTATAAATAAGATATTTCAGCTTTGCACAATTCATTTAAAATGCTGACAAATAAGGATTCTCACTTGATTCTCAGTAGCTTTATTGTTCGGTTTCATTTACTGTAGCAAATGTATTTGTTGAAGATGTAACATAGGGCTTCCATTTTTAGTAATGTAAGACTTCAGAATTAATCAGGGTTCATAAAATTTAGCATTTTTCTCGAGAAAAGAAAGTAAAAGGGTGAAAGTTTTTAGAACAGATCCCTTCTTTCTACTTCAAGCAGGCTGCCTTCTACTGAAATTCTTTGTAATGCATCTTCCAAGTACACCCGTTGCATTTTATTGTGCTGGGCCAGCCCTCATCACCCACACTTTGATTATCTGCTGCACTGAGTATTGCAACCACTATTTTTCTTACCTCCGTGTTTCACACATGGCTTTCTTAGAGTTTCTTCAGAATTCTGCAGCAAAAATAAAATCTGAATTATATTCCCACAGCTGTGGCCAAATGCTCCCTCACCACAGAGTCAGTTGAAATGTCTCCAGCCCTTGCCTTTCTGTTCCTGTATATATGAGTGCAACTGGTCTCTCCATTTCCTCCCTAAAGTTGTATATCTGAAGAAGCTCCCTCTCTTCTGTGAAGCAGCTGATCACTTTTTATTGAAGTGTCTTCTCAAAACCAATTTTTCCCTAGGGTCTGGCCTTGACAAGCCCCTGGTAAAAGGGTTATGATGTGGATTTGGCACTTTGGGGACACGGTTTAGTGGGTGAACATGGCAGGGCAAGGCTGATGGTTGGACTTGATGATCTTAGAGTGATCTTCAACTTTAGTGATTCTATGATTCTATGGCCCATTCTGTTTTCTTCACCATGTGCCCTTTCCTTAATATTTAATTCTCAAAATTCTTCACTCTTATTCTTTTAGACACAGATGATGCAGCCTAAGAGATAAGTATGAATGTTCCTGCTGAAAAAAAAAAAAAAAAAAAAGGAAAACATCTGGTGCATAAAAAGCTTTCCTCTGTTTGTTTCCTCCATTGTTTGCCGTGCTCAGTGACATTCTGCAGAGAATGTGTCCAGAAATGTCACAGACCTATGTGCAAGAGAAAAGTTGTAGGGAAAGGGGCTTGAGCTAATGAAAGAGTTTTGGTTATTGAAAGCTAGCTGGAAAAACTAGATGAAAAAATATTGAAGCTTTTGAGAGCAATGTGTGAGCCTAAGGCCTTTGTCTTCTGGCAAGGCATGAATGAATACTGACAGTGAAGGCAATTATGCTTCTGTGTTATGAAAATATCTCAGAAAAGAATTTTGAAACTTAGATGGCATTAGAAAAGGTTTTAACATTTGAATCAGTCAGGATGGTTCATAGCTTTTTAGATAAATTCTAGATCGTGGAGGATACTTTTTATAAGAAAAGTGGAATCAAAATAATTCATCAGATTCTGTGGACAATTTCTGAAGCAGAAAACACCATCACTATCATCACAGAATTGTTATTTTTGTTTGTTATTCAATTCTGCTTGACTTGTTATAGCTCTAAGCTCTAACAAAGGCTTAGTGTGAACTCCAGCATTTCCAGGTAAAAAAAATTAGTGTGTGCTTGTGCTGTTCTGTACACATGCTGAGTACAGCACTCTCCTACTTGTTTGAAATTTTTTTAAGTAGATGAACGTCATTCAGACTCATAGTGACCTCCAACTTCCATAAATTCCCCTTGGATTTTTAGTCTATTACAGCTGGAATAGAGTTTTAGTAACAAGTGCTTAGGTCCATCAGCCTGCGAGTTCATAGGTGCTTAAATGTGAGGCTTGACTTGCCACTGCCCTGAGACTCGTGGCATTTCAAAATCTCACCCTTAGGTGTCAAATCTGACTTCAGAAGATGCCTGGTTCTGAAAAGTGCAAAACTGCGTCCTTGTTTATATACCTTAGGTGAGGTGGGCTTGAGAAATTTTAACTATTTTGGAGCACTGAGGAACTCCAAATTAGCATTACTTTTATTTAGATGCTGGGAACTGTGTTGTGTGAATCTAACATTGTGACCTCTGAGAAAAAAATTAAAACCAGGCTATGCATTTTTAAGGCTTCTTAAAACAATCATGAATACTTGATATTTTTGAATATCTAATTTGTAATCAAGAGGCTCCTGAGTCAGTGGTTAGCATTAGGATTATAAAACGCTCTTCTCTTTATGTGATAGGCATAGATCAAAAATAAGATATGTTTCAGTGCTTAAGGGATTTTAATTTTTTTTACTTGTGAAACAGTTTGTATGTAAGAATATCAGTTGAAAAAATTTCATTGAATCTTTTGCCTTTGAGCTTTAAAAGCCAACAGTCAACATTCATTTAATGTTTGGGTTTTATTTCTCTCTTCAATCTTGCAAATAAAAGCTTCACAATCTGACCATCTCAATGTGAGGTCCTAAATTGCCATTTTGAGCCACAGCAGTGGTATTTGCAAAACTGTCCTTTTTTTTCCCTGCAATGGTGGCATGCACATATTTTTCCACACTGGCTAGCTCCCCATACAAACTGGTATTTAAAACTTACACAGCTTTCCAGTCCACACAGCAATGTTGCTAGTGTTGGTGTGAATTCTTGCAGTATTTGTACTTGCTTGTAGAACAGCTTTGTTTTAAGCAAAGGAGAAAGGCAATTACTGTTACTTATTTATACATTTGCTTTTATGTTTTAAAATACATTTATTGAAATGCCAGGCTAAGGCCAGTACTAAGACCTCAGAATAACCCAGTCATGATTTATATATACATATACATATACATATACATATATATATATATATAGATAGATAGATATATAAATGACATTTTTTTAAAAATTTTGTCTTCCCTTAGAAATACTTCTCCTTGACAGGACTTGCAGTACAGCCAATACAGCCCTCAACACCCTGGGAGGGGAGTGGTGAAAAATTCTAATTTTATTCTACTTTTCCTGTTTGCATTTCCAAAATCAAACGGTTTCCTAGATAGTCACTAGAACAGCCCACTTTTCTTGATGTTAATCCTCAATATGCTATGGGTGCTTCTGTTGCCAGTGCTGGGGTGACTCAGGTGACCAGCAAGTCCTGTTCCTGCTGGTGTCATGTGTCTCTATCTTTGCATTGATCTTGAAATATCTCTTCAAGAAATTTTCAAGGGGAAATGGCAGGAATAGGTCCTCAGTATTTATCTCTGTTTCTTGCCAGGCAACTCTATAGTAAATTAGAATAAATAAATTCTTCCCAAGCCAAGGTAGTTTGTTTTTTTTTGTTTTTTTTGGATTTTTTTTGGCTGTGATGGTAACAGTTAAGAGATCTCCCTATCTTTATCTCAACCCATGAGCTTTTCCATCTTATTTTCTCCCCCATCCTGCTGAAGTGGGGAGGAGGAAGAGAGTGGCTGCCTGGGCAGCTGGCAGCCAGCCTAGGTCAACCCACCACACTATTTTAGTTGCCACAATTGACAATCAAGCTTTATCTTCTATGAAAAATGGAATATTGTAGAAAGAATAACTTACACCCCACATTTTTTGTGCCCTGATGGCTTCCCTGAGAAGAAAATTCTTTTGAACTTTAGTTGATAAATCTGAGTTTATTTTTACTCAGAATTCTTTTCACACTCTTGAAAGTTTAACACACAATACTGTTAAGTACAAAAGTTTTAGTCTTTTTTTAGTAAAGTATAAGTAATCTTCATATAGAAAAAGAAGAAGTTGAACTGGTTTAAAAAAAAAAATGGCAACATTAGTCTGTGATCCTTTTGTAGTTCCTGTGTGGTACTGGAAAGGGGTGGAAACAAACAAACAAACAACAGTTTTCATTTGTCACCCTGAGCTGTGACTCTGCCCCTCTCTCCCATGTTTGTCTTGCCACTGAGTCACTGAACTTACAGTATTGTGAAACTTTCATTTCTGTGGAGGCTTGTTATACTAGAAAAATTGTTCCAAAGAAAGCAACAATTATGACATAAGCACATCTGGCTCTTGCAAAGTATTCTTTATTAAGCTTTCATTTAATTACATGTGCTGAAAGGTCTGCTTTTGATTACTGTAATTTTTTTTATTTGCCCATCTGAATGATAGTAATGTTGGAAATTACATACAAACCACCTGGCTTTTTTTCTCACCAATAAGGCAAAGTTTATGTAGATCTATGTGTAGAAGAGGGATTAGGATCTTCCCTGTTCATGGCAGAAGAATTAATTATTCATGGTGCTAATTCAAGGTGAGGGTTTAAGTTTGGTCACTGGAAAGAAATTGGACCAAATTGGTTTTGTTTAGTATACTCTTCCTACTGGTGGGGATTGTTTATTCTAATACAAAAGTCTATGTTTCAGTTAAACTTTTTGAAAAGTTACACTAGAATTTATTTTTTGTACTTTCCTCACTATTTACAGGAACTTTTAAGGCCTAGATTCATTATTAGCATTTATAAAATGTATCAGTGTGTATCACTGTACAGAGAGATGGAAACACACCTTGTTGGCTATTTTAACTTTGCCTTTTGGTAGGAAACCAGTTCTATGGCGGCTCCTAGTAAAGTTTCTGGAGTTAGGGGTTAATTTCTTGCTATGAACAGAAAGACCTGGATTATTATTGTTTCTGACAGAGGCTTATACCTCCTTTTCATAAATAGCCTTATAATTGTACCAGTTTTGTTTTTAATATTCAAGCACAGTGTAATTTTTTGCTCAACACTGCAAACATCATTAGCAAGAGGGAAAAAAAATCAAGAAAAATCAGCAAAAGTCAAATGAAGAAAAAAGATATTGGTGTTTGGGAGTTTTCCAGACTTTGTTTTTTCTCTTTTTACAAATAGCAGAAAGGGAAGCCACAAACAACAGCTGAAAAAGATCCTTTAAGAAAAGAAACACCAGTGGGGAAAAAAATAAACAAACAAACATTTATAGCTTCTTTCTTTAGGAATATTGCAGGAATATATGTATATCTTCTTGTCTTCCAGCAACTGTATGCAGCTCAGCTGGCAAGCATGCAAGTTTCTCCTGGAGCCAAAATGCCATCTACTCCACAGCCTCCAAATACGACAGGGGCACTTTCACCCACTGGGATGAAAAATGAGAAGAGAGGGACCAGCCCGGTAACTCAAGTTAAGGTATTTTTCAGTAAAGAAAAAAACTGGTGTTTGACAAGGACAGTAAAAGCAAATGATCTCTGTAATTGTTTTACAGTTGGAAGTTGAACCACGGTACAGTTCTTCAATATTCAAATAAAAAGTTCCATTTTAGTGCTGTATTATCAGTATAGAGAAGGGAAGTGAAAGCATTTACTTGTTTCCAAAAATACCAGGCATCCCTCTTCCTACCAGAGGCAGCACAACAGAATCATCAGTAAAATGTGATATTTCCAAGATTTCAGTTTGTAATGTGGTAACATGCATAAATGGCATCCATTTCATGAATTGTTTCACATTGAACTCTTGAGTATCTTAAAATGTGGTGCCGGCTTACATTGTTAGGGTAAGAGAGAGACTGTAGAGCTTCTAATTATTTTAAAAATCTCTAGCTGTACTTAATTCTACAATTTCGGAAAAGCCTCCTGTAAAAATAAGATGTAAGTCAGGGCTCCGGGGAAAACACTGTGTTGCTGCAGATTGATTTGACTTTTGCTGATTTCACACAGCTGCTGACAACCCCGCTGCTCCTCGCTGGTTTTGCGCCGCTGCCGAGTGCTTGTGCCTGCTTTTTCTCACCAGCCTGGAACCAGGCAGCTACAACATGGCATTTGCCAGGAGCCTGGAATGAGCTCTGTACTCCCTGTGAAACCCGTGGAGCAGCCTTTGGGTGGCTTCTCCTCCTGTGCTCTCCCGGGGTGCTTGGGAATTTCATGAGAATGGAAAGCACGGTCAGGACCAATTTACTCCAAACTGTAAAAAAAAAAAAAAAATCAACATTCAGGTGTTTTACCCATTTGAATGATAGAGATATAAATGCTGGACAATTAAAATAAATCTAAAGGTGGCATCTAGTGACTTTGTGGGGGAGAGAGAGGGAGGATGTATTGGGTTTTTTTTTTTTGCTGGCTACTAGCATCTTCCAGGCAAACAGTCCTTAGCTTCAAACCTTCAAACCAACTTGAGAAGATTTTACTCATTTGAGGTTGTGGTTTCTTTTTTTATTTTTTTTCCCATATTTTGACATGAGAATAAAATATCATTTGTTCTTTCATTATCATCAATCATCGTGGTAAAGTGTGGGTGAGTAGATATTTCTGCCTGGGCTGATAAATTTCCATGACACTTTTTTGCTAGGCTGAGAGTACTAATAAATAAAAAACTATTCCATTATGGCCAGATCTAGCATTTATTTAGCAAAGCGTTCACTTTACTTAGCTGTGGATGTGTATTAGTCTAATATTTTACCTCTTGTAATCCAATGCGGGGCTTGAGAGCAGTCAGGGAAATTTACCGCAGATGCAGAGCTTGCTACGGTCAATACAGAAGCCACCAAAAGCAAAGCCCAACTGTTCCAGCAAAGTTGCCTTAGTACAGTGATACCTAACACCAGTGATTTATGGCATTGAGAATATACTACCAAATGCTTTAATGTGAAAAAGTAATTCTGGGAGTGAGCGAGCCAAATGGACCTACACCAAACCAAACCTTTGCTGTATGAGTCAAATTTTCCCTGGTTAAATTCAAGCACATATCTTCTTGAACCAAGGCCAATGCTGTTCCAGGTTTGTGGCCAGCTGAGTCCTATTACAAAATTGACCACATGCAAATTCTTGGGGGTTTCCCTACATAATGTAACTTGAATGGACTAAAGTATATGTTAATAAAATTGAAGTCTTTTTATGATTATTTTTATTGAACACACTACTGCATTCAGAATATTAAAGGTGAACTTACAAGTGTTTTGTGTGGTCAAATACCAATAGCTAATGAAGAAATTATTAGTATGAAAGCAGTACCTATATTCATTCTCTGCAGATTGTTACCTTTGTTAGCTGTGACAGTTTTGATGGTCATGCATTGCTTAACAAATCCTCTATATCTTCTCGGGTTTTAAGCAGTTTGTATAAACTACATGCATTATTTGTAGAACTAATGCAATTCTTTTATGGAAGCTAGATCTTTCAAAAAGTAATGATAGGTTTTCCTTAAGTCAGTGACCAGAATGTTTCCCAGTGTTTTGGTTGCCTTGCAGAAATGACAGTGCTGTCCATGTAATACAAACAAACAGGTTCTAGCAGTGTTTAGAGTTCTTTCATTATGGTATCAGTATTAGAGGGGAAAGTATTTAAAAACTGAAGACTGTAGCATAGATTTATATGTGCACATGTTCACCGTACCTAGCCTGGCAAACTTCACAGTCTGAATGGCACTCTGAACTTTTGGGAAGAGTTTATGGAAGCCACTTTTTATCTGTGCATGGAAAGTGGTTTTGTGCAAGTGTGACCACAAAGCACCAAAATGGGCTCTGTCCCTTGTACTTTTGAGCTTCTGCTCTCACCTGGACCCCGAGAGGGTGTGGACATTTGTGCACACTCCGAGGCCAGGATTAATTGAAATGTCATGCAGTTTTATGAGAAAAGTTTAAAGCTGGTGATATGATGGCATTATAAACACCTGTTTGTTACGTTTTCTTGTTTAATGCATTGTGCGTGACCAGATGTACTTTGCTTGACAGTAAGGAGAAAGGAAAAGATGAGATAGTGTGATTGATTATTGTATTTTGACATAATTCTAAGCTTCGAAGTGATCAGTGCAGTGTTTTAAAATATGAACAATCTTTTATGTCCAGCATAATTCTGCTCTGGGCGTATTTTAAATGGGAGATCTGTCTTACTGGGCTCTTTAATGGCAGAAAATCACTTTCTCAGTTTTCCAAGCACTCTGTCTTGCTTAATGTACTAAGTAGAAAGAAAAAGCTCAAAGAATGGGAAGAAGGTTGCACTGTTAATGTTTATACTTATCAAAGAAATTAATTCCTTGAATAATTCTTCTTCAAAAAGTTGAGGTATTTTTAGATGGACATGTTGTACAGCACAGAAAAAATACATATGTCAGAGAGAGTTTCCTCCACAGTTGCAAATGAAAAGTATCAAATCATATGAAGGTACTGATACTAGATTTACACACCCTTAAAAAATGTTCCTTGTCTTAATGTAAATAAAACATAGAGATATACTAAAGGTTAAATGCAGCAGAAATAAATACACAATAGGGGAATAATACAGAAGTATCAAACAAGGAGCAAAATTGCAATTATGTGGAAAATAATTGATTATTTGATTTGAATAATTTGATTTTGCATAAATCTGTCAAAAACTTGGCATTTGAATAATAAAATATTGTAAAGTTAACAAAAATAGTAGAAAATAAAAAATATTTTTGAGTGCATTTGGTATGCAGTCACTACCCTAATAAGTAAAGGAATTTGAATTCAGTGAAATTCTTATCTCCCAATATGAGGGTCCTGCATAGATTATTTCACTAAACAAAACATGCACTCTGAATTAGATGCATGGAATATAAGCTAGCAACAGCTCTAAATATGGGCCAAAGAGCTGTCAGGGTTTCCAAATGATTCTTTCATAGTAGTACTTCTGATTCCTTAGTTTCTAATACATTTAAAAATAAGCTACATAACTTATTTTTATAGTGCCAGGAACTTTTCAAAAAGAACCAGTGCAAAAGCATTACTGAGCTGCTGGAAATTTTAAATAATTCTTTGTAAATGCCCTAGGTTAATTTAGATCTCTGAAAACACATTAGGAAATTAAGCTGTAATGTGAGCTAATTCAAATTTTAATTTGGCAAAAAGAATGATCCAGTCACATAGTTAATGTAAATAAGAAGCATAACACAGAGAAATTAATGAGGTTTCCTTTCGTTGAATCTTAAAGGAGGCAGATAATTAGCTTCTTTTGTTATTATTGCTGAGGAATGTGGTATTGTCTTCGAGGTGTAAAGTAACTGCTGCTTGCAAAACGATGCGTTCATTTGTCTTTTCCTAATAGTTATTTACATTAAACTCTTGCAGGATGAAGCAGCTCAGCCACTGAATCTCTCAGCCCGACCCAAAACAGCTGAACCTGTCAAATCCCCAACATCTCCAACACAGAATCTCTTCCCAGCCAGCAAAAGCAGCCCGGTGACAGTGACGAACAAGAGTGGCATCCCCAGCCCGCTCAGCGGATCTCTGGGAAGAGGATCCTCTTTAGGTAAATAATCTGCCCTGAGGAAAGGAGAAAATAGGCACATTTTCTGCATGAAATTCCAGCCTGAGCACACTTAGTTCTGGATTAGGTAGATACTTGGGCATACATTTCTGTTTAAAATGGAAGAAAAAATTAGTGTGAATCTTTTCAAAGAATGCTCGATTACCAAAGTTTTATAAGAATATCCAAAGAGATGTATCAGTGTGTGACAAATGCAAAAAAGAAATACATAATGCGGAAAAGAAATACATAATGTGGGAAATACATACAAGTGCACACAGATGAGTAAATAAAGTTAGATATATAAAACTTATAAAACAGGTTTGTGTGAATATCTCTCCTAAAGGGATCTACTGTGTGTATGCATGCAAAGTTAACTTTTAAATTGTAGCTTCTGGATCAAAAAAAAAAAAAAATCTTTGCACACAGATAGATCCTCACCAGATACTAGAAAGATTTTTTCTTTTTAATAAAAATGGAAAGGCATCAGTACAATATATGTTATTATTTGATCATATTTTTATTATTTGATCATATTTTTGTTATTTTTTCAGCCATTTGTCAGGATTTTGTTGATTCATATGGTTACAAGTAGAGAATTTTTGACCTGTGTTCAAGATTCTTTAAGCTTGTTAAGTGATGAAACAAAATTGGTCTGAAAACTACGTATGAAGACTACTTTAACCAGTCAAGAAACAGAATCAAGAGCTGCAAAATGTAGATGATCAGCCCTAAAGTTCAAATAGTAAATTTTAACAGTGACTAAATACTTACTACAGACCACTTATTCACAATCTGTAGCTCAAGTGTACTTGTAAAATATATAGAAACACTTGTGAATAATGAATAGATATGTTAAATACATATATTAAATATATAAAAATTATAGGTTTTTTCCATTCCCAAACACTTGGGAACATTATGATCTCTGAAAGATATTTTCTGCAACTATCTAGATACTCTACCTGTCAATTTATTTGCAACTATCACTGCACTATCTTATATTAGAAAGTGAAATATCAATCTGAGGTCATAGACCATTCAAGAGAAAGGAACACAGAAGACAAATAGTGCCTAACGTATAAATATTTTTCATGTAAAGTCATAACATTTTTTTGTCTCAGTCCTTAAGTATAAAAAAAGACAGGAAGACATTACCAAAAATCATCAAGCCACGTAGGAGCTTTTGCTTATTTCAAAATAAATGTAGATTGTTACAAATCTAAATCTTTTTAAAACTGATGCAAGTATGGTTCAATACTTCTTTAGGGTCCAGAATGGAACTTGATGGCTGAAATGGTTCAGAACATTGCAAATTTTCTTCATCAAGAACAATGGTTGTCTTATAATACATTATTTTTATTTTAGAGAGGAGTGTTTCATTCTGATAGAAAACATCACCAGTCCCAGCTCTTGATGGCATGGGATGAAAACATCTCAGTCAGCATCCCTACTAACTTAGGCCATAGTGTTAAATTAAGCATTTGGTTTGAGAAAACCTTAATAATTTTCATTTTAAAATAATTCAGGGTCTTTCAAGGTTGAATTTGCTGTATTGTACTCAGCTGAGCTTCAGTAAAATGAAAAGAATATAAAAATTAGTCTACTAGTAGTAGTAGAGCTTTTATAAAAGACATCTGCTGGTCAGACAGATGCACAGGTCACACACAAACTGTGAAACTTTGCCTAAAATTCCCAAGCTAGAGTATATCTGCACCAATCTATCCATGTGCAGTATAGAGAATACTTCCATGTAGGAGCAGGTGAATCACAGTTTTATCACAGCAACTAAACAAGAAACAATCACAAAATAATTGCTGTCTTTTTTCTCTCAAATCTAAAAGTGTTTCTGGGGTACCCATCTTCAGGAATGCATTGTAAGATATAGCAGGAATGCTTGCCTGAGTTTGATGCTTCTTTAAAAGCTTCTTCCTGTTCAGAGTGATAGAAATAAAACTGTTTTTTTCTCCACTGATTTAGAGATTTGTACTCATGTTATAGTGATAATGACCTTTGTCCCCAAAAAGTAAATGTGAGTGCTCTTTCTGAAATGGAAATCCAAATGTCTAGAGTGATGGTTCTCTCTATAAAGTTTTAAGAACAGACATGGAGTTTCATGGCCTAGTAAATGATATTTTTTCTTTGTTCATTTCATTAATTATTTTTAATACCTCAAAAGGTGTCCAGTTTAAGCTTCAGAATACTGTTGTCTTAAACACATATTTAAATTTGAGTATGCTCAGAGAGCTCGGTATCAGGCTATCCCAAAACCTCAGTGGTTGTATTCCTAACAGCAGAAGAAGTGCATGAGTTTATCAATCACTTCAGTAGAGTAATTCAGCCTTCTAACACAAAAAAAATGCCACTCCTCCTCCTTATTCAGATGTTAGTTGGGTGCAACTCTTAAGAGTGTGAGAGCAGAGTTCTTACCCTGGATTCCAATTTGGATAGTTACCTAAATAAAATGTGTTCTCTGTTTATAGATATCCTTTCCAGTCTTAATTCACCTGCCCTATTTGGGGACCAGGACACAGTAATGAAAGCCATTCAGGAGGCTCGAAAAATGAGAGAGCAAATCCAAAGGGAACAGCAGCAGCAACAGCAGCCTCATGGTGTTGATGGAAAATTGCCCTCCATGAATAACATGGGTCTAAACAACTGCAGGAATGAAAAGGTAATGTCTCCCATTTCCCCACAGTCTGTCACTCACTCTTCTCTTCCCTGCAAAATAACTTCTTATTTTTATATGAAATTTCTTTTTAGAGCTTTTATCCATCCCTGGTTTCATGCTAAATACACCTTGTCACCTCGCAGTGCTGTGCCACAGCCTTCTCTGGGTTTACATGACAGCATTCACACCCACAGTCCTGTGCAGGCCTGTGACAGAGCTGTGAGTGTGCCCATAGAAACATGGAAACAGGGTTGGTTGAAGCCTCCACTGTTCATGGTCACTAGATTTTGAATGGTGATTTTGAGAATGGGTGGATTGATGAATATGGCTAAAAGGCCAGTTCTGTACTAGCTTGGTTGAGTATTACAATGGCAGTGTATGAACTGAGTGTGCTTGAATCTGTGGTTCAGGAGCACCAAAATACTTGGGCTCAAAACAGTTGCTTTTGGCTCTCAGTTGCAGTGGGAAATTAGAGATGAAACATTCTTTGTTGATCCTCCAGTGTTGTATCACTGAAATGAAGTGGCACACTAGAGTAAAAGGGTAAATGAGAGAGATTGTTGGGATAACAGGACCAGCACTGGACTGAGCAGGACACGATCCAGCTTACAAAATAGCAACCTGGGATCATCTGTGAAAGGTAAGGAAGAGGTCCTATCACACTTGCTTTAAGGACCAGTCAGAGGACAAAGAAAACTCTTGGAAAATCCCCTAAACCTGTGTTGTCCCATTCTGTGGCCTTTTGAGGTCTTCAGGGTCTGCTCCAGCAGCAGGTCTCTGCATGTACACCAGGGCAAGAGAGCAGAGGATCTGGTAACTGGCTGAGGTAAAACACAGACCTCTGGATGGAGAATGCTTCTCTGTTGGCTTCCCTAGAGGTGCCACGTGCTGCAAAAAATAGAGCACACAAGCTATTTTTCACCACTGTCACAAAGTCAGTTAGAGACCACAATTCTTATTCCAGTCAACTAGAAAAGGAAAAGCATTTTCCCAGTAATCCCTAAAGCTTTGGCAAATAGAACAGTTATGATGCTATTTAGCAATGGATGGAACGAAAACTGGCACATTAATTACCTTGTACAGCAACTAGCGTTTCAGACTATTTGTAAAAATATTCCAGAACAGTAGGTAGCTCCAATCCCTGTAAAAATCCTGTGATTCTCTATATCAGAGGGCAGGACTGGTTCTTTGTTTCTTGGGTGAGGGAAGGAAGATCATATTGTAGCCCAAAGACTGACAGGAGTTTTGAGTCCAGGTTGAGTGTAAGACTCAGCAGAATATTAACTGTAACCTAAATGATGAATTTAATAATATTCTGATGTTTTCTCAGGCCACAAGGGAATGCTTGGGTGAGTGTTTCATAACAAGGCACAGAAAGACAAAGAAATGTCATAAACAGACCTATTAAAGATTTATACACACCTTTTAATTACATTTTATGTTTTTGCTTGGTAGTTTTTTACAGCACTCAAAACAAGTAGTGTCTGTTAAAAAAGATTGGCTAAAATGTTGCCACACAGGATAAACAATGCTTTTCCAAGTCAGACTCAGTGTCTAATAAATATATGTGTCTGCTAATATGAGTTTAAAAGTCATAATTGAAAACCTCATTTAATACAAGTTGATATTATTAAAAATATAGAAATTAATAACTGATCAAGCAGGCTGTATTCAAACACTCTTAATTGTAAAGTCAGTGTTTGTCTTAAGTAATCAAGAGGCAGGATACTAAAGCCTAGGTTATAAAAATAAAAAAAAAAGCCACATACATGATCAGTATTAAGAGTTTATAAATTATGCTTATTTTAAAATTTATTTTATGAGTTTCAGTGGCTTGACATTTAAAAAATATCTAATATGCTATAAGGGCTATTAAAAGAATTCTTAACATTTGGTTTCACCTTGAAAATAAGTATAAAAATGACATCCACTTACTTATTGAGTCTCTTCCCTGCGAATTTTCAGTATCATGTTTATGTCTTGTATTCGATATAACAAGTTCCTATTTCATCTTTCACCCTTTAAAGCAGAGTCAGTAAATATTTCAGTGAATAATCTGAAATTTCTATTTTGTGCCGGTTACTGCCAATATACAGATTGATGCACAGCTTCCAGATTGTTGTTATACATCAGGCAGTCTGAGCAAAAAAAAATTTTTCCTTTACTTATGAATATAGCAGAGTGAATTGGAACTCTTTAACAGGTACAAACAACATCATTCTCATTTTTGTGAGGAGACTCTCCATGGTAGCACTTGCAACTTTTAAAACCTCAGAATAAAACAGCAGCAGGGAAATCTCTTGTTAAGTCTCTTAGTGACCCTATGCAATCCTGCTGGGTTTATTTATTGCAGCAGGCACTACAGAACCATTAAGGCAGGAAAAGCTTGTAGGATGTGCTCTGGTTTTACCTTTGGTGTGCTGGTCTGTTATCCTGGCCCCATAGATGTGAGAAAAGGCAGGGGTGGCAAAAGAAAGGGGTATAAATCAATCATTTTCAATGATGGTATATCCCCACTCTTATCCTAAGAAAATAAAAGTATTAATTCAGTCATGAATACTAAGAAAATGTATTTATATTTTATAGCAAGTATAAAATACATTAGAACCAGAAGAATCCTTTGCACAAACAGAATCCTAGAACACTCTTCTTTCCCCCTTCACCCTCTGCCTTTCAATTTCTACATTATGATATACTTCTTTTACTCTAAAAATGATGGGCAGGATGATCCAAATGGAGGTGGGAGAGCAGGAATGCTAGATCACTTCAATTAGAGAAACATAATTTTGAAATAATTGTATGCCAAGAAAACTGCATATAGTTTCTGTCATAATCCCAGTGAAGCTTTGATAACAGTTGCAATTTTGGATAGGTTTCTTTTGAAGAATCAGAACTCTGTGTTTTCAGGACCAAATTCTCAGAAATCAGCTTCAGGTAATTAGACTTGTAGAAATGAGTAGCTGGAAGCTGGCACCAGAAAAAGATGACAAATTAATTGCCTGCAGCTGGTTTAAAAAAGCTATTGAGTTCTGGTCAGTTACTGGTCTTCGAGTTCAGATAGTTGGTAATAGTTTGTTGTGCAAATGACTGCACTCACAAAATTATGTACATAACTTCAAAGCCTGGGCTTAGGCCTTTTTGAAAATGTGTCATTTAAATCTCAGAAAGCTTTGTATTTGGTTACAGACACAGAATTGAAAATTGCTTGTGTTCATATTCTGCTGTTCAAAAAAAAAAATAAATCTACAAAGCTTTCAAAATGCTCACAGAGATTCACTCATCAGAAAAAACAAAACAAAACCATCCAGCACTCTGGGACAGCCCAGCTTTGTCAGTTGCCAAAGCATTAAGGTTAGTTTATACTTCTGAGTATAACTCCTGTGGAGTTATTTGAGTTTGTGTGCTGTTGTGGGTTAGGACAGGCAGGTGACCACCACTCAGCCTGGGATGGGGAGGAGAGTCAGAAGGGTAAAGTAAGAAAAATTGTGGGATGTTTAGTATAGTTTGATAAGTATAGCAAAAGCTGTGCATGTAAGCAAAGTAAAAAAGGGAATTAATTGACTACTGCCCATTGCCAGGCAGATGTTTAGCCACTCCCAGGAAAGCAAGGCTTCAGAACAAATAAGTTACATGGGAAGACAAATGCCCAAACTCCAAACATTTCTCTTTCCTCGTTCTTCCCTCGGTTTTATTGCTGAGTCTGATGTCATATGGTGTGGAATATCCCTTTGGCCTGGTTCTGCCCCCTGTCATTTCTTGGCACATGCCCAGCCTCCTCTCTGGCAGAGCAGCATCAAAAACAGAAAAGGTCTTGCTGTAGAAGCCCAGCTGGGCAATGGGTGAAACATCCCTGTGTTATCCAGCACTGTTAAGGTCACAAATCCAAAACTTAGCAGCACACGAACTAAGTTTAACTCTGAGCCTAAACCAGTACAATGCACATGAGGCAAAAAAAATCACTATAACAGAGTTGAATTTTTTCTGCTCTTCCTCAGGTGGAGCAAAAAACTCGAATGTGGTCTGACTGAGGAAAGTAATGGTGTCAGTCATTTCCCAGAGTAAACAGAAACACTGGGCAAGGGGAGAGAATTAGGAAAATGAAGAAACAGTACACAGAGCTTTTACCATGTGATAGAAGCAAAAGTAAAATCAGACCACAAATTCATCTTTGTTTGTAGGATGTGAGTTTTTTCCAGTCAAGGCATGTTCACCGTCAACAAAAAAGAGTACTTAAACAAAATCTGCATTACTTCAGCTACTTGTATTTATTTTAGTATTTCAAACTACCGTCATTGCCTAGAAGATTTGCTTTGATTTAAGGCTTTAAATGAATCTGAGAATGTTATATAATTTATAAGATAACTGACATTATTTTAAAAAGAATCAGATCCTATCTTTTTTGTACATAAAGCAGGAAAATGCTGACAAAGATGCTTCAGAAAGTTTTTGTAAAAAAATATAGGTAGAACTGTGATTGGGGAAAAATATATGAAGTCAAGATGGGATAAATACAAAATCAGTTACCACAACATATTTGTATCCCCACATCCCCATTTACTTAACATGAAGCATATTCATTGAGATCTGAGAGTAAGCAGAATTTTATATAACATTTTTATGTTTATATTCTATTCTTACTCTTTTGTAGATTTTCAGACAACTGTGTATTTGCAGTAGGAAAGCAAAATTAGACCCCAAAATAAATTACATGAGTCATTGCCTACTTCCTGGGAATTATGGTACTTTAGCACCTCTCCTAATGAGCCTTTTATTCCTTTCTTATCTCTAAATCAAAGTTTCACAAGTTGAATCCACGTAATTTATCCTAATATAGACCACAGTTTGTATGCAAAGTGTGTACATTCTTAAGAACGTGCATTATTCACCCCTGGAGATATTACAGTCTATTGATCAAATCCATATTTAGGCACTTGGATTTGACTTGATAAGCCATAACGACCCCTTTGGAGGTGTTACGCTCTGCTGTATTTAGGGACTGTTAAGTATGTGGATTATTGAGACAATAGAGTGTAACAACTCCTCTGGAGCTGTTACACTTCATCATGTACATGAAGCTCCTGCACACATCTACAAACTTGTACAAAAACACTTCAGGAAGTCTTTGTAGGAGAAGTCACTAGTCATGCATGATCTCCTTTTGGCTGCCTACAGCCCTGCAATGGCTCCAGCACTGTACTGGGTTTTTTTTTTCCCTAAAGATAAGCAATGCTGCATTATGCTGCCATCAGTTTTTTGCCAGCTTTTTTCTCCCCATACATTCAGCATCAGAGACAGAACAACTGCAGTGGAAGGAGTCACACTGTCTGTTCTGCATGTGCAGGAGATTTCTCGGGCAGTCTCAGAGAATCACTTTGTTACAAGCATCCTTGCTCTTAGTTCTCAACTCTGTTAAAAAACCCCAAACACATAGTTAAGCAAATACTTTTCCAGTTCATTCTGTATGCAATTCTCTTTTTATTTTTACTGAAAGGAGTCCTGACCACTCTTAAATTTAGAACGTGAATTAATTGGTCATAAGGGTCTTATGGAGTTCTTATAAATCTTTATGAATATGTGGTTTAGATTTTCAGGTAATGATCTCTTCTCATTTCCTTTTTTCTTTTAAGAAAAACTTGTATTTTCTTTGCTTCCCCTTTAGTTTCTCTTAGCAGACTATTGATACCTAGCAAATAAGAGGTCAATGCTAATATTTCAGGCTTCAGTGAGACATGACAGAAACTCTAAGCATTTGCAATTGGATCCTTATTTCTGTTGGTTAAATCTTTGTTCTACTTGTAATTAAAAGGATGAGTACCTAAAAATCAGAAAAAAAAAAAAAAAGGTAAAAAGACAATAACAACAGCAAAATGACTAGTTTTGCAAAGCTATTACTTTTTCTCTGGTATTGTCTCCACAATCATTGCAGCAAGTTCTGGTCTCACTGTAACTTTCGAAAGGTCCTGTCTCCCCACAGCTTACACTTAGGTATAATGTAATTTAAGTATTTAGATTCTATAATAAAACATCTAGAACTGTATTGAAAGGGAAAAAAGAAAGACGTTGATTTACTTGAGGAACTGTTAGTGTGGTCTCACTTTTTTGCAAGAATATAGGCAATTTATTCAACTCAGTGGGAGTGTATTCCATCTGTCTAATGAAGACTCTGATTTCTACAAAGAGACACTGCAAAGTGTTTTTTTCCTGAGTACGTCATCCTGCTCAAACCTTTCCCTGGGGACTTTCTGGGATGTGGAAGGACACGTTGCATAGAGACAGCCTCTTTGCAGATCCATCATTTTAGAACAGATAAGTGACAGGTCTAAGTGAAACGTCCTGGAATAGGGAAAAGTTTCAAACACAAATCCCAGCAGTCCTCATAGTTCTTACAAAACAAATGTCCTTTATACTTGACTGTGAATCTGCTCAATTTAGTAATCTACTTGTGGCTGTACATAATATATGTAAGCTATAACTTTTTTTTTTTACATTGAGTGTTCAAAGTTAATTTCCTAAAGCCATATTTGGACACCAGTATTTTAATCTAAAAAAATCTGTATTAAAAAAAAAAGAAAAAAAGAAAGAAAAAACCTCCAGTTTGCTCCAGAATTTTTTGAAACTGCAATAATTTTGCAATTTCTTTTTTAGGCTTAGGGCTTATCCTAGCTACATAAACATGTGTCTTCATTTTATACCCATTGTAATATTTCCTTAATAATTTTGAAAGGAAAATAGTGACTCAAGTAAAAATTTTTTGAAGTGGCTGCAATGCAGGAGCCTGAGTCCCACTGAACTAGCTCTGAAAATTTTACCCCAAGGCAAACAAGCAGATTTGTGGCTGCATACACAGTAACAGTCTATTTTCAGTGGAATTCAGCAGTCTTGTACCCTTCTCCAGCTCTTTTATGATAATTTGGACAATTCAGAATTTCAGCTGATGTAATACTGCCCCCTTTTATTAGAACTGGAAAACATGCTGGACCTCAAACATTTAGGTTTTTAGCTGGAGAAATTCTGTTTATTTATGCTGTTGCTTCCAATATTTGAATTTTCATGCCAAGATAAGATAAAGGCTGACATCCGTATGCATTTATAACAATGAATGGGGGGAAAATAGTAGTGATTCCAAGCAATATATTTGTTCAGGGTGTATTGTGTGTTATGACTGGACTTCCTAGACAGCATATCCCTTCAGGGAATTCCCTGCTGTTTTTTTAAGAAGTTCAAGGTGTAGATGATTTCTGCTTTTGTATGAATGTCATATGCGTTTGCATTGGTTTTCTAAGTGCATTTAGGGGCACACTGAGCGTTGTCATTTTTGTTTATCTTTTGTGAGTTCTGATCAAGAATTAGATGCATTTTTGAATAGCTGAATGGTTTTAGTATCTCTCAGACACAGGTAAGTATTGCAATGGATTTATGCTTTACAACTAGAACTTTCAGGGTAATTTAAATTACAGAGCTTCTTGAAAAAAAAAAAAAAAGAATCCCTGCGTCTCCAACCATATATTTTAAGCAGAAATGTTTCAGTTATAAACTAAGAAGGAAAACAACTAACCTGACTTTGGATATAACCCTGAAGCCTGTAATGTATCACTAGCTTTGTAGATATCCCAGGAAACAAAAACAGTTCAGACATTGTACCCATACTTAGAGAAATGTTTTATCTGATCTCTATCTGTGTAGTGAGAAAGGTGATGGGAAGTGTAACTGCTCGTGCACAGAGGGGTCAAACCCAGCCATAACATTGGTGCTCAGGTTCTTAGAGTTATGGGAGGAAAATACCAGCGCTAACATCAGCCCCTGCAGAAGAACACAGCCCCATTATCAAGGCCAGGTTTGTAATGGGAACCAGGTGCAGAAGGCTGTGGGTATGAAATCTTGTCAAGTCTGTTCCTCCAAGCCCAGAGATAGAAATATTAAAGCTGCTCATGAATCGTTAACTTTGTCTGTGGGTAACGTGGGATGCAGCCTCTAATTGATCACATGCTCTTGCTCAAATGCTATTTGCACCTATGTGTAGCCACACTCATGCCTATCGATGCACCTACCAAATTTTTCTTTTTTTTTTTTTTTAGTCTGACTTTGTATGCTGTGTGTAGAAAGACATACAAATAATGTATTTGAAATTTGCACATTAAAAATACATGCTCACTGAAACTGTGGAACTGACAGGGAAAAGACAAAAAGAAACAGTGCAAAATCTCTGGCATATGTAGGTCATCTAAATTTGCAGATAATTTAGCTTTGGTGACAGCTTATGGATCCAGTTTACACCTATAGAAAAATTTTCTGTGAGACCTTTTTTTTTTATACCTTTTGTTCAATTACCTTACTGTCCAAATCTGTCTTCATAAAATTAGTAGTTTGTGAATTTAGGTTCCAATGCATTAGATGTACAGTGAAATTCTTAGTCCCTCAAGTCATGTAGAGGCTGAGTAAAATAAAATCTAAATTGTTTTTTCCATTGATTAAATTATCAAAAATAATTGAGTGAAAAATGCACAGTCTTTGCAAACTATAAATCACAAAAATTTTACAGGACCGTAAATTAAAAAAAAAAGTTTGACCAGCCCAGTAGTGATATACATTTATAAGAAAATAAAAGAGAACATACCTAGACATAAGCAACATCTATGAAACATTACTATTTGAATGATTATATACACATATATAGGGAGGCACACATATGTATACACACAAACACACACACACACAATGCAGAGGGTAGAAACTTCCTGTATTAGGTGAACTTTTAAAGTTTTTCATGCCTTCAGTTCAATGCCAAGAGCCCTTGGTAACAAAATATTCTTTTCAGGAAAGAAATCAGCACAAACTTTTGGTATCAAGAGCTATTTTTACACTTGAATATCGGCTGCTAGAGGTTTTGCCACTACCTGTGCTTAACAGTATTCTTGCTGAGCACAGCTGTGATTTTTTATTTCTGTTGTCAGGGCTACTTGAAGAGGTTGTCTAACTTCAGGGTTTAGACCAAATTAATAGTGTTAATTAGAATGATGATGAAGATGATAATAGTAATAATGAAGACTTGTCCCCTTTCTTCTATTGCCTTTCCAGCTCAATAAAAAATTGACAAATACACTGCTTTGCCCTTGCATGGGGTGTTTAATGTAGAAAGAATACAAACTTTGCCCCATTTCCGTCTTCTCCCTTAAATTTTGGAGCAACTGAAAATTCAAAAGGAACAGAATTAGATTGAAACATGTCTCAGGGATGTGTTGAAAAATTTGCACAAACCAACAAGGATATTTTTTTCCAAAAGATGATGTTCTGCCATAAAGGATAGTGTCTTTCTGATGACTGTAACAGCATAATGATCTTCTTATATACAATACATTTCCCAAGCTACTCAGGAGAATTTACAGATATATACTGAAATTTATTCTGTGTTTTTATTATGCTTCTCCACAAAACAATAAAGATAGGTTGAAAATTATTGTTCAAGCATAAATTTGTTAGAACAGGAATATATGCATTGATTTAAATTGTGGGTCAGAATGGCAGCTGCACAATCCTATCATATCACTGCCTCAATTGTCCTGAGAAGTACAGAATACATTTGCATATTATTTCACACTTAGATACAAGCAAAGACATCCGCAAAAGTTACTGCCATTTTTTTCCAGGCTCTCTGTATTCCTCTAAGCAAATTTGCTACACCAAATGCATTGCCAATATAACTCTCATGTATCTGCAGCAGATAAAGTACAGCAAGGATAAATTTGGATTGCTTTCCCTGATACTTCATTACTTTCTGAAATTAAAAATGTCTCCGTTTTCTCAAGTGTCATTAGGCTGCATCAATAGGTATGATAAATTCAAATGCACTCCCTGTTGTTTAAGGATAAACTGTCAGTTTGTGGGATTATACAATACTTTTTTCTGGCTTAACTGTTCTGCTTCAGTCAAAAGAATGAGCATGCTACCAGGTAAAATTATCTTCTTTTATCTCATGGAAAGACGTGAGCCAATAATGCCAAACAGTGTTTGCAAGTGTTTGAAATCTGATTAATGGCGTTTGACCATGCTTAGTCCTTGCTTTGTTTCTTTTCACAAACATTCATGCAAACAGGGTTTTATTTCTAGGAATGTATTTACATAAGAACGTGGACATTAGTGCACAATTAGGCATTTGCACTTTATGCCCAAATTGCTCAACTCCTCTTAGTAAGAAATGGAGGCTTTGATGCAGCACCCACTGACCAAATGAGGAATACACTATCAGGGAGATCTTCCAGCCCTTGATAGAGGGTCAATGCTAATTATAGATCTTTACAGCAGCTTCCTGAACTCTGCAGCAATTTAATCTAGGGCTGCTGAAGGCCTTGCTGCACTATCCCTTACCATTGCCATCTTTTTCCTACCAGTGATATGCTAGAGGCAGATTCATTGGTTTTTCTGTGGCATTGAGGGTTTTGGGTACAGAAGCTGATAGATTGAAGTAAAAGCTTTTTATTACCTAGGAGGTCTTTGAGCTGAGAGAATTCCCAGTTGCATTTTTTTTTCCTTTATTTTTTCCCAGGTAATTTAAGGCAAAGTTGCATTATCATTGAGTCAGGCACTGAAAACAATGTCATTTGTCTTAGGTGACCAGCTACAGCATAAATCAGAAGTAGGAAACCATTGAGCATTTGAGTGCATAATTCATGCAGAGCTTTAAAAAGTTGGATTGTTAAAACACTGACGTTCACACATGTACAGAAATTGCTGAACCTCCAGGGGTAGTTTGAAAAGATAAGAAATACTCTAATTTCTGGATAAAATGTTCACTGCTCATAGCTTGTTCATCTCTAGTCACATAATACTAACTCCATAAACAGGTCTATCCCAATTGGAAATGGGTAACAGGGTAATAAATGATACTCAACATCAGATTGCTCATATTAAAATCTTGTTCAAGTCACAGTAAGCTGTTATAACACTACTTAAAACCTAAAGTATGCCTAACCCACAAGCTGAAATTGCCCAGCTTACATCCTGAAAAGCTACAGACAACATTAATTTCCCTATTCCCCTTTTATGCTTGTGGCCTCTAACATGTTGCAAATGCTTCTATAAGAAAGGCTAGAAAAACATATCAAATTTCTGTTCTATTCCACTTGCTGACATTCATTAACTGAGGGAGAACACTGAGACATGGTTTTGGAAAGATCTCCTCTCTACCTCCACCCGTTCCAAAGCAATTTATTAAACAGCCAGTAAGAGAAGTGGACACTTGTGGTTTAATGTCAGACCTGTGTTGATCAGTAGCTGGGTGCATGATTTCACTGTTATCTTGCCAAGGGCTTCTTGAGACAGCAGACAATATGAGCATTCCTATCTCCCTGCCATTTTCTTTGCCTCCAATTTCAGTTGTGAAGTAACGATTTCATTCTATGCCTCCTGTTTGGATGAACTGTCTTTTTACATACATAGAGAATCTTGCTTTGTGCATCCCACTTCTTCCATTTCTAAAACACAGGAACATTCTTTGCTGTATTTTGGATGCTGGTACATTTGTTTTACATTCTGTTTAGAAGCCATCATTGGGAGGATGTGCATTAGAGCTGTATACAAAGTGAGTCACTGACACATCGTGTACTGTAAAACTTCTTGGTCTGTCAGAGGTTCTGCAGTTTGCCAAAATGTACACAGCTGCCAGCTCCCTGCCAGAATTCTGTTCCTCAAGCTCTTTGAATACTATGAATAAGATTAGGTTATATGGCTGCACTCTTCTTCACCAGGGATTCCCCTTTATCAAGGGATTACCTGCCTGACCTTTGCATGACTCCTGTGTTTTATTCTCCAGTATCCCACAACAGATCACACTGTATCATTGCAGGGTCTCGTTGAGGAAGTGTATGCCAGCTCTTGGGGCTTCCATTCAGAAAGAACCCAAAACTTAGAAATGCAAGGAAGACCTTTCTCTGTAGGTCTGCTCCCACCCTCTTTCATGCAGGATTTATTTTTCCTCTTTCTCTGCAAGGAACAGTCTGTATTAGAATGTTCCCAGCTATAAACTGACCCTATAATAGACTTGGATGCCCATCAGTGTTTGCAAAAACCAGCACTCTCTGCTGTGCAGGATATCCATTCCATTTGGTCCAAAAGCCAACCATAGTTAATCAGGATGTACTCACTAGCAGGGACAGGCAATAGGAATGAGCTGTAGTGAGGGAAATTTGTAGTGCATGTGTGAGTTATCCTACAAGGGAAGGTGATGAAGTGTACTCCTTGCTTGGTTTACCAAGTGATTTCCCTTTCTCTCCACCCATACCATGTTACTGTACTTACCATATGTGTTATAAGAACATAAAGAATCCAATTAAAAGGGCAAAAAAGCACCCAATTTCCTGGTTTTGACCCCGCTTAAGTTCTCCTGATGTGAAGCTTTTGTTATGGAAAGGATGCATCTCAGCACACGTGCCTCTGAATCAGGGACTGCATTTCTTAATCATCCTTCAGGTGTTATGAGAGACCAGTGCTGCAGTATTAGGAATGCTCCCAATGTGATGCAGACTATGGTTTAGGTAGTGGAAGTCTCTTATTCTCTTATCACAAGGCAGAGGAGGCAATTTTCTTGCAGTGATTGCAATGATCTACTACTTTGTGTTGCCTTTGCTTTTCTCCCTGCTGCTGTTCTTCCCTGTTGCTTAACTTCATCCTGCTTTTGCTGGGGGTCTTGTAGGGTCTCATGAAAACAGCACCTTCATTGCTGTTGTGTGTCACATCTTAATTAATTAATAGGACAGCACACAATTTTCACATTAGAATTTACACTAACATCTCACGCTGTGGAAAGATAGTGTTATTTCACCTCTTTTTGTTATTTTGTGAGTATGTTCTCTATACAGCTGCATTCTTGTTGCTAAATCAGCCTTGGATTTGACTTCACAACTAAGCTAAATGCTGACCATTTTCCATAAGGAAAATACACAATTTATCACATTTTTGATTGCTTGGAGCAGCAAAGGAAAGGAGATAAAATTGAAAGCTTCATTGTGAGTTATCAGTCACATTTTTTTTCTTTAATAATTCTATTTTGTAACTGATGACAGAACTCATTTAGGATCAGACCATTTTAGGCTGTGCTTTGATACAAACCGAGAAGTTATAGCTCCTGAGATGAAGATCTTTAATAGATTTGAAAGGCAAGAGCTATCTCTGTCTAGTGTGTTGCCTCTCCAGAGCAAAGAGGTTCTGAGCAACTTCAGCTGCAGCTTGCTGCCTGCTTAAGGACTGAACTATTTGAGCAATTCTGCTGTAAAAGCTGCAAAGGCTTTGAAAACAAAAGCTTCCCCTTTTGAAACATTTCACTGTTTGATTTTTCATCCTGACCCCACCAATATCTTATTCAGAAGTTTTAAAGTACTGTGGACTTTTTGTGGGGACCAGCAGGTCGGGAGGTGAGGGATGGGACAGAACTTCACTCCTGCATACCATGTCTCTGAAAATGCACTTTGAATGTATTGCAGGATAGGAAATAAGAGTGAGGGAGAGCACAGATAGGAATGTGAAGATCCTATAGTTTAAATGATGAATTTACAACCAGATAGTTCCAGAGTATATAGCTCTTTCCTTCTTTTTGGCATCATCCCTCTCAGTTCTCCCAATATATAATCATTTGAAATTCCTCTTAAGTCTCTGTTTCTAAACCCTAAGAAGCAGCAAACCTGAGCCTTGCTGTTTGCATTCTTCTGATATCAAAGCCTCCTATCCCAGCGGGGCCCTTAGCCATAGGAGAGGTTTGAGGGAGGAGGAAGAGATGTTTTTCCTTCTCAGCTGCTGCACCAGATTGGAGGGTGGGGAGGGGAGAGGGAGCAGACATAGTTTTTAATATTCAAAATGGAGGCTGGGATGTGGTTGCTGTCTGAGCCTGTCATTGCTGCTGCTCATCACTGTTTCCCTGAGCTGAGGTGACAGTGGGGCTGGAGCTGGGTGGAGGTTGGTACATGGTGGTGAAGAGTGCCCATCCTCTCAGGGGCTCCGGGAGAGCCTTGGTTTGCCTGTTTTTGCAGAAGCTCATACCCCAGGCATGTCCTGTACTACAAAGCTAGCAGTACAAAGGTATTTTTCTTTACGTTTAACAGCCTGTGTTACAGATTTTCAGGAAGTTTTTATTTATTCTTCAAATTAGCTGAGCAGGAGAATTAGCTAAACAGAGATGGATTTAGAGATCAGCACAATGCAGCAAGATTAAAAAACCCTTTCCATCTGAATTAATGAATTTCAGAGTGCTTTTCATAAACTAGCTTTTCAGAAGTCATCTGTGAAGCCTTGTATAAAGAATTTTTAAAGGTAACTTAATGGGATGGAGAAAAGGTTTAAAATTATCTATAGGGGCTGTTGCCGGAGATATTAAATATTGATTTATCTTGGAGTAAGAATCATACTAAAGAGTGAAGCTTGTAGTCAGATCAATTTATCTGGAATACAAACTATATGGCTGTATTTAGTACAATGTCAACATGAATCTTAAACAAGTAGATGTGAAAGGTTGACCATTTAATTTAAATCAATTGGCTTTCCAAATCTTCAATTAAAAAAGAAATCTGAACAGTTCAAACTGAACTGCTTCTAAATGCTTCAGGTGGTTTATCTTAAAAAATGCTTCATTTAGTCAGTCATGCTATATCATAATGCTCCTCTGTGCATCTTGTTGTAACTAGGAACAGCAATACACAGTCCAAGACTTCTCCAAATCTTGAGTTTTTAATACCTGAAACTTGAAATCCCAGTGTAAATAGTTCAACTAATCTGGTAAGTTACACTGCAAGAAATTTTCTGCTACTTGCCACTGCAGCTGCATTGCCAAGGTTTTGGTCATAATATAAAAGTTGGCACAGATTGTTCTTAACCAGCTAAAGCTGATTATGCTCTGTTTTGAGGCATAAATAGATACCAGTATGCCAGCTAGTGGTACTAGCTAAAACGTTTTTCAGTGTGCATAAGAGTACATAGGTCTCCAGCAGGAAATCCTTTATACAAGTGTGACATTAAAGCAGGGTGTCTCAGATAATTTAAGTGTTGCATTTGCTTTTGTTTGTACTGTTTTCTTTAAACATATTCATTAGAAAAGAGCAGAACCTTTAATGTTCCATGACTGAAAAATCCATCAAGCAGATTTATGGCAGGGGCAGTGTGGCATAGCAGCCAGTGGACTGGCCTAATGTGCAGGAGTCTTGGGTTCAGCTCTCAGCTTAATCATTGACTTTCTGGGTAACCAGAAGATAATAATTTCCCCTCTCTGTGCCTGAAGATTCAGTTGCCAACCTCCATTTTAGAATTATTTGGGTATTACTAATGAGCAGTGGTAAGTATTGCAATTGTCTACATATATCATAATAAAAAGCTCCAAAATACTGATTACTTCCCCAGAACAGTATTGTTCTCTTTCCTGCGAGACAGAGCTATAAAACATGATCACAGTTATAAAGTGTACAAGTATACAAAGGAGTAAGGAAAGTATGAGGCAGGAAATTCCCTCTTACAGATTGTATTTATCCACAGAACAGCAAAGAATCTTCCACTGGAATGAGGTGCTGGAATGTTCCTTCAGTGAATTGCATGAACTTTTCCATATATGCCAGCTAGAGTGGGTGAATAGGGATAGGAACAAAGAGAGAAAAAGATGCATTTTAATTGCAGAGAGATGTAGTAGGACCCAGCTTATGCTTATCCTGAAGATGAGGTCAAAAATAGGTCTTAAGTGGGACATAAGTGGCTAATTTGTGGGTGAAACCACTACTTTTGAAACACCCATTCAAGGTTGGTTGTTAAGGTATAAAAGCATTTTCTAAATTGTATTGTTGCCTGGAGCTGAAGAGTACTTAATGGATATCTTATCTGAAAAGTTAAGACAAATTTTTCATGTTAAAAACAAAAGAAGGTTTATAAAATCCTTCTACTTTAAATGAAAAGGTAGGGAATAGATTTGTGCCAGTGGCATTAACTATAGTCTAGCAGTTTTCTCTTTGTATATTGGAGCAGTAAAAACACATGATTTTTTTTCCACCCATACATAGGTAAACATTTTGCATTTAGGATGGTTTCAGGTGCAAGAGTTCCTGGACTTTGCATGGAAAAAAAAATGCATAGCCTTCAGTTATCCTTTAAAGTTCTCTGTCATTATTTTGATTCATAATTCCTTAATGGTAGAGCTACTCCTTCCAAGACATGTAAATCTGTATGCATTTGCATATCAGGTATCCCGAAGGGAGACTTTATCCTACTTTATTGGTTGCCTTTTGTTTTTTGGGTTTTTTTTTAGTTTGGTCTAATGGAAGGTATGCCTGCCCATGGCAGGGGTGTTAGAACTAGAACTAGATAATCTTTATGGTTCCTTCAAACCCAAACCATTCTCTGACTCTGTGAATTCATAGTCTTCATAAACCCAGTTTGGGCTGCTTTGAGTACAAGTTTTAAAAACATAAACTATGAATAACTTAGTTCTGATTGTGTTAGGGAGATCAGTAAGTAAATTTAGCAATTTCATAGATGCAGAGTTGTTGCTTCACTTTGGCCAGGACATTGCTAATGCAAGGTCTTGTCTGCTCACATAGATCCTTACAGGACTGTATTCTTGGCTGCCTATTGTTTTATTCTTAAACAAGAATAATTCTTTTTACCAGAAGGTCTTCAACCTACCTGTCTCAAAGGGAAAAAAAGAATAATCAGTAAGAAGGATAAAGCATCTTTTTGAGCTTGGAAAAAACTTGTTTAATTTTTATTCTCAGATTCTGTGCAAACATAAGAACTCCACACTTTGGCCCTGATTCAGTCATGTGCATTTAGTGCATTTTTCATATACTCCCCTGGAGTTAAGTACTGATTATCCATGTCCTTGAGGCCTCTGTTGGACTGGAGTGAAAGTATTTGGCACCTTACAAGATTAAGGCGTGTATGAGGCTGCAAGAATTTGCAACTCACTGTTTTGTTTTCTGTGTTTTTGTTTGGTTTTTTTTTTTCTTTTCCTAGTTGCATGAAGATTAAAGACAGGAACTAGTTGAGGGGTACATTTATATTATCACAGGCATTACCTACATCATACTTGATATTGTAATCATGCAAACAGTAATCTTGCCTTCTTGACATAAACAGTAAGCAGCACCTTTTCCTGAGGCTGAAATAATCACAGAAAAACATGGCAGTGATGGAGGTACAAGAGACAAAACACTGCATAATGATGTTATTATCATTGTTCCATTGTCACCCATCCTTACACCTTAGTGATATGATCCTTTTCTCTCTGAAGATAACAAAAGAGGCCTGAGTATAAACAGAGCAATGTATAAGCAGGAATCATAAAATGCAACCTTGAAAAAGTGTACTTAAAATGCTACCAAAAAATCATCTTGATAAATGCAGAAAAAGCCTACTTAATCTTTATATGCATGGTATGCAATTATATATTTACATCCAGCACAAGGCTAGGCATATACTTGAAAACAGTAGCATTTGGTGGGATTTTGCTAACTGCCTTGATTGCATTTCTAATTCTAAATATGAATATGAACATTTAAGCCCAAGTGTCTTTTGCATCTCCATTTTAAACTGCTTCAGGTGTGTTCCTGAACACGGCATGGAACAGGCAAGTCTAGAGGCTGGTGTTGTTCATAGAGGTAAACAAAAGGGGTGGGTACCCCCAGTGACTCATTTGTGATGTCTGGGGTTAGATCTCTGTACTGCCAAAGCCCTAAATGAGGATTTACCCTAATGGAGCTACTGAAACCTACATTTACATTATACAATAGTATTCATGTTCAGGGATTGCTGTAATAAAATGCAACTAGGTTTAGTCCCTTCATTGAAAAAATACTGGCAAATAGAGTATTTAAAATATTTGCTTTTATACCTTCATAACTACTAGCCATGTGTCGAGTAGGAAAAGCTGCATTTATTGAGATTTGGTAATTGAATATTGCATCATGTGGTCGATATTCATCAGAGTTTTTCCAGCATTATCCAGTGGTGTCCAAAGCTCTGCCATGTGCCTGTCATAAGAAACAGTTGAAATGATGGAAGTATTTATGAGAGCATCATCTGTCTTTCTCTTAGCTTTTATAGATTTAAAATTAAACTTATAAATGTCTGTTTATATGTGCTTAAATTTGCATACTATTCACAAAAGAACATCAGGTGGCTTCTGAAGATGTTTGACCAGTGGCACATGCACATGTCTGTTTGGATGTGTGTTTTCTGGATTTTTTTTAAAAACCTTTATTGTCCCAGCTCCCTGTGTGGATAGCAGCTGAAAGCAACAGCTTTGTGCTGTTGAGGTTTGCAGAACACCGCAATGAAATTGAAATTGGTGACTTCTTTTCTGCCTTTTTTTTTTCCATTCCAAAAAAAAATTGTTGTGCTGAACCTAGAATAGTTTTTCTGGTTGTTTCACTGCTGTGGCTTCTTGCTAAAACTGGTTTTCAGCCTGGAATATATTACTAGGTGATTAAGAGAGAAGGAGATTCACGGTTTTGAGCTAGTAACCAAATTCTGTTCTGATTCTAATGCATGAGAATACCTTCAATGAAATTTAATCACAAGCATAAAAATCTGGGGAAACATGCAGATCTATGTACAGAATCATGAAAATGTCTAAATTTGGTAAAAACATTTTTGTTCACTTTTATGGCATTTAAAAGGCTCCATTTTAAAATACTTGGTGAAAATGAGGGCATAACCAACAAGGTCCAACCACCTGCTAAATTGAACTTAAATATATATATACATTTACTCATTTGTAATACTTAGCATAGGAAAAACGCCTTTGTTTTGTCATATCCTTGCACTTTTATTCTTGTAAATCAAATGTTAGAAATTTAAATGAACATTCCAAAGGTCCACGAGTAGCTATTGAATTGCTTCCATTAGTCACTTTACAGGACAGAAAAAAACCAAACCACAGTCCTGCTATTTCCTAGTAGAAGTGGATGTCAATCGTAATTTGTGTTTATTTTTGTGTCTCTCAAAAATGCACATGTATGTGCTTAATTAGAAGAAAATGTTGGGTTTTTTTTAATGGTTGCATTCAGATTCCTTCTAATTACAAGGTAGATTATAGATTTGATCTATACCATTTACCAGTTCTTCCTTAAATTTAGCGACATTATAAAAGAAAATTATCTTCTCTCCCTAGAAGGCTCCCAGTTAATCATCTGTGGAGTTGGTCAGGAGGGAAGGGAGCAGCAGAGAGGACGAGGGAATTTCTCTCTGACTCAACAGTTGAACAGCTTACACTCTGGAACACGAGATTTGATTACCTTAGCATGTGCTACTACAAATGTTATTAACAGTCATAAAATGATCCAGCTTTTTTAGAAACAAGTGACAGACCAAGCTTTGGACTCTTTCTGACCTCTGGCGAATTCTACAGCATTAACACAGAATTATGCAGAGTGTAAAGCAGTAGCTCCTTTTGTTTGGTTTTCATTTACCAGCTGCTAATTTAATTGATTGTCCCTTTGTTTTTGAAGGACTAGTTTCTTGTCAGTCTGTGGTGGAATTTCACAGTTTGTGTGATTTTTTCCTTTTTTTTTTTTTTTTTAAACTTTACCTTCTAGTTGGTATGTAATTTTGCTGTGGGCTGCTGCCTGAGTTTGCTGCTGAAACAAAGAGTTAATCAGCATGGTCTCAGATACTGCCATGCATCATGCCTTTGTACATGAATAAAAAGTTGGAAACCGCATGAAAGCAGTCGTTGGGTTACCACACAACTGGATATGCTTAAGTCTGAATGCTTCATAACTCTAACTACTGGGGAGTTGCAAACTTATAAATAACCTTGCAATTGGTTAAAACCATATTAAAACCATATGAACAAAGGCATAAAGCATTTGGTTAAGGGGGCTCAGTAAATGCAGTAATCCTGTTGGAAGTAATCTAACCAGGGCAGATCCATAGCTTAGGAGTGCCTGCAAGAGTGGCAATAGTTATGGAGATGGCAATATTTCACATGAAGGAGGGCATAATATTCCCCTTAGGTGGAAGTATTTGCTATCTGTTCTTCTTTCTTCTCTTTTAAAAATGAGTTTTGAATTGATAGACTTCCTACTAAAAGCAGGCTTCTATACACTGAAGTCCATAAACATCTCAGTGTCTGCTGCATGCCCTTGATAATCAGAGAATTCATTTAAATCCTTCTTATTTATGTTCAAGATCAAGATGGCTACTGCTCACACTAGCTGAGAAGATCTTGGAATTCAGATCCTTAAAATCAGGCTTCCAAAATGATTGCTGAAGACACTGTTTACAAGTAGGCTAGATGCATTGCCATTTACTTATCTGGGGATATTTGTTTTTTTGGCTTTAGCTCCTTGGTTTCTAGACTAGATTTTTTTCTAGAGACTTTAAATTTTCATGAAATTGCAATTCTCAATTCTGACTCCAGAACCTGGTTCTTAAAAGAAGCCTCATAATGTGACAATCACTGTGAAATTCTGTTTCTGAAAACTTTGGAGTATTTTCTGCTTATGATGGTCCTGTACTTGTCACATTGTCACATGGAAGCCAGCTGAGGCTTGCCAGGCAGGCAAAGAAATTCTAGTGTAAATTCCTGTTATCTGCTTTTAACCTCTTTTCAGTTATGCTTTATGATGGAGGAATATATTTAAAAGGGGACCTAGTGGCTTCTCTCTCCCCACATCTTTTCAAGCAAGCTGTTTGCTTTGAGGCACTGCAATGTGATGCAAATCTGTAGTTTGTCGCAGGGATGCTGGTCCATGCTGTATGTTCAGCATGCAAAGATATTACTGGAACAGTTTATGAACTGCACAGAGGCCTTCAAAACCTGGAAGCAGCTGTATTTCAGGGTGAAAAATCACTCACTGCGCCTCTCTTGGTCCCTGAGATCATTGAATTCAGGTGTTTCGCTTGCAGAAAAAATAAAGAAAGGGCAGGTTGTGTCAACATCATAGATGTCAGCATATCCTTCAGTCCTAAAACCTGTAAATCCTTGCAAAAGGTACACCTTGTATCTTGTAATATCTTAAAATAACAGCATTCCTACAATAAGTTTGCCTGCTTTACTAATTTAATTCCTCTGTTTTCTTGGAGCAGCTCCCAGTGCTGTGATATTGAAAATGAGTCCTGGGCATTCACCACAGTTCTGCAAAACTAAGGGCCATGCTTTTAATTGTAACAATAGTGCCACTATTGTGTTTATCTCCTCTGCCATCCCAAGAATTTCAGCAGTTGCATGCCTGCACACCAGTAGGATGATTGACATTGTTGTAATAAGGTTAATGTTTAAACTTCCCACCCGTAATAACTAAAATATCCAGAGATAAGGCTGAAAGTCAATTTGTAATTATCCCTGCTGTGCCAAGACATTGCAAAAGATTCTAAGTGGAGGGTAATTTAACTTTTCAGTCCTAGCTGTTAAAAAGTAGTAAGAAGAAGGTGACAGGCTTGGGGCATTTGTATCTTGAATTTCCAGGGAGGGGAAAAAAGGAGCTGTAATTCCTCCTCATTCAAACTGGGAATAATTTTCTCTGTGTTCTACTGAAAATGTCCTTTTTATGTTTTGAATACATTAAATTGTTTGCCGGTTGTTTACTGTCCATGGTACATGAAGGGAATAGATCATAGTTAGCAAATAAGCTACTAGAACGTTTAGTATAGAATAATTCAATTGAAATACATTTCATACATAAAGACAACACGTGATAATTATTTGTAGTCATTCTAACTAAAGTACTGTCCTCAGAAGAAATAATATCCCTTCAGTCATATGTTCTGTGGCTTCTGTGAATGACCCATATTAATTCGATTTCTAGAAACTGGCTCTTTAAATTGATGTTGGGTAACTGCTTCCACGCTAGACTATTGAAATAAAGGTATTACATCATTGTCCAAACACGTCTACTTCAATAAAAGTATTTGTTTGCAAAAAAAGATATATATTTTAAATCTTTTACACAACGATCAGCATGCATGCCATTTTCCATTTCAGGCTAAGCATACATTTCAGATGTGGAAAAAGCAAGCATGTTGAAATAATTTGAGGCATGGGTATAGTCAGATCAGTCTTGGTAATCCAGAAGGGAGGGGTGCCCAGTGTATTATTACGTTTCGTATATTATTTTTCAAGAGATGGATGCAATCAGTCATCTTCTCACAGATGGTTGGAAAAAAAAATTGTCTCGCTGGCAAGTAAACTGTTATTTAAGTACACAATCCACGGTACTACAGAAACAGTTTTGCCAAACTTGTCCAAGTATTCTCACATCCTTAAAGATGGTATAAATATCATTTATGGCAAGCCGTTTACTTCAGACTATATGGAATGCCTTCCTGCTCCCCTGATCTAAGTGTCCCAGTTTGCATTATGGCCTTTATTGCTTCTGTTTGATGGAGTGATCAGTAAAAATTTAATGACACTATAAAATAATAAAAATGTCATTAATTTACCACGGATCCTGGATGCAGTGGTTGTAAAGTTACATTAATAAACAGAATATTTTTTACAACAAAAAGCATTGTTACGTGGGAACGTATAAATAACACACATAAATTTAAGAGCAATTTTACTGTTAGCACACACATTATTATGGAATAGCCAATAAGTGTATAAAACATAGTATATAAAATTTTATGAAAATATACTGTGCACATCAAAAATTCAGCTTTTATCTAAGTGCAGAGAAAAGCCATTATTGTGTGCTTACTGTTTCATTGCTGTTCTTTCACAAGATCACAATTTTATATTTGTTTCTAGTCATTTGAAGTTTGCAGCCTTTTCCAAGGCAGGGGCTAAGGCTTCCTTTTGCTTGTGCTCCCTGCTTCACTGAATCATCCTTTTTTACCTTCCACATGTGAAGAAAGAATTGATACTTTCTGGCAGAACGTGACAGAAAAGTTGCTAATTTAATGCAAAGCTAAAAATAATGCCAAAGGGGTTGAAAGGCTTGCTTGGCGACACTGGAAATAAGGGATAACTATCTAGCAGTCTATCTGTCATCACTGGGGCTGCTCCATCACTGACTGTGATAATATGTGAATATGATGGATGCCACAGCCTTGTGGCTCATAACATTTAACATTCATCAGCTCTCACTAACGGGGGCTTTATAATTTAAATATCTTTATTTAATATGCAACATCTACCTCATACATCATAATTTCAAAGCACTTAGAGAACCAACATTCCTGCAAGACAGTTGAGCAGACTTTAATTTTTTTCAATAACTTTTACGTTTTCTGCATGTTTGTGACTGACAACGCATAAATAAGTGCCTAATCATATCACAGAATGGAAAATTAAGGTTTGGCTGCTAAGAAGGTTCTTTTTTCTCTTCTTTTTCTCATTTTGAAGAAAGGATTTTTTTTACTACATGTTCAAAGTATAAAGAAGCACAAAGGATCTGATTTGGTGTTGGGAAGTGCTTTCAGTTTCCTAATTCAAACTGCAAATGACTCTGTTGATCTTGTCATGAGAAAGGGCTGTCGGTGTCATCTCCTAAAACTTTTGTGCTGAGATTTAAATGGAAAAAACTTAAAGTAACCATACAGTATAAACTCCATAGCCAGCACAAAAGAAAAAAAAAAAGAAAAAAAAAATCTGTTCAAATTAGAAGACAAAAATTCACAGGGGAGAAAACACCTGCACTGTCCATAGCAGTGCATTTTATTACAAACTATTAGAAAACAAAATTTTCTATTAATGAAGGTTAGGCAGGCAGCAATAGATAGAGTAGTTGATGTACCTGTGTGCAGATGTAATGCATGTGTAGATAACTTATTTGTTCGTGCAGCTATGTATAACCATTTATTTTTAATGAAGGTATGTCTTTTTTTTTTTTTTAAATCTAGGAATATGAAGTAGAGAATCAATCTTCCTCTCAGTTATACCAGGGGAAACATGTACTTTTAAAAGATTTTTAGTCTATTTTCTCTAGGATGACTTCAAGATGGGAGCAAAGACAAATCCTACTAAAAAGGATTTGATCTTAGTGGGACAAGTTTCTTCTCATATAATAAATGTTATATGAATTTGTTGTATTTCATGCAATTATAAAGGCATATTCTAGATAAAAGCATTTTTAGTATTGAGGAAGATTTTCCTATTTTTTAAAGTTCTCTGAATTTATGTAAAATGAATGCAAATACTGACCGTTTTTCTGTATCGCTATGATGATAATTTTCAGTGAGACAAAGCAAGCAAAGGAATGAATTTAAAAGGCATTTCAAAGACCTAAATATATCTAGCTTTGTTAAAGCGGCTCATGAATTAGGAGGGGGTTATAAAATAACTATAAATACAGCTCCTTTGTTTGACAAGAGCAGGTATTTTTATGGCATAAGTGCTTTCATTTTAGTGTTTCTGAACCTTATCATGCAATTTTCCCTTTTCTCATTCCATGTCAAAATATTGATATTCTCGCAGAAACTTTTTTTTTTTTTTTGTTACAGAATATTTTCTGGTAAAATCAAAGAGAATGAATGACTAGAAAGATATTCCAAATGTGCATATTGATATGTAGCTGGGTCTGTTGATTTTTATAGCAGAAAGATATTTCTCCTTTTTCTGAAACACACTTAAAGGCCGTTCTTCCAAGAATACTGCAGGTGCTGTATTAACATCCTTAAGAAAAACCTTTTAGTGCAAATATTTTGGAAGAGAAAATAAATGTGCCAAAAGCTGTTTTCTTAGCACTGATCTTTGTTTTTATCTCAACTGCAAATCAGCCCTTTGCAATGGAACACAGTATCCTTGCTAAACTTATTTTTCATTCTCTCTACCAGTAAGACAGATCCCATCCTGATGATTCAGGTGTATTGTTACATTGCACGACATTTTTCAGTAAAGTATTGGGCCCCTTGTATTGTAGTGCCTTTCTGCAGTCAAATTCTACTTGTAACTCTTTCTTTTCTCTTGAGTTCCTTTGTGTATGCAAGCTCCTTCATCAACCATGGATTTTACAGAAGAAAACAAGTGAAGTAATTAACCAAATATAAAATGCAGAGTTATTTTGTCTGACAACTGGAAGATTCTGAGGAACTTTTAGAAATGCATTTAGTACCTGAAATGCCTCAGCCTGCATGTTGTGGCAAATCCAATGTCAGACTGAGCTTTCTTTTCGTCTGCAAATTAAACAGAGAATGATTTAAAAAATCCATGGCTGAAGGAACTGAAAACATGAGGAATCAAAACAATTTCTCACTTTTCCTGATGGGGTTTCATAGCTGAAACAAAATGACAATAGAAAAATAGTAATATTGGAAAGCAGAAGTGATTGGAGGTGGAGAAAATGAGGAGTCAAGGCCATGTTTTGTCCTGAAGAACATTTCCAAGTTTCTACCGTCTTTTAGGAGAGAATCTCTCAATGTTTTCTCCTGGTGTCTAGCATGTACAGCACAGAACTAGGTCATTGAACAATAGACTGAACAGCAGTCAGCACTCTACTTCTGCATAATGCATTAAGTATAACATGGAGAAACTGTTCGTAGAGCTGAAAGCTGGTATTTCACGTCTGTAAATTCAAGCTGACATGACATTTAATATTGTTTCATAGTAATGAACAACAAGGTTTCATTCATTCACAAGTACAACATAATGCCAAGTTTAATCTGAAGAGGTAACAACAAGGCAAGAGGGAAAACATGCTATGTTCCTTCAAATGAGAACGCTAAATTAATGATAACCATTGAACACTTTGCTACTGATACACAGCACTACAGAGAGCACTATTGAGAGACAATATTACACTGACTTTATAGTGCCCTTGTCCAGGAGCTGAGCAAGGAACTGGGTTAACATATAAAATACCTTTCAGTTTCCACTTTCTGGTTCCAGGTTTCCTATGGACGTCTCCAGCTCTCAAAAGCTTTCTGTTTCTCTGGGAGTGGGCATTCTTTTTCCTTTTTTTTTCCCCTTTTTTATCTTCTTAAGTTCCCTTTTCACTGAGGTACAACTTAAATTCCTAGACAAAATAATATTGGTTCTGTCCTCTATTATTCATTATTTCAAATATTTGTCTTTGAAAATCTCTGCATAAAATTCAGACTTGTGTTTCCACAGAGGTATGAATGCAAACTTAAATCTCAGAGTGGGGAAAAAGTGCTATTTTTTTCATTAAAATACCAGTGCATTTTAATACAAACTCTTCTTTCAGCTTCTGAATTTTCATGTTTCCCAAATGTTGATTGTCTTTTTCAGTTTAAGTTGGAAAATAAGTGGAAAGGCAAAGTGAGCAGCATCGATCAGCACTGTGTGCTGCCAAGAGTGTTTTGTATTTGCATGTACAATCGTTTATGCGTTATGGCACTGCAGATCAAAATAATCTCAAAGTTTCTGTATATGTTTCACATTTAAAACTGATTTTCATAAATGCAAACATTCAGAATCTGTAAAAAAAAAGAAAAAAAAATGTCCCTGAGCTAAAATTCTAATTAGATGCATTCATTATTTGTTCAGATTTAAGAAATAAGGCATGTATCGATGCATACCCATATGCACTGGCATATAATGAGAGCTATCCTATATGGAGCATTAAGATTCCTTCTGTTCTTTTCCAGGAAAGAACAAGGTTTGAAAGTTTAGGCCCGCAGTTAACAGGGAAACCCAATGAAGATGGAAAAATTGGCCCTGGTGTCATCGATCTTACAAGGCCAGAAGATGCAGAAGGTGAGTTGCAATTTTGACCATGGGTTATTGAACACTGCACCACAGGATGATGTGGCTGAAATACTGCCAGTGCCATAAGTGCTGTCCATGTTACATTCCAGGGTAACACTTGATTGATTTCTGTCTGAATTTGTGAGATTTCAGTAAGTCCAAAACAAAGTGTGGAGACATGAAAAGGACTGCATAGCCCTTTAAGCCCTTCTGCAACACAACTCTCTTTTCCCCAGCTGCCAAATAAGTGTTTTCATTTTATACTCTTAATAAAATTTTAAGAGATATTGAGAAAATTATCTCAGGAAGGATATATATTCCCCATTTTTTTAGTGTTTAGCAGCTTTCAAGAAGGTTAGAGCATTTTCAGAAATCTGCCCATCATGCACCACCTATTCAAGATTTAGCAAGCAGAATTCTATTCATAGGCAGCTATCAAATGATGATGGAAAAATACTTCCCATTTTCTGTATGAAAAGATCTTTTTCATTTTATAAGCCTTCAGTGCACTCATTTCAGTGAGAGTTCTATATGTATATCTATATGTTTCAAGCCCCAGGTGGAAGTCAGTGTTTATCAGGACTGAGTTGAGTATCTAACAGGATTATTATCTGGAAGTGGATGTCGCTGGGATCCTCTCTACCTATGGTACATTAGAGGAGCACACATACATATATAGGAACCCTACCTGTGGAAGATAAATGTATTAACTATTCAGATGGAATACTATGCAGGATTTTGCTCCCTCAATTTTCTTCTGTTTGAGAATAATTTTAGACTGGGGAAATTCTAGTTATGACCCAACAAGGTTAAAACACCTCTGAGTTTTTCCATTAACATCCAAACGTCTGACAGATCCAAAGTCTGCTTTTTTTCTTGGATCAAAAGAATAGGACCAGTAAACTTTAGGGAGCTATTATATATGAGCTTCATTTAGTCTTCCTTTATACAATTTGATTGGCCACTGTTGTATCATCTGTAAACAGAAAAATAACAAACAGAATGTAGGTAAAAAATAATTTTCAGAATGGTGTTTTGCAATGATTCTTTTTTTTCCTAGAAAAAAAGGAATCAGGAGATACATGGACTTTCCAAAGCACTTTTTGACCAATCAGTTATTTATAAAGTGCTTCATAATTCATCCACCAGCAATATTTCATATTTCAACACGTTTAAGAATATTTTTTTTTGTCAGTTTGGGTGAAAAGTTGCAAGGGGATACTTACAGATACACAGTGGCTGGTTTAGATGACATCAGGCCTCTGACCCCATTGTTGTTTTAGCTAATTTCCTTCAATTCTTCCGTTCTCTTCCTAGTGTCCTTAATTTAGTATCTTGATACCCCTTGTGGCACTGACAGCCTCCCCTGTTACTGGATAGGGCAGAGAGAAGCTTTGCCATGTGTAACCCAAGCTGCAGTGATGTGTGCCAGTTTAAGGACAGTGTGCATGTCTTTCTAGAGCTACTGGGGCACTTTGAGGCATGGCCACGTTAGAAATCCAAGTTCATGAATGGATTCAGATTTCCAGAATTTGTTTAGCAGCCAAGAGATATCTCTGGAAAAGAGATGCTAGGTGCATAGCACTGCTGATCTGAAAAAAAACATTGGCAGGAGTTCTAAACTGATCTCCTTATTTGTCCTTCTCCTTGCAGACAAGGTGAATTTAGATGTTAGCTGGATGAAAGAAAAAGACATTCAAAATATAACCTGAGTTTTGCCCCTTATATTTGACAAACAGGCTAAGAGATGGCACTTCTAGCCTAACATAATTTACAGTGGAAGTGCACTGCAAACAGTGCTGCTGAAATATCAGCAGTTAAACTGTGCTCTCTTATATGTACCGTGCTACAGACTCTGCCCAGCTTCTAATTATTGTGAAACTATCACAGATGTTTCTAGGTTTGTCAATGTTTTTCATACCTGTTTCTATTATTTTGTGCTTCCAAACTTCAGCCCTGGGCCACTATGAAACTTGACAGTTTATTCTTTAGAATCATAGAATCCTTTAGTTTGGAAAAGACCTTTAGGATAATCAAGTCCAACCCAGCACTGCCAAGTGCACCATGAATCCATGTCCCGGAGTGCTGCATCTTTTAAACACCTTCAGAGGTGGTGACTCAGTCACTTCCCTGGGCAGCGTGTTCCAATGCTTGACAACTCTGTCAGTGAATAAATGTTTCCTTTATATCAAATCTAAACCTCTGCTGGCCTGACTTGAGGCCATTTCCTCTTGTCCTATCACTTCTTCCTGGCAAAAACACTGACCCCCACCTCTCTGCAGCCTCCTTTCATGTTGTAGAAAGTGATAAGGTCCTCCCTGAGCCTTCTTTTCTCCAGGCTAAACACCCTCAGCTCCATCAGCCTCTCCTCACAGGACTTGTGCTCCAGACCCTTCACCAGCTTTGTTTCTCTTCTTTCACCTCCTCTAAGAATGTCTTGTTGCATTTCATTGTGTTGCCACAGTCACAATCTCAGCTGAATGTCAAAGGTTCCTAATAGGCACAGTCATGTTCTTCAAAGACTTCATGTGTTTCACACCTTCCTTTCTGTATTGTCATTTTTACTTTAAATCTTTTTTTCCCCATTTTTTTAGATACTATTTGAATGCAGGTTGCTGTAGAAATCTTTAGCTAGTATTTCTGTGGTTTATGTGTGCTTTTACGCATATAAAACAGAGAATAAAGATTTCTGAAGTCACATATTGATGGCCAACTTTTGGTGCCCTGTCTTTTCTGAAATACAGAAATACATCCAGATCTCTGAGGCCCAGGTTCAGGTGTGACAGAGTGGGTGGATGGCTGATAGGTCTGCCTGGTTTTACTCTCACCACCAGAATTTTAGGACTTCAGGGTTATGAAATTCATTACATTTAGAGAAGATACTAACATTTTGCAGGGTGTTCTTTTTAAAGAGGGATGGGGGCAGGTTTAAGGATGGGGCAGTGTTGTAGCAGATTTTTTCCTGAGCTAAGGATTCCAAATTGAGTCCCACTGCTGGCCATAAACTGGGAGAAATGCAGTCTGGGTTGTGTTCTAGTCCCCTTAGTGGTCTAGGGCTGTGGAAGTGCAGTTTCACTCCCTGCCTACCTGCACACTTGCAGTTCCACAGGAAACTAAAGTGTGCAAAGATGTGGTGCATGTTTGTCCATCCCAACAGGCATTTGAGATAGACCAGATCTGGGAAGTGCTCCTGATTCCCGTAGTTTTGACACAACTTTTAAGGTTCGTGTAATTTGTTGGAAGACATATCAGCAGACTTCTGTTCTATGGAATGCCTTTGTAGCAGTATCTAGCAATGATTTCTCTCTACTCCTTGCATCTTTTCTATAACATATGGCAGTGATCTGAGTTTGACATGATCAGAGTCATGTTTTCCTGGAATTTTAGGAGTACTTGTGGTACTGGCTCATTGACCAGAAGCTGAAGCTAAAGGTATTTTTTTTGAACCATGAATTATAAGTATTGAAATTCTTTAAACCTAGAAATTAGACAAATATGAAATAGTATAGAATGATTTTTTTAGCTCATTGTCCCTGCCCAGTGTGTGAAAACCTTTTTAAGATTAATTAAAGGTAACATGTAATTAATGGTAGCTAGTTGTACTTTCAGAGATATGAAGTTGTCTTCAAAGTTTGCGTTGCTCATAATGAGCTAATAGTCATCTGAATGGAGGCCTGAAAATCATCAGCAAGAGTTTTATATTAAGTATGACATAAACCAATATTTCTATTACTTCCTTAGCCATCAGCAGGACTGAGCTAACTATACTAAAAATCATGCTCAAACTGTATTTAAAACATTGTCACTTACTGTGACACCATTGATGAATAATCCACAGCTGTTAGACTTAGACTTGTATCATTACCTGAAATCCCTGTTTCCATGTTAAAATATATGATACATTTGTAGTTAACAAAATTCAAAAACATGATTTGAAAGCCTCATAAACATTTGGTGACTGGTATCCAAACTTAAAAACAACAGCCAATTAGAGAACTAAACAAGGATTTTTTTCCCCCTGAAACATTAGTATTTTAAAGGAAACATAATTCTTTCTGTAGGTGTCTTCATAATTTTGAACAATTGAGGTTGTCAGTACTGAAATATAGCTAACAGGGATGGACACAGCAAAACAGCTTTGAATGTAGCTATAGCTAAACCCTCTCTTGAACATGACTGACATACATTAACTGAACACAGTGTGTAGAGTGTAGTCAGGAGTCACTGGTAAGACCTGTTTAAATTTCAGGTCAGAAACCTATGTAATACTAGAGTATTTAGCATAAAAATACTAAAGTATCTAGCTCTCAGTTATTGAGGATATTGGATGATGTGAATAAGGTTTTTTTGTTCAAGTTGTAGAAAAAGATTTTCCTTTCACGGATACTAATTTTTGGGAGATGATGCTGCTTCTTTTGAATTGTAAAATGTGCTCGGTGTTTATGGATCCTTCTGGTTTTGTGGATGTGGTCAAATTCTTTGGGAATTTGTAGGAAGTGTATTAAGATTTTGTTTTCTAGTAGATAGAAATCTGCAGGGTAGACCTAACCTTCCTGTTGACAATTACTGATTTTACCTTAGCTCAGGTTGCATTGTGGTTTCCTTCAGCAGTCATATCCAGGGATTCAAATTCCATCAAGACCTGATCTTCATTCCTAACAAAGAATTGGATCTATTAAAATGTAATTTTCTTGATTGGATCCTAGGCTCAGAGCAAAAACATCTGAATGTTATTGTTTTGCCACTATCTCACAGTGGGGTTTTGTAAAAGAGAAAAAATCTCATCTGTGTCTGGTTTTCCTTAGTGAAAATAAGATGCATTACAAAGCTAAATTAATTTTTAGAAAGCAAATAGAAATAGATGAAAATGCCTTATTAGTACTTAACATTTAGTTACATGTTCATTCATGTTGATATTTTAGAATCAGAGGCTTGTGAATTAAATATTTGGCCTCACAGTTGGCCATTTGGGAAAACAGACAACAAGTGTTCTGGGTCCTGTTTCTGTGTTTTCATTCACATTTTTCACACTGTAATTCTCTTGATTCTGTAAACCTTGTGTTTAGCACTTGCTGCTTCTTTCTTTGATAATATTCCACCAGTGTGCTAAGCATGGACCTGAAAGATAGGTACATGTCTGCTAATTTAGATAGAAACAGCTTTAAAAAATATGGCGGGATCTGTCTATCTACTTTGTCTGTATCTCTGTATTTATTTGTCCTTGTATGAAACTAATGAGATTTTTCAAAGTCTCCCAGAGAGAGGATAACTTTTGCTATGAAACCTAGCTGTAAAGTCAGTTCTTAGAGTCCTCAGCATGGGATTGACACCAGCCCATCTCCTTAAATTCATGGATTTATTGTCTGAGTCCTTACTGCCTGTGTCCTCCCTTGCAGTACTTGCTGTCTCTTACTTCAACTTGTAAGTTCCTTGAGTAAAGAATATGGTTTTCTATATGGAGAAAACCAAAATCATGGTTAGAGATTACACAGATTTAAACTTTATCTCTGTGTTCCTGGTATCTCTGAACCATGCCCCAAGTAAACTAAACTTGCAAGCCAGTTGCAAGCTCAATAACCATTGGTAATTGACTGGTTCCAGTAGTAAGGCCTAACTTCATGTAATTAATTTTAGTTCAGTTTTTTGTCTGAACCTGATTTTGGACCTCAGTCCAGGCTTGGAGGAGAGCAAGCTGACCTCATCTTTTAGAAGAACATATTCCAATTCATCAGTAGGCTTAAGAACCCAGTTCTGCAGCATTTCAGATGATGGATTTTTTGTCCAACATACAAAGTCAAGGAATAGCCCAAGCTTCCCTGCAGTTAATGGTCAACAGTCTTTCCTTCTTTTTATGTGCAGGAAATCAGCTCTTCCCATTCATGTTCGACTTGAGCTAGCCATGTTGCAGGGAATGCTGTAGCAAAATGGGAAATTCTACCTGTTCCAAAGCAAGGGAAATTAAATGGTAGAGAAAGAAATGGTGTTAGACATCACCAAATATTTAACCAGCTGCCAGGACATGGTAAAAAAAGAGTAGCTGTAGTTGCATCAGCAGCAGTGAATGTGAAGTCATGTGAAGGAGAGGAATGATTTCAGTGAGGAAAGACAGGGAGGGAGGAACATGGGAGAAACATGAGAAAACCAAGATAGAAGTGGAGTGTGAGCTGATCTCTAAAGCTGAGGAAAAGCTGCCACCAATTTCTGTCCATCTGCCAAAATGCCATTTCCTTCCTCCCTGGCAAGAGAGCAGACATCATGACCAGTGCCTGGCTTTTGCACACCTATTAGGTGTATTATTGAAAAGGAGTACCTCTACCATATGCTCAAAGCCTCAACAACCACATACACACCCAAGAGCAAATAATTGCCTGTGCAAAAGGGTGAGGGTTTCTTCTCTACTCCAGCAAAGGTTGGCTTTGAGCAGCTGAAGAGGCAGGTGAAAGGGAACCACACATTTGCAGGGAGATCGACCTTGGCAGGCTGCCAAGACGATCCAGACCTGTGAGGTAACTTGTTTAACACCCTCCTGTGCAGAGGTGTAAACAGCAGGTAGCACAGGCAGGGGAAAAGCATCACCTACTTTTGTGACAGTGCTTCATAAATACCAGAGGAAAGAATTCCTCTCCACGCCAAAATTTGTCGCACATAAATATTTGTAATAGTTGCTATGGCAGTTGAGAGGAGAAAGATGAAAATCAGAAAACAGTGAAAGCTGTCTGAAAACAAAGAAATGTATCCTGAGAGTAAGCTCAAGTACTGGAATTTTTATTGCCCTGAATTCTTGCTATAGGCCTTTGATTGCAAAAACACCACCCCAAAACAAAAAACCCCATCCCAAATCTTGTAACTGTATCTTTGTATTTAAACATAAAATAATTCATTATATTAATAAGCCCAGATGTGGCCTTTGTTAATTGTAGTTACCATTTTTAATATCTATGAATCTGATTATCCCTGATACTTGAGTGATATCCTTAAGTTTTCCAGAATAAGTCATAACAGGTAGGAATCTGGGATGAAGTACTTAGACATGGTATTTCAGTTGTGTTGGATGAGATCTGGTGCTTCAGCCCTGGAGTAACTCAACACCTGCAGATTTTTTCAGGGAATAGGATGTCTTTAAGGGCCACCCCATCACTTTTCTGATGGCAACCACTTTGTGCATCTCAGTGTTACCAGCATACCCATAACGTTTTAGAGGGGGAACTGAAAAACCTGAAAAAACTGAAAAACCTGGGAGTGTGTGGACTGATCTTTCCATAGTATTGAAACCTATTCCTCTCAGGACACTAATATTTAACGTATAGTATGCTTCTCATTTTCAGAATAACAAATATGGGTGTCATCCACAACTGTTAACTTTTGATTTTCAGCTGTCTTAGGTATTTTTTTTTCTACTGCTAAATATGAGGGGTTCTTGTCTATCATTTCCAAGCTACAGTAATTGACTGTTATAGAATAGTATCTTTACTTTAAAAAATTACACTTAGGATTTTTGATGTTGTACAATCCACCACTTCTACAATGCCCTGAGTTTTACACAGGGGTGCCTATTAGCACAAGAGATTTTCACAATTTCCACTACATAGTAAAACATTATTTTCAGGAATTTAGAAGGTGGCTGTAAAAAGCAACTGTGGGCTGCAGTTTTACATAGAAAATCATTGCCCATGAGAAAATTATTGTCACAAATGCTGAAAGCATCAGTCAGTACGTGTAGCTATTTTTAGGTGGACTGACTGAAAATTTAAATATAGTGATTCAGTGGTTTAAAACATTTTTTCACACTCATGTACAGCCACCAGGTGTAAAACACCCCATGGTCCTGATTCTCTGAGTGTTTCTTGGTAGTGCTCCAATATGACAAAAGAAGCTTGAGGCTCCATAAAATTGTGTAAAATTTCCGGACACAACTGAATTTTCAGTTGATGGAGAAAGCCACCATTATATCATACTGAGTGAAGGAGTGAGGAATCTTGCCCTTCTTCCTTAAATCCTTGAGCATAGTGAGTGGAGCAGAAATATGAATATAGGAAAGAACATCACATATTCTGGCTAAGCATGAGCAATTGGTGCAGATTCAAACAAGCCCTCTTTGTACAAGTGTCTATTTTTCTAAGTCTAAAATGTGAGCCATTTTCTCCTTCAGGAGCCTCAGTATCTCAGAAATAGAAAAATGTTTAGGGTCATTTGCCTTTCTTCCATGTAGATATGCTAAGTGTCTAAGCAAGTGCCTAGAGAAGAACTTGGTAGAAAGAGGAAAATATTCCCTTGATTTGTACTTTGATTTAATTTCACGGGATCAGTCATCCAAAGAGTGTGTAATGTGAGCATTGCAGCGTCTTCATAAATTCTGCAAATAATAAATGATTGTGTTTTCAGTTTGGCAGGAGTGCTTTCACAGGAATGTAAAAAAAAAAAGATTTGTAAATTTTCACGTAAACCCCTATTTCATGGCATGCAGTATATGTTTTTATCCAAACCAGGTAAATGTGGTCACATATTGAGACACACCATTGCCATATTTGTAAAAACATTTTCCTGGTTTTGCTCACAAGTCCCAAATGCCCAGGGGCACCTTACTTGAAAAACTAACCTGAAGAGCAGCTCCTGTTGTCATGCTGCTTTTGCTTCTTTCTCTTCATGGTATATTATTTGCCAATTACATTATCAGTTGTTGTAATATCAGAACTTCATGTGAAAGGCTAGAAGAAATGGCATATGTATATCCTAGCCCCTGTTCCTTGTTAATTACTGGTATGACAAGTGAAAACAGCTAGTACTGGATGGGAGGAATTAGTTATATTGATACAAAGAATGATGTTTCATCATTCACAAAGTGAAAAATTATTGAAGATTGAGTGCAGGAAATGGGTCACTAAAGCAGTGGCTGCAACACATTTTCAAATCTTTTGCTAAGTATTCTGCATTTCTTAATATCATGTAATTTGAGGGAGGTGGTTTTGTAAAAACCTCTCCCATTGTTAAACATAATTCCCTTTTACAAACTACATTGTACTTAAGCTTTTAAAAATCATTGTTTTGGAAAAGAACATGTGAGCAAGCAGCAAACAGTGTTCAGCCACACCTTGACCAATGAATCCATCAAATATGAAGTCAGCCTGCCTTCTTTCTCTGTCCTTAATTCCCGTCTGTCATTTCTCCATCCTAAAACAAGACAAAGCATTGACTCAAGTATGAATGGATCACTATGCCCCGTGTTCAAACAGGACTTTTTCAACAAAAAAAAGCTTTTAGGGATGACTGAAGATTGCAGAATTAGCCCCTGTGTTTTAAATTAATGTTGTGTTTTCTGGATGTTCTAGGTGACACTCATGTCATGAGAAATTTGAAATTATGTGAATAGCAGCTATAATGGCAGTAAGGCTGTTACTTATATGGAAACAGTTTTGTGTTAAATAGATTAGTGCATTCTGCTTTGTATTGCTTTGACTTTGAATATGATTAATAGAGTAACAATAATTGCTTAGCTGGTTGACTAGCTGTTTTTTCTGAAAAATAAAATCAAATCCATAGATCTTGTCAAATACCTAACAATAATTGTTAGTATTTTTCCTCTTGGACTGGGGAGTTTCATCCATGATTTTTCTTTCTGTGGGCCTCTATTTTTCTCAGCTGAATATGAAATATCAAAGGGAAACAACAACGTTTGTGGATTGAATAATGTAGATTGTTGTTAGATCTGATGACTAGCAATCCCTTACTTCTGGCATCATTACTTAGGCTGAAAAACTTTCAACTTAACTATGATTCATATTTCTTTTCTATCAATAATATTAATGTCAGAATGGGGTTGTTAGCATTTAATTAATTATCTGTGAAGGCTCTTGAAGTCTGCAAGTGGCACATGATTGAAAAATACGATGACACTTAAAGACCTCCCCAAATTTATAGTAGAGGCTGCCTCTTCATCCCAATTTCTCTATGCATGTTTCATGGATCTTCACAGAGTAATTCTTATGTTAGAGCACATGTGTGACTATGTCAGCCACCGGGAGCTAAACTCAGGCCTCAAGCCCTAATTCATTCAGTTAATATCCCATTATTTAAAGCATTATTCTATTGTTTTAGCTATAGCCCATGCCAAGTTTCCATGAGGGTTAGCTTTGCTATAGAATGTGGTCAAGAAATCTAAACTGTTTGTGCAAGCCATCAAGCAAGTAGCTGCATTTAGCAGTTTAATTCATTTAAATAGCACAGATTTGGGCACGTGGAGAATGGATTTGCTAGCTGCTTATTTAGGATTATTTTTTTTGGTATTTATTAGGGCACAGCAAACAATTCAGCTTTAAACACTGGTGATCGAACTGGTGGAGCTGGGAACAGTTGCTTTGATTTCACACGCAGCAGATATTCCACTCTTAATTTTAGCTTTAGGCTTTCAAGTGGGGAAAGATGTATATGCAGGTTGTGAGTATGGCTGTGAAAACTGGTGCTGTGTTTTAATCGAGATTAAGTATTTTGCTTGCATATGTAAAACAAATGTACTAAAAAAAGTAAACTCGCTGCCACCAAAACTGAAAACAAGGCACTCTGGAAAATATATGCTGATATATAACTGGCTAGAATTTCCTTCATTTTGCAAAGCCACGAGCCACATGCATCAGCTCACCACAAAGTCATTAGGTCTTTTTAAACTCAGATGAAAAACATTAACAAATACCACAAAAGGCTTTAGTATGGCCCCTTTGTTCATTCACATATGGCAGTTTATAACTCCTGCACCACTTGGGTCGTGTGTTTGTTTAAGCTGCCTCCATCAGGCCGGCCCTGAAAGAACAAAAGACATCTTGAGCGATCCTAAGCAGGAAATGGGCTAATCTAAACATGGCTTGTGACACTATAAGTAGAATAGAAAGGGGAGGGATTGATTAGTCATTAATGTCCAATTGACTCCATATGGATGTTGCAATAATAAGGCCTTTTTTCAGTGCAGTAGCGGAGTTATTGAATTAGAGGTTTATGTTTCCTCAGAGCTGACCTTAGGGAATTCTCGGTTGGTTCTTCTTGTTGATGTTTTAAAGAGAATGGAGTCTCTTAGCAGGAAAAAGAGAAGTCTTATCCTAACCAAGTGCTGCTTGGATGTAGCTAACCTGTGCTACAACATATCCCCACCTCTTAGTATTTACTCAGCACATTTCAGAGCCCTTGCAGGTGAAAAAATCTTAGAGGCCATTTAAATATTGCAGTATTTCATGAATTGCTTGTGGCTTTCTCAGTTTTTTTCCCCATTCATTCACTGACATGCAGCCTGTGAGAAATATTCAGTGCTCCAATTGCGGCTGAATAATATTTGTTTAGCATTTGGAACAAAAGCTGCCTGACAAACAGAACATTTGTGTCACCCCTGTTCCAAACCTAGCTGTGTTTCCAAGTGGGTATTTTGCCAGTGATGACAAGACATGCCAGTAAAGACAGTAGTTCATGGGTTATCCGTTTTTGTTGCCTCTCTTGCTGATAATAAAGAATGAGAAAATCTGAATGGTGCTGGGGAAGAAGAAATAAGAGGCAGGCAAGGGGCAAACCAGATAAATGTTACTGTACACTAACAGATAAATGTTACATGCCACTTAGATTACAGTGAAGTAGTTTTTGTCTTTTTCTATTTGATTTTCAATACTGCTATATGTTTCACAAGGGCTGCATTTGTCTGTACACAGGTTAAGAGCAGCACAAGGGCCTGCCAAGCTGGTTTTTCATGCTTCCTGTTTTTATGGCATGTCCATGTTTATGAGTAACCCATCTCTTGCAGTAAAAGAGTGACTCCTGTTTGCATGTTTATCAGGTTCTGGTCTCTGCAGTGCTAGCTGTGTTACCACAGACAGGGCCAGATATTTTGGAGGTCACAATCAGTCTTTTCTAATCTAGGCAAATATGTCACCTCAGCTTAATGAATAACTGATGATAGGAGCTTTACTACTGACCGGTCACTTTCATACCAGGAACCTAGACAGATTGTCTTTATTTCTGTGTATCCTATCTTGGTGTGTGTCTGTGGAAGATGATCTGCAATATATAGTCTAGATTAGCTAGATTCATTATCTGGGGGGAAGCCAGGGGAAATCTATCACTTCAAACATGAATCAATGGCCATAGTGTGAAGAGTAATTAAGGAATAACGGGGCGACTGATAAAAATCTCTTTCTTTTTTGCTGTCACTTCTTTTCTCTCTTTTCCCCATCTTTTTCTCAGCCTTTTTTTGCTCCTTTCTATCACATCTATTGTTTGTTTTCTGGTAACATGTAAATGCCCAATCTCAGGTTTTGTTTTAGCTGATGTGCAAAATGCAAGGTAAAATCACATCCCAGTAAAGAAAGTAGGATTAACCCTAATGTGGCCAAGATTTCAGGAAGCAGGCTGAGGGATGATGCCTGTCCTAAAATTAATTTCATTAGTAAATGTAAGAGACTCAGATAAAAGCAGGAATAAATAAACAATGTAACAGGAAAAGGCAGGAATTAATTAATAAACAATGTAACGATTGTTATTTTATGTTTCTTAACACTTACTTCACATGAGGATATTTATCTTTTTGATGATCAGATTCTTCTATCTTTTTAATGTTCTCTGATAAGAGAGGCCTTTAGAAATGAAATATTGTTGGAAATTATTTTAATGAAGCTGTAGGTTTAGATTTATTCTGTGGTGTTGTTCGCCTCAGGATTGACGCTAGTATGGAATCCAACTTTCACAGAAGGGTTGCCTGCCATATATCCACAAAGAAAGATCACTCTTCTTTAATCTGATTTTAGTTTTAAATCATCAAAGTTACGGCAAGTTGAGCAAATGCAAAGGATCTAGGAAGTAAGGCAGTGAACACATCCAGAAGCTAAAAGTGTCACGTTGAGGACAGCATCTCTCTTTAGGCCAAAATATAGAGTTCTTTGCCAACTAAGCCACTAGGGCAGCCAAACTGTACTGCTTTTGCAATAATTATAAATTCTGACCAGGCTCTTAATTCTGAAAATCCCTCCTCCTGTGATTGCAGTATGAACAGTAACTGGCAGATAGAGCATTGGTTGCCATAGAGAGAAAATTACCAATTCCTTCTCTTGTCTTGCCCTTCACTAGTACTACATTTCCATTTTATCTTTTATTTTAGGTTTATTAGTTATTATATTTTCCTGAAAATATTTTCAGAAAGATTTAAAGCACTTACTTCTTTGCACTTGCATATACATTTTAAAAAAAAATCAGCTGTCTCTTTGAGCCTCTGTCAGTATTAACTGTAATTATCACAATAGGAAAAAACTCCATACTTTGTTAAATCTGTTGAAATTGTTTTTATAGGGCACAATAAAGTCAAAATATCTCCTTGTCAGGATGAAGTACCTAAGAACATCCAGCTTGAAAGCTTGTTCTTATGTGTTGCAACTTGTAAATCCTCACTGAACATATGTGTATTTGTATCATTAGCACCTCTTTCTAATCTAAAAAGATACTGAGACCTTCTGACTTCCCCCATAGAGTCCCATGCTGGAGGAAATATTTTATTGTAATGCTTTATATGCTGAATATAATTCTGTGGTTCTGAGACAGAAGAGCATGAAGATTATATTGCTTTAGTTATTTGCAGAAATTCATTTTGCAAATGCTTTTGTGATGGCCTATAGGTCAGCTTGCAAATATTTCCCCAGAGATCAAGCTCAAAGAACATCAACTCTTTGGCTGCTTTTTCAAGTCCTTCAAGTATGGACTTGCATAAAGCAGACGCAGCCAGAGTTGACCTTCTTGGGATGGTTGTAATTTATTAGTCCAAGTAAGAATTGTTTTCTAACATAACCTTTATATGAAAACAGATAATTTATGGTGGTTTTCTGCCTTTTTTTTTTCCTTTGCCTTCCTTTTTTTTTCTTTATTTCTTTTCATTCTATCTAGATTACATCCAGACAAAAAAGCCACCTATAATCTTGTTCCCAGTAAAATTACTCTTTACCTGCATTAGGATTGAAAGGTCCAAAGTTGTGTTAGAAAGGGCTAAAGACAAACTCTTCCTTAACTGTAGTGAATAAGTACCTTTGGGAAAGTAAAAGAAGGAAAGACATCCTATGATTCAAATATGTCCTTCCTGTGCTGCGAGTAGAGCAGCTGAATAACAAATTATAACTTTCACATAAATAATAATTTAATTTTTTTGTCATCAGATTCCTAATTGCCCATGAACTAGTAACGTATTTTTATTACTTTATCTTAAAGGATAGAACAACAGTTACATGCTATATTTGACCTTTTTCAAATTACATAGCTCCTTGTCTCAATAAATATTTCAGTGTTGACTTACTATGTTTGCAACTTATTGCAGTTTCTAAACAAATACATCCTCTCTCAAGATATGGTATCTTTGATATGTTTGTGGTCCAAGGTTTCTGGCAACAATGGACAGAGCCCCATCAACCATTCACCCCCCTCAACTGGTCCTACCTGCAGGTCACTTTGCAAAACTGCTCTTCCCTTTGGCTGTAAAAAGCCACCTGCAGCCTCCTGCAAGTGCAGAACACCTGTGGCACAGTGCTTAACTTAGAACAGTGTTAAAACAGTTTTGCAGCTCACATTCGCCACAAACCTGTCTTCTTTTATGTGCATGCATGTTAGTATACAAATTGCCAAATTGGTGTCAGTTGTGAAGTAATGGCATTGGAGGCATCATAAATTACCGGGGTGATCCTCAGGAGAAGACGCTGCTGTATGCGAATGAGTGTTCTGCTCTCAGGGTAATGTATGTCTTCATCTGGCCCAGTAGTCAGCATATTGCCCTGTGTTGATGGATATAGTCAGCGTGAAACTACACTACATTTCACTGCACAATAAACATGGCTGTCAACACCATGTAAAGCAAAATCAATTTATCCTGTATGGTCAGTGCGTTTTAAATGAAATTAATGTACTGTGGACCTGGTGGCAAAAAAGGTAGTGTATTAGTTATGCATCCTCTATTTTAGGGCCCCTTTTTCATGCAAATGTGTTTCTTATGTGGAATTTATAAAAAGGTATACCTATATAATGCTTTCACTCAGAATTAGGAAAATTGATTTTTCCACAACCAAAAATTTGTGCCTGTATTCAATAAAACTGCAGTGTTTTGTTTTACTTACTGTAAAGAATTAATCTCATATTATTTGGCAAATAAAATCATGTTGGTAGCTGTAATAGTTTATATATAAAAAAAGAAGGCCTATTTCTGTACTAATTTGTTGTCAAGTATCTTGCCTTTTCAAGATATTAAATTATATGACCATTTGGATGAGGTCAAAGACTGAGTATGTCCCTCTCCCACTGTAAACACTTTTTGCCTTTTTTATAGCTAAGGTATAACTCTAGAAACATACATCATCATCACAGTTGCAGAAGTTTTTTCTAGTAAAGGCATGCCTTGATAATCTTTCTCCTGTAGTAATTAGTTCTACACCTCAGCTCTGTGATCTCTACACCCCATGAGGCTTTGCTCTTTGTGGTCAAGAGGCAGGGCTGGATGCATTCAAAAACCCAGTTAGGGCTGGCATGTACAAGCTGAATTGATGGCTGATAAAGACAGGACACTGGGATACACTAAGGCACAGCAGGCATGGAGCTGGAGTGCTTGTCTCCCACCCTGGAGGCTCCAATGTGTTGTGCGGGTACCTGTTGGAGGCAAGTAGTTTTATTACATATATGTAGTTCAAACACTCCAAAGCACATCTTAAATTCAATCAAAGCCAGATGCACCTTTAAAATATTCAGCTCCAAATATAATCTGATCCATACAAATGGCAGCATGTACCTGGTGCACTGTATAATTTATTTTATGAAATGTTTGGCATGTGCTTCACAGCAAAGTCATTGTCAATGGCTTGTGTCAACAGGCCTACATCGGTTTGGATTCTCAAATGTAACTTTTTATATGAGTTTTGTTGAGCATTCAGAGAATGCATTTTATGGTAAAACCTCAAATGGAAACTTTATCAAGTCTCTGTGTCTTAACTGAAGGAACACCAGTGCAATTTATTTCTTCAGGGTGGTGTTGGGTCATCTCAGATGGGCAAGCTTAGCCAGTTACACTGAGACCACTGGCTGGCCCATCTCTCTCTCCTCATAGATCTGGCAGCAGAGATAAAGAGAGAGAGAGAGCGAAAGAGGCTAAAATAAGCACAGCACTGAAAGCGCTTTCCTAATCCACATAATAATGTTTTGCATCCATCTTGTTTCCTCCTGCCCTGACGCCACAGGGAGTAAAGCAGTGAATGGCTCTGCAGCTAAACTACAGCAGTATTATTGTTGGCCAACAGGAGGGGCCACGGTGGCTGAAGCCCGGGTCTACCGGGACTCGCGGGGCCGCGCCAGCAGCGAGCCCCACATCAAGCGGCCGATGAACGCCTTCATGGTCTGGGCCAAGGATGAGCGCCGGAAAATCCTCCAGGCCTTCCCCGACATGCACAACTCCAACATCAGCAAAATCCTAGGTGAGTGCGGGGCAACGGGCAACAGGTTGTGTTGGAAGGTTTGGTTTAGATATTAGGAAGGAATTCTTTGCTGTGAGGGTGGTGGGGCACTGGCACAAGTTGCCTGAGAAGCTGTGGATGACCTGTTCCTGGAAGTGTCCAATGCCAGGTTGGATGAAGCTCTGAGCAACGTGGTCTAGTAAAAGGTGTCCCTGTCCATGGCAGGGGGGTTGGAACTCTATGATCTCAATGGTTCCTTCCAACCCAAATCATTCTACAGTTCTGTGAACCTCTCTAATTTTAGGATTTTTTTTTTTCGGAGATACTCACCGAAATTGGAATTACTGAAACTTGTACAAATGAACGTTCATGGCTTGTTTTCATTTTCATTCCCTTTCTTTTCCCTTTCTGCCCCTTCCCTAATATTTATCTTTTTATTCTCAAAAAACATTTTATTCTCCAGTTTTTATTCTCAACAGCAGCTACAACATGCTTTAAAACTTAGTAGCATTGAAAAGGAATGTTTTGTGAAATCTGTTGCAAGAGTGTCCCCCAGTAAAGTCCCAGTAATTGCAAGCTCCCATTAGAATGCACCTGAACTACAAATCTCCTGAATGCAAAAGGGGACTTGCTAGAGTAAATACTGGGATAAAGTTAAAAAAAGTACAAAATCAAAATCAGACGTTTGTGCCAGACAGTGCAATGTCAAAGAAATAAAGCTGGCACATGTACATGCTGTACATGCAAACCTCGCATCCAAAACGAATTTTGGTTCAAAATGTTGCAGTGTTCAAAAAGCTAACCACTAGAAGCATGCAATTAAGATACTGCTTAGGTAAAAGATGCCATAGTTAATATTTAATTTGTATAGATTGGGACAATCGGGGAATATTCCATGGGTTTTATTTTGCCACTGTGCAAATAAATGGACTAATTTTTGAGAAATTTTGATTTGCTTTTTAAGACCCCTCCGGAGAATTAGAAACATACGTGAGAATGAGTGGTGAAATGCTAAAACCTATATTTGCTTACTGAGTCTTTGAAGTGAAAGACAGATTCCAAATGTAGCTCATAATAAATAAAAGTAAAAAATCAAGTTTTCTCTGTAATCATTTTATTGTAAACTCTGAGTTCAAATACATTCTTTGCAAAGTTTGTTGCATGTTAGTTCAATCAGAGGCAAGAATATATAGAAATAAATGTTACTTTGTCCTAAAACTTCCAAAACCTTTCTTAGTAGTTCTCATATTTTTGTCTACCATATAAGTAAGTTATATGAATAGCCTTTCAGTTTTGTATAAAACCTTCACTGTTTCAGTGTTGGCAGCTGTAGGGAATCTATACTATTTGTGTGCATTCTGTGAAAAAAACTATTAGGAGCATAGTAACTGTATTCATTAAAATGTAAACTTCCAGCATAAATATTTCAGAAGTGCCAGCAATTGAGTGTTTGTTAACCATGGAATTAACCTGTCAGTATCTGCTCTGCCACAAATAAGTCTATGTCCATATAATATCTGTGCAACTTTTCCAGGACAATGAGAAAAGAGACTGAAATATTAGAACTGACACAGAATATTGCTGGCTGCGGATAATATTTATACAACTTTTCCATTTGTTGATGTATGAAAAATGTTGGTAAAAGAATAGCTTCCACCCACGTTTACCACAGCTGTAATCATTTTATTCATCTAAAAGACACCAAAAAGCTATTTTCTGCATTTCTTATTCCTGTCTCTATTCAAGTGTTTAGATAGCTCCTTACAAACAATGCAAGAGATCTGAATACTTTTGCTTCTTCCTGTGTACACTGTGTTAATTTTTTAACTTTTTTATTGGTGCAGCTTTCAATGAGAGTTTACAGTACCTGAAGTGGTGTATATAGTTACAGTGTGCTTTCTGTTTTACTTTTTATCTTTCCAGTGTGTGTTTGTGAAATGTAACTTTCATGATTTCAGTTCTGTGTGCTTATTACCTCTGGCCAGAAAATAATATGAACAATGGAATTTAAAATAGGTGTCAGTATTATGCCAAGCTTATATCAGAAGTTCAGTAAATTTAAGACACCCAGACAGCAAGGGATTGTTCATAATTTTGCTGAATCTATAAGGTTTGATACTTTTTTCCTGCTACATAGCAGGTTATTAATATCTATTAGCAGGAGTGTATAAACCAAATTCTCATAAAAATATCAAAGAAGCCTGTGTCCCTAGGCAATGTGTTAGGCTTTTAACAGTGAAAGTATGGCTGCAGACTTTCCTTAACCATCATACTGTGCGTGGTATTACAGGGGTATAGAATTACTCACAGATTAATGCTCTTATTGTAAAAAATTAAGTAGTCTGTTTTGCAGCACGAGGCTGAGATTTTGAGACTTAGCTATTGATTTTAAGTGCACCCTATTTAATAGAGATTTACATATGCTTGGTCTGCAGCAATATCTGAAAGTCAGGGTTCCTTTAAGGTGTCTGAGGTTGTGCGAGCCAAAATATGCGCAGACTGATGTAAATTTAAGTCAGTTTATTCAACGAACTTAATTAAAATTTATTATGGCGAGGAGGCACGTTGAATTGTGTGTGCGTAAAGCTAAGCCTGCTCCACTTGAGCACTCACTAACACTTTGTATCCACAGGATCTCGCTGGAAGTCCATGTCAAATCAGGAGAAACAACCTTACTATGAGGAGCAGGCACGACTAAGTAAAATCCACCTAGAAAAGTACCCTAATTACAAGTACAAGCCTCGACCAAAACGTACCTGCATCGTGGATGGGAAGAAGCTGCGCATTGGTGAATACAAGCAGCTGATGAGGTCTCGGAGACAAGAGATGAGGCAGTTTTTTACCGTAGGGTGAGTACAATTGTTGTGATTGTTTTCCAGGACAGAGCATGCTGCTTGAGACCAAATAGACTTATCTGTTTTAAGTCACTGACTAATGTCGTTTAAAGGGAAAGGATTTGAACTGGTAAGACCTTATTAAAAACATAAGATGGAATATGGAGCTATCAGCTTGCTTCTGAATGCTGATTGTGGGACTGATTGTGGAATTCTTTAAAGTCAAAAGAAGTTGTTTCCCATTAGCCTGAAAGGCTTGAATCATGTCCTTTGTGAATTTTTAGTAAGCTAATCCATTCTGGCTTAGTAATGACTCCAGCATCATTTCCTAAATTAAGAAAAGAACAAAGAGAAAAACACAAAGGATTATTCCTGTGTAGAATAAGGAGTCAGGAGAGGGGAAAAAGGGAGAGGAGTAATAGCAGTTGCATGAGGGACACACGTGAATGAATGATATCATGGTATGAAGCTACTAGGAATTTTGTTATATATGGAAGTGTGTAAAAAAATACTTTTTAAAAAAATAAGTTTTAGAAAGAGTCTTTCACGTAGTGCATAGATAGACTGGGTAGATTTATAACTCAAAATATATGGCCCAAGAAGATCCTGGCACAGTTTTAACAACACTGTGTGTGTTTTTAGTGGTATTTCCTCTAGTGTTCAGCAGAGAAAGCAGCGCTATGAAACATCTACAGGGTAAAGATAACAAAAGTCCAGTGGAACAACTGCACCATAACTGATTTCGCTCTCCTGTTTTTTTTTTATGAATTAATCTGTGATGCTCAGTGCTCTAACACAATGTTTCTGGTGATTTACAAAGACTCTAAAATCTGTCTCCAGTGCCAGCCTTTCCAAATTCACAATGTTCTGCTTATTTCTCTAATCACAATAGTCTCCTTTTGTTGGGTGCTTCACTACCAGATAATTGACCTTGACGTCGATTATGTGCCCTCATTTTTGGCTTGGGATGCAGAACTCCTGTTGCAGTCAATTATTTTGTGGTACAGCCTGCAACAATGTGGGCTCTTTCTTCAATCAGTAAATAGAAGTGGTTTTGATATCTTGAAATAGCCTTCCACTCTATAGTTATGACATTGTTTTTTATTCTTCAGTATAAGGGAAATTGTTAACTAATAGTCTTCCATCAATATTGCACGTAGGGCTCTAAATAGAAATCTGAATTTATCCAGCACATCACAAATTATGTTCAGATTGAGGGAATGAAATTCTAACTTATGTCTTCCAAAGCAGATTGACAGACCAAATCACATTTAAACAAGAAATGCAAAAGAAATGCCAAAACAGCAGTCTGAACCATTTGAGAATTGTTTGCTAATTCAAAACAATATTAAGCAGTAGCATTTTACACATTAAATGTGATGGCTACTAGGGAGTGAATATGGAGGATGGATCTGAGAAACTTCTAAAAGTGCCTACCTAAAGAGTGATATTTCTATTAAATATATATATATACTGAAAGCTATTCAAAATGAAACTGGTGCAACCTAAATGTAACATCTTTCTCATATATCCAGCACTGTGATCATGAAGACCATGAGAATGTCACCATTTTTTTGACGGGATTGTTTCCAATTCCTATTTGTGCTAAATCCACTTCACCATGTTCTTCTATCCATGTTGAAGGAGTTTAAAGTAAACTACCTCTGTGCAGTTATATGATGATTCACTGGACTTTACCAAAAGCAATGACTTTTAGTTGTGCAAGTGACGGAAAATGGAGTATGAAGTCTAATGGATGCATTCAATAAAGATGCTATGAGATCCATGTTGCTGTTCAATGTGAATATAGATTACAGTCCTGAAGAATCACAGGCTGGGATTTAAAAAAATTATTTCATACTTCCCTGTGACTTCCCACTGACTGTCCCAAATTCCCCTTTTCCCTCAAGAATAATTTAAAACAAACTTATTGGAAGACACCAAGTGAAATTAGTGAAAAAGCCAGACTAGAACATCTTTTTTGAACTGTAACATAAAACATGGAATCATTTGTCTCAGCAGAATAGTTTAGTAAGTAATGGAGAGCAACGTTTCTTCCAAATCAGATTATAACTAAGTTGAAGCACAGTAACTGAGCCCATCAGCTTCTTAAACTTACTCTTCCCTGTGTTTAACATAAATATCACATAAAGCATCAGCTGGAACAGTTTTCCTAACTGACCTCACACCCCCATTATTTTTCCACTGTTTTGATGGAACAACATAAATCGTCCCTCAGAACTGTAGACGTGAGAGTTGAGATGCTGTTTCCTTTCAGAATGAAATAAGAGACAAATGTGGTTTTTCGGATTGAACATGCTCTGTGTTTACAGTAAATATTTCAGTGGAAGATAGAGAACAAAAGCACAAAATAGACTCCAATGAAATGTGCCAAGTGCTTCATACTGATTGAAGTGCTGCTGGGGTTTTTTTGTTGCTTTTTTTTTTAAAGAACAAACCAATTAAGTTGGGAATGGGTATGCCAAAATGGCAACAGAATATCATCAGAGAATAAAAAGATAAGTGGGAGATGTGTGAAGAGTCAGATACACATTCAAAACAGGTGGCTAAAGGAAAGAGTAAAAAGCAAGAAGAAATATATTTTTCCTAATTGTGTTTGCATTTTTCTCATACCAAATGTACATTTCTGTTTTAGGCAATCCAGTAAAGGCTAATTCCAGTCAGAATCCCTTAGGTGAGCTACTAGCTAACATAGGATAACACTGCTATGGGTACAACCCCCCACCACACACACAGAGTTCTCCATGGCTCAAACTTTTTTTGATGCAAAAGGCTCACACTGCTCACTTCAGTGAGCCACAGTCTTTGATAAACTTTGGTAAGATGCACAAAGGCAGTTTAAAGAATCTCTAAATACAAACTAGCCAGGATTTAAAATAAAATAGGGAAGTAAACTAATGAATGGCCAGGTTCTGTTCTGATTTTTCAAGAAAAGCCTCCAAAGAATTGAATGAAAGTGAAGATTTCTTGGAATAATAGGCACAGGAAATTATTGTGTTCAGATAACTGTTGTATTTCTGATAGACCAAATATCACGTATTTTAAAGAACAGAGTGGGACTTACAGTGTGCAAAGGCCTTTTATTACATCCCTACATGAATGAATTTGATTCCAAATGAGACAGATAATATACAGAAATAATTCATGTTTAATGCAGAGTATGTTAAAAAATTGCTGCTTTCAGTCTAGGAAAACTGCACCTGAAGCCAGCTAAGTCTTTAAATTAAATGAGTTATTTTTAATAGTAAAATTATTAATGGAACTTGTGAATGATACCTTCAGCATAAGTTAATCCCGAACTGACTTCAAATGATTTACAATTTATCCTCAATAGTAGTTTTTTGCAATGCAATGCATAAATAAATGTGAACTAACAAATGGATCATATATAAACCATAAATTCAGCTATTTTAAGTTGTCTGTCTTTTGTTGCCTTGTCTTACAAAGATAATTCATTGCTCAGTCATTTTTACAGTCTAATACACTCTAAATAAAAGTGTAAGCTATATACATTTCTCTGCAAAATGATGTAAGCAGTAACTTTTTTTCTGTGCTTTACCAGTGTAAGATGTTTAGAATAAAACCTTTATAGTGTTTATAACTACTGTACACACATACTCTGAATGTTGCTAGGCTATGGTTTTGAATAAGTCTGTAATATTATACTCCTGTAGCTTGAACTTAAAGCAAGTACACAATGGGTGCTTTTGTGAGATTTACTGTTATTTCATTCCTTATGGGAATGTAAGTTTCAGGGGTGTGTAACATATGAGCGTTTTCCTTAATGCAATCAATTTTTGCTTCAGACTTTCAAAGAACTGTCAGAAAATGGTTGGGAAGGGATCAGAAAACAATGGTTATTTGCCAATTAAAATGTTAGCAATGATTTGGCAAAAGTGAAAAGAGGAACATTCTCCAGAAAAATAGTAAGAATATTGATGCCACAAATTTATGAGCAGGTCAGGATTGTCTAAGGATTTTCATATTATTTCCATTTTTATATTTACTTAAATATTTTGGGCCAAATCTTTGGCCCCAGAGTGGACAGACATGTTATCAGTGCTGGCAGAGCTGAGGCAAGTGACCCCTAGCAATTGTCCACATAAGGATTTCTTTGTCAAAGAGATGTTGGGGACAGGAGTGGTTTGAAGCCAGGGTACATAGAAATGTGCCACCATTCCTCATGGACCTGAAGAGACCAGAAGATTAATGTTGCTTTCTGGAAATCTTAACAGGCAGAAAACTTCCATGTTCAACTGAGATGAATTGTAACCTGTAGCTTACAGGTAAAGTATGTTTTTATCTCCCCCCCCTCCAAGGTTCTGTGATTGGTAAAACTCTAGCTAGAGACAACGATTAAATGTGTGGAATTCAATGTAATAAAAGACTCCATTAACATGAATGCCTTTAAGATCTACAAATATAAGGAAACATGATGGCCAGAGTTGGTTAGAATTTCCAACTCTTCCTTTCAGGGAGAGTAGTGGAAATTTAAACAATGCTCTCTTTTCCTCCCCCCAAGAAAGAGCATAATTACTTAGGAAATGATAACACTCATCTCCAGTACCATATGCCATCCCCATAGTTTGTGATATTTTAAAATAAGGCTTTCTGGGATGTAATGTGGCAACTAGAGCAGAATTTACAGTGACAACCTGATCAGCTCTAAATAATAACAGGTATTAAATCAGAGGTAGGTGTCCAGTTACTAGGGGTGTGTAGGTGCCCATGTTTAAGTGGTAGCAATTTTTTTGCTGGCAAATGGGGTAGCAATTTGAGACCCTTTCCAATTAGGTGGTACAGTTACCACATGTTTACAGTTCCACAGTGAGATATAGGTAATTTAAAGTTATTACCCAGCCAGCAGCAGGCATGCACAGCATGTCTGATTTTTGTTTAACATGTAAAAAAGGACTGCATTTATGAATGACAAATTCAGTAAGCCTTTAACTTTCCTGTTATACCAATAAAGTTCTTTGACAATTAGATTCATTCAGTAGCTTGCCATGCATTTGTCTGGTGTGCTCCCAAGTAAAAAGTACCTCTGTAAATTTGGCTTCTTTATGCTCACATGACCTTCTCCATTTATACTTTGAAATGGGTGGTACTTGGACAAGTGTACCCAGTCCCACAGAAATGTGGATGTGCAAAGGAATTCTTCTGATTTGATAAGTGTTTAAAAGAATACCAGGATTTCTCTTGTCATTTAGGCCTTAACACTGATAACCATCACTTCATCAATATATCTCACAGCATTGTCTTAAGCAAAGTTTCTAAATTGTTCTTGCTGCTTCTAAAAAGGCAATTTGCTTCTGAAAAATGCAAACTTTTTGGGGAGGGGAGGTAGATATTATTGTTCTGATACTTAATATCATCTATAACACAGCAGCGGCTTAGGCTCAATCATTCTTTGAGTAGGTTCTACAACGTCTCTTACAGGAGTTGTGAAAACTTTTCTAAAGGCATCATTTGGCATTGATATTATGGTGTTCTTTGACGAACAACCGGTGATGTTTTGTGAATTTATTTATCCTAAGAAATACTGGTGAAAGATTATTAGATGGCCAGATTAGAAAGAATTAAGTGTGTATGGCCTGGTGACAACTACATAGATTTTTGTCTGTTGACCATGTGTGGGTTTCTTTTTCCTCTGCTTTGTGGAAACATTCATTAATGTGAACATTTTCTGCATCTAGAAGTTGTGGAGGTGATATGTGTGGGGTTTTAGCAGTAATAGTTTATACTCCTGAAAACATGCAATCCTAAACCAGTAATGTTCCCATGTGAGGTAGGTGTTCAATTTTATGGATAATGTATTGAAAGATGTTTGCAGAAAATCACTTGCAAGCAAATACATTGGCTGAAAATTGTTTTCACAGAACATTTATCAGACCATTTAAAAAGTGAAAATTTAGTGAAAAATCCCAAGCTGTTTGTAAATCATCTGCAAATCATCATTTGCAAACAGGAGTATAATGACTGTGTCAAATGAATTACTGCGTTTTTGCTCGCTGCTAGCCAGGTGTGCGAGACTTACACAACAGATGTTTGAATTTCTCAAGCTGTGCAGAGGCTGTGTAAGAGTCAGGCTAGCAGTACCAGCCATGGCAGGACTACAAAATATTTTAGTGGTGTGTTACACAGGGTATTCATGATTTCACTGGATCACTACCCAAACTCAAAGGACTGCAGCTTTCCTGTAACTCTCTAGTGTGATATTTATTGTAATCAGAGTTTGATCAACGAACAGTAAAGACTCAACATTTAGGGTTTCGTAAATAAGCTTAATATTATTTTGTGTATTGATTTAGCCAATGATTGGGAATTTGTGAGACTGGTTTATGAAATCTCCTTTTGAATTTGGTGTAGAATGACACAGTGGTCAAGAAGTTGCAGATTCTTTAGACTATTCAAACGTACCTGACGGTGTTTCTCCTGCTGAAATTCTATAAGAGTTCACTGTTCCTGGGTCAGTATTGCTCTGAAGAAGGTTGGGAATACATTGAGATGTATGATTCGTTAAAGAGACTATGCAAATAGACATGTATGTTCAATAACTAGTCAATACAAAATCAGCATCTTCCAGGGCAGATTTGTTCTTTTTTATCAAGTACTTTACTTCAAAACCTCCGTCTTACACATTAAATCCTGAAAAGCAAATGGCATTCTGATGATGGATCCAAATAAGAATCAAAAGCCAGCAATCAAATGTCAAAAGAATGTCTAAGTGACATAGGAGTCTACCTAGCACTTACTTAGTAGTTTCTGTCTGCCATTTTAGGTAATCTTGAGGTCCTCTCATTAACAGAAGCTCTTGCCATGAGTTTAGAGGGTTTAGATTTTAGATGCATGGTGGCATCTCATGTGTGCTTGAAGCCCTTTGATGGTCTCTGTCCAAGTGCTAGTATGTATTATGGTTTAAATAAACTCATACAATATATGAAAGAATGTCTGGTAGTGACTGAAAACACTTCACTTCCCAGTTGTCCTTTGGGGGAGATAATGAACCAACACCATAGAGGAGTATGAAGCCCAGAGGAATACATGGAGCCTTTCTAGGAAACCACCTGCTTTTCTTTCCTTTGGACTTGCAGAAAGTCTTCCCTCCTCTAAACACAGGCAATGACGTTGCCCTCTTGTTTTTCCTTCCAGACAACAGCCTCAGATTCCAATCACCACGGGAACAGGAGTTGTCTACCCTGGTGCTATTACCATGGCGACCACCACGCCGTCCCCTCAGATGACATCAGATTGCTCCAGCACCTCTGCCAGTCCTGAGCCCAGCATCCCTGTCATCCAGAGCACTTATGGTATGAAGACGGACAGCGGAAGCCTCCCTGGAAATGAAATGATAAATGGAGAGGATGAAATAGAAATGTACGAGGACTATGAGGATGATCCCAAATCAGACTATAGTAGTGAAAACGAAGCCCATGAGGCAGTCAGTGCCAACTGAGGAGTGTTCACAGAATTAAAGTACTCAGACTCATTTGGGTTTTTTTGGGGTTTTTTTAACAAAAGTTCTTAAAGAGCCTGCATGCATGTGTGGCTCCTACAGTTACATCAGCAGAATGGTCTTAAATGTTTCTTATCGTGTGAGACAGATTGTTTCCCTAATTTTTCATGAACTTGGGGTTTTTTTTGTTTTTGTTTTGTTTTGTTTTTTTAATTTAGATGAAGACATAAATATCAGACATCAGGACTTGAAAACTTATATGAATCAATAGCTGTCTTACAAGTCTTACCTTTTGTCTTTTTCCGTTTGGATGCTGATAAAGGTTTAAGTTACTGTTTTAGATGGGGGTTATACATTCTCACTCAGGTATGCTGTGCCAGCCTACAGGTTGTGAATGTGTTTTTATTCTGGATTATTTTAGAAAACAAAAACTGCAGATTTCATATTGTGAAACAGAACAAGTCCGCAAGTGTGCACACCTGTGCATCATAGCTTGTCTTTAAAAAATAGTCTCTGAATTCCATTTTTTTTCCATATGTATAGCTGAACTTCTGATGTGCCAAACTTTTCATAACTTTTGAATCTTAACATTTAAACAAAAAGTCTTAAAGGAGACACTATAAAGTCTTAGACAATCCTTTGGCATCTTAAAAAAAATATATATATAAAACCTAATTTTTTTCCAGAATATGGTAAAGTACTCAGGAATCTGGAGACAGGATATTCTTAATTAGTGAACATGATTGCCATAGTGCATGTGCCCAATTGCTTTTGCCTCTTGATGTGCCATTAGTGTGAAATTTTAAGTAAGCACAAAAGAGCGATCACCAGCTATGGACGGGCCTGTCTTAGGAGTGTGAGGCCACCTCTGATTACATTCTCTACCCCTTTGCTTTTAACCCTTGCATTCAGTCTTAACACATTTTCTCTTAAATAATTTATTCATTCCAGAATGTCAAGGGTCCAAATACTTAATATTTATTTTTAAAAGTACAGTTGGTGGCATTACACTTACAATTCCTTATTGATATTTTAAAGAGCCTCTTCTTTCCCCTTCCCTAAATCACACAGGTATATGAAAATAAAAGTGCACCTGCTACTAAAATGAACATGACCTTTATGAATGAGAAATTCACTTGTTCCTCTAACACTGTATGTTCAAGGAGCACTTGGAAACACTCTGCTATATGTATTGCAAAATAAAGTGAGTACTTTTATATGTACATAGAGTACAAATATCCCTAAAAATGTGTTTGTACTTATAAACCTCTACACTTAGACATCAAGGGCAGATGTAAAATCCAAACTGCATTTAAAGTCCACCATGCTGAATTTTTAGGGCCTGAGGAGTCTGTGGCAAATCATGGCTCTGTACATCACGTTCCAATTGGCACCTGAAGGAACTGTGCTACCTTAAGTATTTATGCAGTGATTTATTTGTGAGACTCCAAGTGGGGGAGGGAAGGCCACGCGACTATCTAATTGCCAAGGTTGGAAAATGGGTCAGCAAAAATATTTATTGTATATTGGTCACATGGGAATGTGACTCATCAAGTGCTTTGGGATCTTTGGACATAAGGTGCTGTAGAAACTAAAATTTTTGTTTGTATTACTTCTAGAAACAATGCAATTACTGGAGAAAATTCTGGGAAATATGTGAGAGAGGCATTCAAAGATTGTTAATCTATTAGATTTCAAAGACAGAGAAGAAGCTGCCTTTATTTTTTCCCTCATGCTTCACTCCTGTTCACAAATAGATCGCTGTATATATGTATACATCCAATAGGCCTGATGAATAACTGTGCTGAAGCTCCTCAACTCCCTCAGCTTTTATTTGGAATTGGCTGTGTTCAGCACACTGGTGATAAATTCAGGCTTGGACTGAGAGGTACCAGAGGGCCTGGAGCAGCTCCTCTGGAAGTCTGGGAGCATCTTCTCACAGAGCTGAGCAGGTTTTCCTTGGGACAACAAAAGGAGCCTGTGTTAGTCTGGCTGTCCTGGTGCACCTTGTCCTGCAGACACTCCTGTGGGGTGCAGGGGCACGATGCTCTGTGGAGGAGCAGTCACCCTCCTCACAGCCCCACTGGTACCTGCTCTGTCAGGAAAAGCCATTTTTGCCACTGTAGGGATCACGTTTCTATGTGAGAGAACAACCCCCCAAGACAAAGAAGATTGTTCAATTTACAGGACAATTTATAAAGATAAAGGCATAGAAACACAATGGTCAAATTTCTCTGACCATTTTGTAATTTGGAACAAAAAGAAGCTATATTTTTAATATTTATTTAATTGTGTTCTGAGTCCGTGTCTAATAAGCAATAAACTGGTCTAGCCAAGTCTTTAAAGGCATATGCTGTGTCATTAGCTGGTGAGCGTCCTCTTTAAGCTGGCTAAGGTACTGATAGAAAGTGGTTTTGTGTTCTTAAAATAGCTTGGGAATTTGAACTGGTTTTAATACATTCAGCTCAGATTGGGGGGAGGACATCATTATTTCCTAAAAAAATAAAAAAAAAGACTATTTATTAATGTCTTACATAATTCTCCAGTTAGAAGTGTCTCTCTCTCTCCCCCCACGTCACTTTCTTTCTTCCTCGCTCTTTTTTTTTCCTGGTTTTGTTGCATAGGTAGAATGCTGTATTGCTAGCATTGTATTTTATGTAATTATTTTTTTGCACAAAGGCAAACATTTAGATTAGTTGGTTAATTTTTTTTTTTTTTAATTTTATGACCATGCCAAAATAATATTCTGCAGGCTTGTGGAGAACAAAGGACTGTTCTTTAGGACTGAAACTTGATTTTGCTTGTAGTACAAAAAAAACACACACTCACAGATGTTGTTTCGTAAGTGTTATAAGCACTGGATATAAATGGTATTTTTTATCACTTCTGACTAATGTGAAACTGTTGTACGAAAACTACATGAACAAAAGTCATCTGTTTCGACTCGTGTGGGCCTGCCTCACAGTTGCCGGATTTGAGTCATTTTTATGTCTTGTTATTTCATTTATTTATGCAAAATACATGTATGTATGAACACTTTGTTTTAGCTCCAGCCCTGCCTCAGTGCTGATGCTCTGTATGTTAAAGCCACATTCTTGAAAATGACTGGCTGTTCAGGAATCACCAGCTGGTAAAAATTGCATTTACTGGCTGGGGGAGTGGGAGGAACATATTTGAATCTGAATTGTGCCTATGAGCGTGTTATTCTATTTATTAGCCAACATCGGCTCTAAAATGTCAGTAGAAATCAAGGAAGGACAATCATAAGGATGAAACCCAACATTTTTACTTTATTAATCGGAGCTCAAAACAAAGTTTTTGATGAATTTACCATCTCATTTTAGATTTTTTTTTAAATTGTGTAAATATAACATAGGAAATAGAATTTTATTTTTTGTTCATGGATACTTAGTGAAGTATAAGTTATGTATTTACTTTTGTTCTATATCAGTGTATGTTGGTCCATATTAAATGCTGACAAGTCACTGTACCTCATGTAGATGCTGAATTTACACCCGCAGTGTGAGTGCAGTATTGTGGACCTGTAGCTGGGACAGCAAGATGCCTCACTTGTGCTCTCTCTGATTTTTAATAGCATATTCCACAAACAGGGAATAAATTCTACTTTTTTAGAAAGTTGGTACATGGAACATGCCAAATTTTGGCTACGTTTGATGGGAAACACAGTCTTCTGAATCCAAGTAAAACCAGTGAGATATTTTACTTATCAAGAATGGCATTTGGAAGTCAAAAGCATATCCCTGGAAGATTAAAATGACTGAAATGGCCCTTGCAACACAGGCAAGACTCAGTAATATCAAACCTTTATGTTGTACATTCATTTAATCATGTTATTGTTATATTAGGCTATAATACCAGAGAAGTCGTCCACACAATAGACAAAGAGGATTAATTGAATTGCTTCTTAAGCTTTGTGTTTGAGGCCCCTTAGAAACTGACTGGAAAAATAACTCCATTCAGGAGCACTAACATAGTAATACTATTTTCTCTGTGAACAGTTTATTTACTTAACAGATACAATATATTTTCTTTTGGAAAATTATTAAATACTTATATTCAAGAGAAGAAGGCTTCCCAAACAGTCTGATACCAGCCAGAATAGTTCACTTCTTATTTTATAAAAATGGAAGATAAAGGTCCCAATGGTAACCATTCTGCTTTCCAGGGTTTACCTGCAGAAAAGAGTCTGGAGAATTGGCCAGATTCTGGTCTGCCTGTACGTTTGGGCATCACCATTTAGGTTGTGGAACCACCTGCTGAGCATTCACAGGATCCCCAAGTGCTCCTAAATCAGTGTACTCAGGTGCAGCGTGTGAGGCAGGGGGAGGGAAAAGATGGGATGGCTCTGGGATGGAAATGCAAACCCAACAGCAGCATTAGTCCCAAAAAATACATCACCCTGTGCAAAGTGTACAGCAGCCAGCTGTGGGCAGCTTCTGCTTTGGATAAACACAACACAACCACCTTCCAGTGCCATCTAATCTCCGGGCTGACTTTCTGGATTTTGTTTTTTGGCCACGTCAAAGGCACGGCATTTCAAAATCATCTCCCAGCAAAACATTTTACAAGATTTAGACCCCATCCTGCCCCAGAAAAACACTTACCTACTTAATATGAAGCATATTAGTACTTCCGCGGTGGTCATGAGGACCAGTGCAGTGTTGGTGTTAAGTGGGGTGAACTTTGCTGGGACAGGGCCACAGTAGCAACAACTGCACTGGAGATGCAGCCAGCAGGATGTATGATAGAGTTCTTCATGTTTTTATGAGAAGTTAATGACTGGGCTTGGACCCCTTGGTGTTTTGCATGCTTTTTTAAGATTCAAGATGGCACTTAAGCATGTTCTTTTAAAAGAATAATACTATATGACCTCATTTGATCTTTTACAAAACACTTTTTCCTTTAAAAAAATTTCTTCTAAACTTTTTTTTTTGGTACAACCTATTAAAATCTGTGATTTTTATCAGATCAAGCTACATTTTTGGTATTTAGCAATGCCCTACTACAGAAGGGAATAACAATGTATATGCAAAATCATTTCATTTTAATCCGACGCCCTTTTTTAACTGCCAGAATTGTTGGAAGTGGTGACAAAGAAGTATTCTGAGATTTCACACGCTGGGTAGAAAGGGGTAGGGTGGGGTGGACTGGGCTAAAGGAAAACTTATCAAATTGGTATTTATGGCAATATGAAAGCTATAAAGCAACTTAGTGACATGGCTTGCTTTGTAATTTCCGCTTTCTAAAAACCACAAGTGAGGTCCTTGGTGCTCTTGGAGTATGGGGAATGTGCAAATATTTAACTGTTTGTATGCTGCACATTGCAGACCTGCTAGTGTGCATTCTCCGTTTGTCTTCCTTTGTCATTTGTGTTTTGCTTTCCAGAAAGCAATGTTGTTTTTTTTTTTTCTTGTACCCTTCTTCAGCTTGTAGCAAACTAGAATGCTTAGCATTTATGTTCATTCATTATTGTATTTCCCATGTAAAATTTTTTTATTACATTAAGACAAGCTTATAAGCTGTTACTACATAACTTATCTTACTGTAACTCTTATTTCCTGACATTGTAATTTGTTTGTGATGTATATTGTGAGATTGTACTCTATGTTAATTTAATCAGCACAATTCACTGACATGCTGGACTGACATGCTAGCTGCTGTTTCAAATTGTAAAGTTTGTGTAGAGCTGTTGGGACAACTGAGACTCTCTTGTCAAGGTACTATGCTTTGATTCCTATAGCAACACCCTGGGTGCAGCTCTTACTGGCGAGGGCTGCTTGTTTAACAGCCACTGGCTACTTAATGGGCAGGTTTTCTTTGTAGAAATTCTATATACAGTGCAGGTACCTACCTGGGCCCATGGCCGGTAATTATTTGGGCGTTTAGAGGAAAAACTAGTGTCTATTGCTGCTTTGAATATGTTTTAAAGTCTGAAAATGTAAATAGTTTATCAAAAAAAAAAATCTTGTACAGTCCAGTGTAAAGTTTTTAAATGAACTTAAAGGTTGCCATCACATCTCACACTCTCCTCTTGATACAGTAAAAAGAAAAAAAAAAGAAAGAAAAAAGTTTGCTAAGGATATTGATTTAAGAAAAAAATCTGTTCTCAGATTAAAAAAGAGAATAGTTATTCTTAGCTCTGCTTCATTGCATAAACAGACTTCTTGGATTTTGTTGTGCAGTATTGACGTGAGGTAAATTAAATATTAAATAATCTTTCAGTGGTACTTTTAAGAGTCTTCTCCTCCTCTGCCTCAGTTATTGATGGAAAAGACAAAATTGAAAGACACTGTCCATATACAGTATGTTCTGGTGTATGTTGGCACCTTACCTACATGTTTTGGGTGGGAGGGATTTTAATTTTTTTTTCTTTTTTTTTCTTTTTTTTTTTTTTTTTTTTTTTTGCACAAGGTGCTTTCCTGATATGTTAAACATGTCATCCTTGGGTGATACAGTATATGCCATGATAGGGGTTTAGACCCCTCAGGGGAGTGTCTATAAGACTGCCTATTTATGCTCATTTACCTCAAGACTGTCCTCTCTACCCTTAATCTATTCACCATCACTCCATCTTTTGTACTGCTGTTGACACTTACAAATTAAAGATAAATTTTGTTTTATGAGATGTGTGTGTGACTTCTTCTATGTATCCCTTATTCCTTTGAATTTAGTATCAAAGACTGACCATGATGAGTTGATGGGAAAATGCAACTAGGCCTGTTTGGCTGGCTCCTGTAAATTTGGTGACTGAATTTTACAGCTCAAATATTTTGCCCATGCCTTTCTAGTCTAAGAAGGCATTTATCAGCCTCTGAAATCCATTAACACCATATGCTGTAAAAGGCATGTATGGTAACCAACCTAATATAACAATACACCATGAATACTGTCAATTTTGTGTGCAAGAAGTGCTGTTGGTAGCAACATAATCTCAGAAGCATTTTTAGTGAGCAGAAATAAGACAAAACAATTCTCATGTTTCTTCTTTCTTTGCCTTCCCCTTTTCTGCTGCTTATAACTTTAAACAAACTAACCAAAGTTGAAGAACAAAAAGTCTATTGTTGCCACATTGCCATGTCTGTAAACTGCTGCCTTTGGTGTGTTGTGATTGGTTTCTGACTTAGCAATTAGTCATGCTTCTCATAGGAAAATAATAAATTACATTGAAGCGTACTGCACTGAAACAGAAATGTAACAGAGCCTTTTGGTTGTACATGACATCAGATTCCAGTCAAGTTTCAGCTGGCATGCAAACCACCCTGAAACATCCAAGTGGGAAGGAATCCTTTCTTCCTTGGAGAGAGCATCATACATGAACTTCCTAAAAATTACATTCTGCACTATGAATCTGTGGGGTGGAATGCTTCAAAGTCAACAGTGGATGGTAATGAGGAATCGACCAACATGTTATAATGGATAAAAACATAAATATTGACTTGTGCAATTTAATCCAATTTATTTCCTCAGTTCCCCACACACACCCATTACTATGTGATTTTTCTCCTTGTTCATGCTGCAATCTGCAGCTGTGAGTACTGATCAGTAATCTGGAACATGCTGATGTTGTCAGCTGGGTTGTTTCACAAGTACAGTGAAAAGCAGACTGAGCAATGGCTGCAAAAGGTCACTGCTCCCTGCAGCAATAAGACACAAACTGTTCATGTGACACCTCTAGGTGTCAATCTAAAAAAAATATGCACTAATTGCCATGCAGGACAAGGAGCTGTCTCTACATGTACAACAATCTTCTGGACAAGGCAATGTGCTGGGGGCTAACCCATATAGCCAGAGCAGCCAGCATGTTTGTTTTCTGAGGCTGTGGAGAGCAGCATCTCTGACCAATTTGCTGCCTTCCCTGTGCTGCTCTGGTCACCCTAAATGGTCATCTTAGCCTTCAGAAATTTGGCTTATAATACAATGTGTGCACCAGGTCACCGCAAGGGAAAAGGTAGCACTGAGCTGAATGAGTAATAAATAGGCTCCTGTGGTTATTCCATGGTTATTCCAATCATCACAGAAGGGCTCTACTGCACTGGAAGCACCAAAGAAGAGACGGAGCATGACAAATACGAGAACTGAGGTGCCCCTGCTGCTCTGGTCCATCCTCCTGCTCTCAGATGTTTCTCTCTGGTTGAGCACAACTCTGCTCACCAGCTGCAGCTTCCTTGGGAGCCCTCAGGATGGCTGCAGCTTGGGGTTTTCAAGATTTCAAGGTACAGCACGAGTCTGTCTCCCCAGTGGGATTTTCCCAAGGCCATTAATTGCTACCACAGTGGCCCAACAGCAGCAGCTCATACAGACTGGGAAGAAGGGGAAAAAGTAGTACTTGATTTATATTTTAATATATGGTTTCTAATGGAAAATATGAGCTCCAGGTTGTGTCTCTGAGCAGTTAATGACCAGCTGGGTTAAGGGCCTTCAAATGCTGCCATCGGTCACTGACTGCCAGGAAGTATCCTTCCTGTCATCTATTATTCCTTAATTGTATCAAGACCCACTACAGCAGAGGACTGTTAAATCTGTGGATTAATTGGAATGTGACCCTCAGCAAGTTCTAATAATATCAAGGCCGTTGCAGGTTAGCACTGGGTTCCTTGACATGACAGTCCATAACAAACTTCTTCAGAGCTGCTCTGCTTTGTATTAATGCCTGCTGGATGACTGACACAGTAAACCATAATTGCCCTGTAGAAATCACTGTGGTCAGTTGTATTAAGAACTACTCAGGGACAATTTAATTTACTTTGACACCACAAAGTTTAAAAGCTTCTCTACTTGTATTAAAACCTCTTGGACTTTTTGTTGCTCTTGTATTTCATCAGCAAAGGATCACTGGATAAGAAAAAGGGTTATTATTAGAGCTTTAAGTAATGCTCCTCAAATAATTAAATTACAAAAGAAAAAGCATATTGATTATTCTGGTCTTTTTATTGCTACTCTTTTGGACTATCAAGATGTGTGAAGGAACAAGGAAGGCATTTTAATTTAAGTTTCAAAAATGGGATGTGAGCTCAAAACTTGCAAACATTAAGTGTAAAACCCTCTGACTCTTGCATTACTTCCAAATTCCAGCTTTAATTTTATGAATAAGGTACCTCACAGTTCAGATACATGGCCAAGCTTTCTTTTAAGTCAGGCCACAGAGATTCTAGTTCAAAATCAGAAAATAGAAATATTCTGCCATGATTCAGAGCCATGCAGCAGAACCCTAGCCTGCAAGACACTACAATCACCAAGTGGAAAAGTATCTCTGTCACTAAGCTCCCATAATGGCTAATAATTTCTTTCTAGCTACTGTATGTCCACAAGTAATTAATCACAAATAGGTTACAAAATTGAAAACACAGTAATTGTCTTACTGGATTAGACTCCTAGTCCTCCTGGCCCAGTGGGTTTATGTTCAACAGTTGCAACAGGAGATAGCAGCTAATGAGAGCATCTGAGCCTGGCCAACATCTGCACCTCATTCTCATGTTCCTCAGCACTTATAGTAATTGTGTTGGGCTATTAATGTGTACAACCCTTTCCTAGTCAGGAACACAGGCTGGTATTTTGGTGGATGAAATGGCTGAGGGCAAACTAACAGTTAAGTTTGCATCCCAACAAACAGCCCTATTTATTCTTTTTAAATGGAAGAAAATCAGGGAAAACAGTCAGTTTATGTTCAACTGAATTGCAAAGTCCCTCATATGATCCAAAATACTTAGAATGATAAACTTCTCTCCATTTTTGCCGGATCTGGTTAAAACCTAACAGACTTAATTCGGAAAATCTGGAGATCATAGATTTTAATGATCAAATTACTCAATCACAATGAAATATCTTTTATTCAAACATCAGGAAATCCACACTTGATTGCAGACTTAGTTAATTCCAGTAGAATAGCTGCAGCTGCTGAAAAACCAAAGGCTAAGTGCTGGAGAGGGAAAAAGAAATCCCCCCCAAATCCACCCACCCACCCAAGAAGAAATCCAAGTTTTTTGCCACATTTTGCAAGATCATGGAGGGGAAAGGGCTTTCGGAAGAATCTTTAGGTACAAGATGCTTATTTTGTGGAGTGTTACTGTAGAAACTAGAAAGTTCTTCTGGTTTTGTCTAATACAATATGGGTTGAAAGAAAAAATGTGAGGGACAGTTAGTTTATGTGCTCTTATTTGTATCAGCTTCTCCTGTGAACAGAATCTTCAGAACCCCCCTAACACTACTGTGACTTTATACAACACCAGCTACAGGAGAGAAGCACTAGATATCCTAGAAGTTTTAGATTGTTTTAAGGAAAAAAAAAAGGTCTTATTTCAAGGAAATTGAATAAGTATGAATATTCACATAATGTTATTGTGCTGAGCTGCAATAATCTGTGCTAAGAATGGCACCACTTCCCTTCTTCTGTGTATACGAGTGTGAATGTGTAATAGTTCCTAAAAGATTAATGGCTCTTTTATTCTATGATAGATGGTTTAATGTTCATTTGCTGTACTTGCAATTCATCAGTAATTTAAGGTGGTCCTCTAAAATTACAAAATTATGGGAAAATTAATATAGCTCTTAGAAATCACCAGCTGCTCCCACCCCTCCATGGGGAAGACTGCTAAGTTGGCCATTATGCCCATTTCTTAGTCCAGCCCATGGCAGCAGGGCTGAGGGCAGGGGCTGCTGGCATCCCTCACGTGCTGGGACAGGGCTGCCACCCCTCCAGACCCTCAGGTTCCCTGTGGACTCCCTACCCACCACTATTCCTTCTGTCCTCTTCACCTGGTCCTCCCACAGGGCAGCAGCAGCACAGGAACAAGGGGCAAATACAGCATTCCATCCCCTCATGGGGCCTCCAGTCCCTCTCCAATGGATTATTTTGGTTTTATTGTGACCTGAGGGGAAGCAGGGGGTGTTTACTGCATTTAGTGCACCACATCTGCTGAGGGTGTTGGTGCTGGGTGGCCAGAGCTGTGGGCAGCCCCTGGAAGAGGCTGCAGAGGGATTGTCCCCCTGGGAAGGCATGTGAGGAGAACGGAACAAATGCTGGGACTCCCAAGGTGATGCTGGAAGCAAAAGTCCCTTCAAAAAGACCTCAGGATCGTGACAGGGAAACATAGGTTTTTCTTCCTCCTGTAATTCAGTAGTCAAAAGATATGAATAGTCAGAGGAAATTTGATGATTCAACTTACAACTGCAAATTTTGACCCAGTCTCCATTTCTTCCTACTTCAGTTTTTGCTGGTGAGGAATTTGTTTTAAATGTATCTGTGCACCCTCAGAAGGACCCCCAGTGCTACCAATGCTGCAGTGTGAACAGAATAACTGTGGTCCTTTAGGTTCTATCACACAATTGGTTCTTGTTGGATTCTGAGCTGATGCAAAGGACCTGATGGGCTAAGTGCCCCCAGCTGACAGAAGTTAGGAATTTCTGGGATAAACCTGCCTGAGGAAAAGTCAGAGTTACTTCAGAATGTATACTGTTCTTTTCTGTCTTTCTCGCAGCAGAAACAAAAGACAAAGATTTTGAGCATATTCTTTTATTTTCCTCACAGTGTGCTCTAATATTTAAGGGAGGAAAAAATAAATAGAAGATCTCTGGTCTAACTGAGCAACCTCAGTAGGCACAGGGTGTTTGGAAAGTGCTGGGATGAAGAATGTAGAAGAACTCTCTAGCATTGTCTTTTGATAATTTGGGTAAGTGGAGTTAAAAGAATATATTGTTTGGTCAACACTTCATGGTATAAAGGATAGTGAATGAATTAAAATTACCTGGTAATTTTTTTTTTTCTTGCTTTGAGATACCACGTTGTTTCTCTGAAGTTCTGAGTACTCCTGCTCCCACTGGTCATGGGAAGAGGACAGTTCCTTTAGCGTTTGGCAGTAAGTGCAGAGGATTTTTCTAGACACAGTCCTAGGATTCATATTAGACATTAGGTCCCTCAGACAATGATCCATAAAGCTGCCTTCCTTCATTAATCCCTCCCTGAAAATCCTTAGGCTGATCATGCTTAGAGACAGTTCTTTTGCAATGTTTTGACTCTTGTACTGCAAGGAGTTTGTGATTGAATTGCAAACAGAATAGATCAGACAACGTGCAACCTTAAGATGCCCCTAAAAATCGCAGGTTGTGGAGAACTTCAAATTGGTTCAGTTGTTAATTCCTTTTTTAATGGGGTAAAGTAGTGGATTTCCACAACAATAAGACCAGGCATGGAAAAGTTTGTGCTCCCTTATTCCCCAAAGTTCAAAGACAGTGGGGTTCTGAAATGAACATAATGCATTCTGAAATAATGAGAAGAAAAATCATGTTCTTCTTCTTTTCTGAAAATGTTATTCCCGAATGAGGGATAAAAGTAAGAATTAAACAACTCATATAGACAATCCCCAAATTTCCTACCTTTTCTTAAATCTTTGTTCAAAACATGCTGCATATGGAATCTTCGAATAATCACTAAAGCTTCCTAAGGTTTTCAAATCTTCTGTCAAGGTATTTGTTTCTTTATATCTTCTCTCTCATCCTTGCTTTTAATGTCTGAAGACTTAAAATTCAGGCATGCTTTCCACCTCTCCTCATTTACCTCCAACAGCTTAACCTGCAATTTATTGTGAGGATTGCACCAATAAGTAAAACAGGATCAGACCTTAATTTGATCTGCTATTTATCCGTTGTGTTAATTGTAGCCACAGGGTTGTATTAAGAAAGTCAAAAAGTACCACTTGTAACTACAGAGTGGCTCTCACCTTTTAAATGGAAAAACACTCGTTTTCCAGAAAAAATAAGAAAAAAGTGGTTATGAGCTAAATGAAGAAGGCAGAAGGGTTTCTGTTTTTCCATTTTTAATGTAATTAATATAATATTGGCACCCAAAATGTAGCTATCTGGGTGCAAGCCTGCTCCTAGCTTTTACTGCTGCTGGTGGGAACAGATGCATAATTTCTCACACTTTTGTTTGTTTGTTTTTTTAAGCTGCAAATGGGGTTCTTGTTAGGCTAATGGATCTTGGGATTTTTACTTCATATTAATCAGGAATTTCCTCTGCTTGTATTTCTGAATGATGGATTCTTCTCATGCTTGACAATTTTGGGTATATTTTCCCAAGAAAGAAGATAATAATTTACAGTATGAATGACTGGAAAAAGATTGAAAACTTGCTAAGAGAAATTCTAGTCCTACCAAACCACCACAGTGGCAAATTCCTGGTGCTCAGAAAGGTTTGGATGGAGGAATCTGTGTTATCTTTCATAATGACCTCTGAAAATAAGGCACCAAGCCTGAGAATAGTAAATTAAAGAGAAAAATCCCACCTTAAATATCTTTCAGGGCAGACTTGAAAATAGAGGTAGATAAATATTATATTTAGAAGTTATAGGTTTAGAAGTACTTAATAGGTGTAAAGTACCTAATTCTCTTAGGCCCCTTTGAAAGTCTTAGCCTTTAGATGCTTGAAGCTTTTTGGAAAATGAACAATAAACACTTTCAGCTCTCAGCTTTGGGGAACAGTTTTCCTTAGCTGGCAACGTTTTTGCTTCCCCTCACTGAGAACAAAACTGTCTTGCATCCTTAAGTCTAGGACTCTGTGAGATCTTAAGTAAAGCTCCTGAAGGGGAACTATTGCCCCAAAATGCTGCTCTGAACAAACTGGATGCTTTGTGAAGGTGTTTGCTGGTGGGCAGCACCTCTCACCTGTTTATTTTCCCTCTCTTGTGGTCTGGGTGAGTTTTGACAATACTGCAGGGGCAAGATATGTACAGTCTAGAGAGACATGACTGCAGCCAGATTTCCTTGTGTCAGTGCCATGGGAAGGCAGTTTTCTTGGGTGTTGCAGCATCCATTAAGGAGAAAAAGGGTTGAGAGGAGATAGGGTGGCAGTCTGTAGAAAAGAAGAGTGGTAAAATTGGAGGTTATCTCAGTTGGCCTGCTTTGGTTTGTGTCATGTGAATACTTGATATAATTATGCACTCCTTACCATGTCTTGTGCCAAATCAGTATCTCTCAAAGTCTCTGATGACATTTCAAGGGAATTTTCCTGGGTGTGGAAGTTCTGTTCCTCAAGTATAATGGGATATTTTCCTAAGCTTAGAAATAAGTGGAAAAGAAGTTTGCAGTTACCATTAGCCCTCTTTAGGAAAAGATATACCTAAAGAAAATGGAGTTCCAGCCCCCTGCTGTTAAAGGACAGATGTTAATGGCCATTTTAAATAACACTAAGTTTCCATACCTCTTCCTGCTGGCCAAAAAAGGCCCTGACATCAAGGATGTGCTATGTCTAGTTCTTGTTTTTGAACCTAAGTGCTGAGAAGCCTGTCTGGCACTGCATTATATAATGTGCCATTCCAGACTACAGGCCACACAATATGTATGTTGTACTAAAGGCCCCTGAAAGGGTATGTGTGGGTTTTCCTTTTAAATATCACCTACAGGTAAATGCTGTTTCTGGAGCCATGCTTCTGTGTCAGCACAGAGCACTGCAGGGCTGTACAATACCAGGCTGTTTTCTCCATGACAGTTCCAGGGTCACCTTTGCTACCCAGCATGTGCTTGAGCTGATTCTTGATTAGAGATCAGAAGGGGATTTTTTGGCACGGGTGTAACGGCAGAAATCTGAAGGAAGCTAGTATTTTTTGAGACTTAGCTTTATTGTGGACTCTAACTGTACTTTACCTGTCTTTTTTGGACCTTGTTCTCTCTCTGCGCTTACCTAACAATAAAAACTTTTGTGATGTCCTGTATATTGACTCAATCAATGGGATGAGGGAGTCTTCATCTGCTGTTGTTCATATTTAGAATTTATGGTCACATTGCCATAAAATTACAGGGTGCTAATAAATTGAGTGACAATTAAGAGACATGTGACTAGAAAGAAGAGAGAGAGAGACAAAAATTAATGGTTATTCTGTAACTCTGCCTGCTCATCCTATTCTGCATTCTGTTTTGCTGGGTGGTTTAATTCAGAATGATGTTTTTTTTAATGCTTATAGCCCAAAGGTGTGTTTTTGTTTTGGTTTGTTTGTTTTTGGTTTTGTTTTTTTTTTAATTTTATTTTTTATTCCTTAAGGAAGAAAATTGATTCCTTATGTTCCGTACATTAAGTTTCCTTAACATTTTTTTCAACATGCATAAAATTATAGATCTTTGGAGAGAATGAAATACCACAATATAACACCGCGCCCAAACTCTCTATTTCTCCCCTCTGCTGCCAAACCTTCAAAAAATCACAACATAGCATTAATACATTTATGGGTACTGGTTTTCCATGTTTGATACAAAATAAAAACATAATGAGTGCCCAGGCATAAAAATATGTGATGTCAGTTTGTGGGGGATAAATACAATTGTGGGGAATGAAGCCTTGAATCTGCTGCCCACAGAGTCAGAGTGGAGGAGAGATTTGGTGTGTGAGGACTAATTTTAACAGTGCCATCCCGTGTGTGGCTAGGGAACTACACTGCAGGTTCTAGATAGTGAACTAGCACCCTTGGGAAAATTGAAAAGGTGTCATCAAATTTTATATTAGGAGCAGATTTTATGAGAGTAGTAAACGGTACCTAACCTAAACCAAATGACAGGAAAAGGTATTATTACCAGTTCATCACTCTGTACTGCAAACTTGGGGCATCATACCCTGTTTGGATATATGAGAATATATGAGATATATTCAAACCAATGAGAAAGAAATCAGGTTTGTGGACTGTTGGGTATTTTTCACTCTCTGCTTGATTTGCATCATTAAAGCAAAATACCTTTTCTGGGTGCCAGTTGTGGAGCAGACTGTGTAAAGAAGCTGTTCCCAAGGAAAGGAGGAAGTGACAGTGGAGTTTGCCTCCAGCTACATATCTGAAAGTAGGTGCCTAGCATATTAAAATGATGTTGTGTTTGTGGCTCAGCAAGACAGATACCAGTTCTACTCTGAACAAGTCATTTAGTCTGTTGTTCCACCCTCCAATCATTATTATTTAAACTGTTTTTTCCATTCTCACTTAAAGTTTTTTTCTTTCTAAATTTTCCTTCCTTCAAATTCTCTATCCATCCATCCATCCATCTATCCAATCCCTGCTAACCTCTCATATCCTTCATGAATCTCTTGCTGGCAGTTCTGAGCTCTGTAGTCTCACTTCTTTTCTCTCCTCCAGGATTTTGCTTTTCCTTGTTGTGTCTGTTCTGGTTTTGTCTTCTCATTTTTTCCTTCCAGTATTTCCTCCACCTCCACTTTGCATGGACTATATATCAAGTCAGCTTGCTGGGTGTGTAAGTGGAACATTTGAGAAAGCCAGAATAAGGTAGAGGAAGTTAAAGAAAACAAGTCTATGAGTAGTTGTTTAAAGTGGGGCTTGTATTTGCTACCTGATAAGGGGAAAACAAAGGGAAATAGGAAAAAAAATAAGGAGGGGGGAAGTAAAATATTGAGAACACTTCTGGTGAGCGCCTGTTCGTTTTGAATCCTGTCAGCAGGGGATCCAGCTACAATAACTTATTAGTTACCTTATTTTATATCCGTAGATTATGACACCATTTTTACAGGTAAATCTGTTGTGACTTCTCCCTTCTCCCTTCTTTCTCACAAAACAATTTGTAGAAGGAACGGATCACCCAATATTTAAGAAGCCACTTCTTAAAAACTCTTTTTTTTCTCCCTCTTTTCATCAACTTTCTCCATGCCAGCATGTGCAGTAAGTTCCTGTGCCTGAGAGTTTGCACCAAAGCCACAGTTTGAACCAGGCTGCACATAATAGGCGCCTCTGTTAGTTCCCGCCAACTGAAGCTCCCAGCAGTGGATGGAAAATCAGACATCCAGCCCTGCACAATAAATCTTATTGTAATTCACTCACTTAGCATCACCACGAACAGGCCTTGAAAAATGTGTCGTGTGTGTGCTTGAAATCATACTTGTGCTCCTGCCATTAAAGAGCAAGGGGAAAAAAAAAAGAGAAAAAAAGCCCTTGTAAAAAAGTTTCATTTACTTTTTTGTTATAAAATACTTTTTACTGGTGCCAGCTGGAAGGAAAATGACCCAGTTAGATCTCAAAATTATGATGTAGCTTTAAGTGCTATGTTTAGATTAACTGCCAAAATGTTAGTATAAAGTGGTAGGTGTTTGTGCTGCAGATAATAACTAATGTACTGTTGGTCAAGATAGGCCACTGTTCTGTTATTATTGTATGGATCTTATGACTAAACATTGGAGCAAGCCTAGTGGAACAACTATATTTTACTGTGCCTGGAATACTAGCTTGTCAGAACTTAATTGGGGTGCCAAAAATCTAATGAATCAGATGGGGAAGATGTCTTTTTTTTTTTTTCTTTTTTCTCTTTTCTGTCTGCTGATAGTTCTGATTTGTATTCCTTTCACTAAAGCATACTGTATTTATCTCATGCATTTCCTGGCAAGCGCTGTCTCAAATACAATCAGATCTCTCTGATTGTCAAATGATTATGGTCTTCCAAAGACAGTGAAAACATCTTTGGTTTCTTTTTTTTTTCCCCTTTGCTTGTGAGACTGGGTTAAATGTGTTGTATATTTTAAAGGACCTGGCATACAAGGAAAAATCAAGGTTAAAAGCACTTCAGAACTCAAGTTGTGCTGATGTGTATGACCTTTGGGCCCAGAATTAGCTATTTTTACTCTGTTGATATAAAACATTAACCTCAGTCAAATGCTTCTTGCAAGAAATGAAAACAAAACTGTGATGTTTAAATACACAATCTAGATGTACCTACACCAGTTGCCATGAAAAAGTCAACATTTGCTAACAGACACCACATGGTGGATTCTGTGGTACTGCAGCTTTTCCCTTGGAAAGGAAGGGAAGTACCTGTGGGAGAGGAAATATCTGAAATATCTTGAATCTACATGAGCTCCTAACCAAGCTTCTGTTGTCATCAGCCCTTGCTTCTCACTTTCCCAGCTCTCTTCTCTCCCCTGCTCTGCTGTACCCAGGCAATTATCATGGTTGGATGATGTTCAGTAATGATGGGTACTTGCCTTCTTGTCCCTGCTCGTGACTCCTGTGTTACTGCTGTAAGGAAAGGTTTGGTAAAATATACCAGACAATGTATTGGATTTTTTTGTGTGTGTGTTTGGGTGTTTTTGTTTGTTTGTTTGTAGTTTGGGGTTGTTTTTTTGTCTGGTTTTAAACAAGGGAGAGATTAGGTTGAAGGAAACCAAGAAATACTTGTACATGTTTCTTGATCTAATTCTGCCTTAGAACTGAGCTGAACTTAGTGTTGTGTTTGGTCTTCATTTTCATAGCTGACAGAGCTTCTAAATACCACTTGGGCCTATTTCCAGAAAAAGGGTGTTAGAATAACCTCTAACTCTTGGTCAGTCCTGGGCTAATGGATGGCAGTGCCATCTCCACGTCACTTAGAGAGGCAGCAGATTTCCAGGGAATATGTAAAGAGCAGCTTGCTGAAATTTGCTACATTTTCCAAAGCTTCATCTTGAACACTAGGTCAAAAGAAAAGGATATTGCCAAACAACATACTCAAGATGAATTTTATATCCAGAATGTGCACTAAACAAGAATCACTTTCCAATTATTTTTCTGGTATTTATGTAAAATCTAGTAAAAATGTTCTGCTTCTAGATAAACAATAGAGGGAGATGATTGATAGGCTAATATTTATGCTTTATTTCAACAGAATTTAATGAGATGCTTTCTGTTTTAGTGTCTATCATTTCAGGAATGGATAGGGAACAACTGATGATATTTTAAATAGAAGAAGTAGTGTGCTTCAAATAATGCTATTACATTGATCTTTTTACAGCAATGCTTCCCTTAACATCCAGAATGACCAAAGATTTGTGCAAGCTCCTCTGATTACCAAATTAAAAGAACAGTGGGACTTTTCACTCAGTCGTATTACTATGAACAAGGCATGGTGTAAAATGGGTATGATTAAAAATACAGATTAAATCTTAACATTTATAGTCCTAGCTACTATGACAGCTGTCCTGTGGATTACTCTGCTTTGTTAGAGTACAAACATTTTTCGACTAAGTTTTGAGTCTTCTGAATTGGGAGTGCTGTAGTCAGTAGTGTTTTGAATTCAGTAAGAACATGTATCTAATGAGTTTTCCTTCTCAATCTTATATTAAATACTCTTGAAATTTTATTGCAAGTTCTCCTTCTTGAATTCCTAGAATGAAAACTTAACATGTCAGCCTTTATCATACCAGGAAGTGATCAGTGGAATGCTTTAGAAAGCAAACACTGTTTATTTTAATTTGGTACTCCAATTAGAATGTTCAATAAGAAAATACTTTTAATTATAATCTGGATACTAAAAATACAACATTACTCTTTTTCGAACTAAGAAGTCTAAAATAGACATCACTTTGGGAATATAGATTTTTTTACTACTTTTTCTGAGAGCTGTGGCTGAAATATTTGCATACATGTCCAGCAAAGAACAAGAGACAGTACCAGCAGCTGGCACAGGGACTGCATGGTTAAAGTCAAATGGTGTGGGGGTACTGAAGCTTTTTCCCATGGAATTTCATAGCAGAAGTGGACCTAATGTAGTGACTAATGCACAAACATGGGGCTTCTAAATACACCTTTGAACTACTTCTAGAAATAGGATAGAATGTGAATCCCAGTCTAGCAAGCTGTGATAGAAAGGATGCAGTGGGAAAAACGACATTTGGATTTTTGTGTTGGCTGCTGAAGTCCTGATTCCCAGACTGTGAAGCCTTTATTTTCCTTGTTCCTACTGGTGTCACCTCTTAGAAGCAGGTCTGAACTGATGCTGGCATATTTCCATCACTGTGCTGGGTTTTTACGTGTGTGGTTGAGTTTGGTGAAGGTTCTTTTCGGTCTTATCTCAGGGTTGGCTTTTTAACTGAAAGACTGAGGTTTTTGTGTGTTTATATTTGTTATCTGGGAGCTATAAGGGAAAACCTCAACAATCAAAGTTCAATGCTTTGTTTTTCTTAGTAATGGGAAACTTTCAGAGGAATTACAAATAACAGATCCTGGGTTTGCTTTGTTTATTTGTTTTTGGGTTTTTTCCTTGGTTTTGTTTTTGGGTTTTGTTTGTTCATTTGTTTTGGGTTTGGGTTTTGTTTTTTTTTTTTGTACAAAGTGTATGTAAGTGCGAATCTCTACTTTATTTGCCTGGCAATAGTTGTAGTTTGATACTGTATTTTTTCCAACTGTTGCAGAATTGCCAGGTCAAAACCTTACTTATTAATAGCTCTAGGTTTGCTAGGATGGGAATGGCATCCCATTCTGCTGAGAAACAGCTGAGTATCTGGGAGTTTGAGGTATGTATATGCTTTTATTTTTCTTAGTGAACGTGTAGTAACTAAAATGAAGGACATGAGTTAAGAATCACATGAGTACAGGTACCTCTGTTGGTAAGATTTATGCTCTGGTTAGATGCCACATATTTTGCAAAACTCCTTTGTAGACAACACACAATGTTTCCATTAACTGCAGCAGTCTTAGAATCTGTACCATAAATAACAACACTGTGAGTTCATCTCATGTGTTCACAGCATATAGGATAACCACTGCAGGGGGCAAGATCATTAAGGAAATTCTGTGTAGAGTCACAGTAGAGCAACGTACAGCTATGACTGCATTCCTTGTAGTCTAGGGACAGAGCATGTAGTTATATTCTATCAAAAGTAAAGGTACTTCTTAATTAAGTCAGTTTATTTCTAGACAGCAAAGCAGCCCAGGCCAAAACACTGTGCCTGAACAATCTTCAGCTTTAGTATAGTTTAAAATCCCAGGTTTTCTCCTGCCTGAAATGTCTCCAGATCCTATGTGTGTGCAGTTGAGCCCCATTCCAGCTTTGATCTTTATCTAGATAGTGTGAAAATTGTAATGATAATTAACCTCAACTGCTGACATGCTTGCTATCTTCAAGTATTCCACGTACTTTGGATGGCCAATGACACTATCTCAGGTGTCCTTGCAGTTAAATACTGAAATTTGGATTTGGCTGTGTTTCGCCATGGATGAGTAAAGGGATCTGTGGTCACAGGCAGCAGCATTGCTGATGAAGATGCTGCTTGGTTTTGCAGTGAAAGAAGCTGGCTGCTGCCTGACTGCTCCTGTCATTGGACAGCTGAAACTTTACAACCAGAATTCTGCACGTCACAAAGCCTGCTGCAGGAACTGAACATCTAATTGTTCATTTGCAGACCTGGGAGCCTGCTCTGAATCCTCTGCCTCACACGTTTTACACGTGCTGGGGGATTCTGTTGGGTCCTACCAACAGTTTCAGTTTTAGGAGGTGCGCGTTGTCATGAGTTCCATGCTGTGCTGATTAAGCCACACACTTCACTAATCAAGCTGCAAAGTTAAGTAGGTGAAATTTAATAGACTCTACTAATCAAGGTGCCTTCTTTGTTGAGCAAGCTGAATATTTTAAATGTAGAGGGGTTTTATGTACCCTGTTAGCTGGCTTGGAGGCCTCTTATTGCCTACATACAAGGCTAGCAAAAAGCCACCAGGAGCTGCTCCATTACTGACAATGGAAGGAATGTGAGCTTTCACTTTGATACTTGCTCCAGTGGAGCTTAGGGAAGAAGTAATCAAAATTAGCACTAGTGAGCAAATGACACTATTTCCCTTTGATGAGTCTCATTGGATTACCCTGGAACACATTCCTGACATAGCAGTTCCCACCAACAGCAAGGGTACATGTGTTCCACATGACCCTTGCACCTCATTCTGTCTGCAGGTTTCTCATTGGATCATAACTGACCTTTAAGGCCCTCTCATGATGATTTTTGTCCTCGTTCGGATAATCTTTACCCAGTTTTATTTCTGAACTCTTTCTCCTGTGCACCTCAGTCACACTTTGATTGGCAAAGGCAGAAGAATTGTGGGTTTGTGTCTTCCTGTCTTTCCAGGAGCAGACAGGACATAATGGAAAATATGTGGAGCAATGGAGGCAAAAAGCAGTTGCTGCAGAAAGTTGAGTAGCAGCATCATTCAACACTAGAACTCTGCAAGTTACATGGAGCCAATGTAACAAACAAAATATTCTAGCTATCTTAGGAAAAGTAAATGTGTAATGAAGAGGGCAAAATGAAGCATGAGATAGGGGATGAAGTTTAAGGTAAAAGAGGAGAAGAGAATGAATACTGCAAGCAAAAGTGACTTTCACCAATTTCTACCCTGAATTCACGTGAGGTAATAAGGGTCCATAGATATCCTGTTTGTGTTGCAAGTTCACATGTTATAGCTTTGGTGTTTTTGTGAGTCTAATGTAGGGGTGAATTCTTTCTCTGCAAAATGCTGATGGATTCATTGCACCTATTGCAGGAAAGAACAGATTCCTTTGGTTTGAGTTCAGGCTTCTCCTGCCATTTTGTTTTCTTCACCCTGTGAATTTTAAGATAGGAACACTTGTAGCCAACAGTGTGTAGTGGCACCCTTCTTTGAGGAAAGATTTTTGTCTGTGTGTTTCAGCAGCCTAAATAATGGCATATGAGAAATATTAGCTGTTTTAAAAATTTGCTTGTTCTTCCTGGTGTCCATATGGAAATAAGGTAAGTAAAAGTAATATTCCCAGGCAATAAAGGCTTCTGAGCATAAAAAAATAAAAAGATAACTAAGATGGGTGTACAAATATATCTCCTTGCAGGTGATTTCAATGTGGAGTGCTACTGGAAAGAAAGAAGTTGTTCAGAAAGGGTGAAGATTTAGTCTTAATTATTTTGGAAATGTCTTCTGCTTTGTTCAGCCTACATGGAGTGCAACCCACTCAGCTTCAATTTATCAACTTATTTAATATTATTATATTTATGCCTCCTAGTTTTTGACTTATATGCTTTAGATCTAACCATTAATTTAATGTTAAAGCCATCAGCAATTAAGTAAATGACTTTTTTTTCTGGTTGTTTATTGTCTCAAGGGCCATAGCATTGTCATGCTTTTTGGCTCAGAATGATTACTGAACATTATCTTCTTGTCATATTTTATCTAATCTTTATCCCTCTGGTGGGATATATGCAGGGAGAGATGAGGCATGTGTGATTGTAAGGAAGGTATAACTGGAGCTTCTAAATGCTTGGTTAATATCTGCTGTCAAGCTGGTGACTTTCCAGGCTATCGACATAATGGTTTCCAGACATAGAAAATGTTGCAGTTTGTTTGTCATCTGAATTATTGAGATGTCCTCTGCTTTACAGTGAACCAGTAAAATACTGTATTACACTTAGTAGAAACAACCAAGTGACATAAATTATTAAAATTAAATTGCATTTCTCAACATAAGCAAGCAGAATGCAGTACAAAGTAATGACTGTGGTGTATGGGGTTTTCATGGGTTTCTTTGGTGGGGGGAGGTTTCAGGAGGGGTGGTGCCTTTTCTGTTTGTTTGTTTGTTGGTTTTTTTTCTTTGTTCACCGAATAATTTACTCAAATTAGGATTCCACATTAGTGAAAAATAATTCTACTGTAACTTTAAAGTTTTGATTTGTGACTGCTGTAGAGTAAGGACTTCCTTTTTGGTAGGTACAAACACAGGTGTTCACGGTGTACACAACAGAGATCTGGTCCAAAACAGAACTGGATTTGATTGTTCAACAGGTATTAGACACAAGTGGATCAGTTGCATAAGACAATTAAACACAGATTTAACTTGCTTTTCTCTTTTAGGCTTTCAACGCAGGAGTTTCTGCTCAGCGGATTTTTTTTTTTTTATTATTTTTTTTTAAAGACCAAATGCTCATGAGAATTTTGCTCAAAAACAGTTGGAAGTGAAGTTTGACTGCTAGGATGCTTGATGAGTTCAAACTGCAAGGGGCAAACATGTCCATCACATGCCACACTGTGTCAGTGTAAAGCCTCAAAGAGTGCGTAAATCCCACAAGATGTAAATTCCACTCAGTAGTGTGCAGGTTGATTACGGCTCAACATCTACATAGGCTCTTTAATTAAGACTAAAGGTCAATAGGTTAAATAAGTAACTTAATCAGAAAATTATGCAGAAGTGCCACAAATCAAACGCATTAGTCAACCCTTGAGATCGATAGGGTATGCAAATCGATCAGTAGAGTATATACTGTGGGACTTCAAGTACCGAAACATGCAGCGTGATACTGCAAACACAATAGTTTATAGAGTTTGTCTCCGTTGACAGCTCAGCAGATACTTATTTATTTCCCAGTGGCAGCTTTACTGTGCCATGCACAGTGCTTGATTCCCAGGGTTCAGCTTATCCTGAGCGTTGTGCAAAGCTGTGAGCAAAGCTGGGGTTTGGAGGAGTAGGGGAGAGGTTTCAAAGAGTGCATGGTGTTCTATAACCACCAGGGTTGGGTAAGGGGCAGGGAAGGCAACAAGGCTTCTTTAACTAGGAAGACAGGGTGTAGGCCCTCTAGAATATCAGAGGAGCAGGGTCTGCATTCTCTTCTCTGCTGTGGTTTGCTTGGCTCAAGGAAGAGGTGACTGATTTATGGCTTCCTCGTTCTCCCAGTGCCAGCCCTGACCTCAGCACAGGATAGAGAGCTGCTTTCTCTTGTGAGAGCTGGGGCAGGCTGAAGTGCAGGATGTTCCAGCCACAAGCCTTCCCCTGTCCCTGTTTACTTGACAGGACATGGGGAGTTAGGACCAAATGTTCAGCGTGTGCAGGTTAACTTCTGGCACCTCTGTGGACCTATGCCCAGGTCCAGTCACTTTCTCTTCAACTTCCTTTGCTATTTGCTGCAGTCTTGTTCTGTCGCCTTTAAAGAGCAGCTGATTGTTGTGTGTAAGAGCCCAGACCATTATTATTGATGTCCTGTTGCAGGAAGAGGCCAGTGCAATGGTTTAGATGGATGTCCAGGTTCAGTAAAACCTACACTGTTTGGAAGAACTGTTGATCAGAATCAACCACTGAATGATTGGAAATGCATTCCATGATGAGATATTTGTAAGTGATAGCTTTCCAAACAGTGGAAGCAATTTTTATCACCTGGTGGGATGCAATGTGGTTTCAGTGTAAAGAAATCTGTTATCAAGTCAGAAATACACTTAGGTCAGATATTCAGCACCTCTTCAGATCAGCAGGAAATTCAGGGACAGCACATCTGAAAAGAAACCACCAACAGACCAAGCTCAGGGAGAGGAAGGATTTGACTGTGCTCACAGCAAATATGCAGATTGATTGTGTTTGGTTGGAAGTGTGTTCACTCAGTGTAGTCTTTTTTAATTCTTCCACATAGTTTCTGAAAGTAGACAGAGTTATTATGGAAATAAGGCAGATGGAAATCCTTTCCTGCTCTAATCATAGTGTGATGGAGTCCTTGGAAAAGGAGCTGGGGTTTCCTTTGCACAAACATAAAAGTCATTGGTGTTTAGCAGTGGAAGTGCCAAGTGGCATTCTATTGTGTTTCTCTTCTCTTTCCTTTCCACTTCTTTTGCTTGTCTGAAAAAGTCATGGCTGAATGTGTTCTGAGCTGACGCGTTGTTGCTAAGGCACTTGGTGGGAGGATCCAACTCAGCAATACAATACTACTGAGAAAGAGGGTGTTGGAACTATTAAAAAAAAAAAAGTTTTCCCCCTGATTTATAGAAATCATGTTTCTGTCTTTATCTTTCTATCTTTTTGCGCATTTCTGTTCTTTCAGTACTTTCATTTTGTTTGTTTTCAGGCTATGTGGTATGTTATATAGCTGTTATTTTGTCTACCTTTTGTTTAAATTATAGGTAGTTCAATTAGGTAGAATAATTTCTGAGACTGTTGTGGTGAGTTCTCATCTAAGTTTGTTTATAGAAATCTGAGCTTAAAATTCTATTTCAAGCTGTAGGATACTTCTGTATTTATAGTAAGATTTCTGCTTAGTGAGTTAATCATGTTATCACATTTTACCAACTTCAATAATATTTTCACATTTTACCAATATTATTCATGTCATCACATTTTACAAATATTATTGTTATTTCTGCTGTGGGGAGAAGCTGTGTAGTTACTGAACTTTTAGGATGTTTTCAAGACGTAAGTCTTGGACTCTGTGGTTTGTATTGAAACTTCCTAATTTTTATGCAAAGGGTCAAAATTCCAACCACATCTCTCCTTGGAAGCAACTTTCAGAGCAGTGGGTGGCTTCAGAATGAGGGAAACTTTTCAGTTCTATGCTAGTTTTCAGCAGCTGTCTTGTACAACTGTATTATATTTTGTTGGAGTGCTGTGCCTGCCAACATCACTTGTGATTTATCTTTGTTACCTTGGGTGTTTTCCATAAACCTGATTTAAAATAAAACTAAATGAAATTAACCAAAAAGTAAAATGCCATCCTGGAAAGTTTCCTGTGACCAGACAGATAGATGGAAGTAGAAAAATGAAGAAAATGGGACTATTTCAGATTAGATAAGAAACTGAAATCTTACTACTTTATTTCAGTTTTCTAATCCTGGAGGCAAGATGCTTTCTTTCCCCCCCACCCTTCCCGCTACTCTCCTTTTTTCATTTTTTGTTGTTGCCCGTGAATATCTTAGAATGAGATCTGAACTTGATGTAAATCTTAGAAGTGAAGGACTCAGTAAGAGAAATGCATATTGAGTATATTTCAAATATCACAGTTTCTATTTCAATGTCACAATTTGATAATGGTCTGGCTCAAGTTTTCTAAATGTTTGTGTTTGGCAATGTTCAATTCCATTGATAATATATTAAAATTCATAGCAGAATTTCTGAATATCTGGGGAGATGGAGTTTCCTCCAACATCTATCCACCTGCACATTCGGACACTGGCAAAACCTTTAAGACCTTTTGTAGTAGCACTTGTCACTCCCTACTCAGTCTTGACATACCCAAAACTTGGGTGTGTGTTGCTCACATGTCTCCTGGCAAATCTTTTCATAAAGAAACAATGATTTTTTCAGGCTTGAAAGAAAATCCAAAACAGGGAACCATTTCCATTTTTCTGTGGTTTTGCTGCATTGGTTTGGTGGTGCTCCAGCAGTGTTAGGAGTCGAGCAGAATGACTTACATGTATCTGCTCAAAGTACAGTGGAATTCATCCAAACCTACTTGTAGCAGTCACCTTTAGAATCTCTCTATACAAGATTATAGTTAAATTCTTAAGTAAGTTTGACCACATTTTTGTCAGAAATATGCTGCCTGTTGGCCTTGCTGGTTAAGAAAAAGTTGGAGTAGAGCATCACTTTGCTGTCTCAGATGATTCTTGCTGCTCTGTGGGCCTCAGAAATGACAAATGAAGAAGTTTTTCTAGTCTCCTCCTCCGTGTATGTGCACACATTCACACAGATAGACAGCCTGTGCTTGTGTGATGCTTTATTCCTGTTAAGTGCTTTCAGTCTCTGTATGGTCCCGTTTTTCATTTCAGTTTCTGCAGTTGATTCTTAACATATGAATCTTCAACATTTATTGCATAGCCCCATTTGAAAATCATAATGTTCTTGCTTTGCTGTAGGTTTCATAGAATGAATTGCTTTGTTTTTCATTACCAATAGAAGGTAGAATCAATAAACCTCTATGTCATTCAGTCTATATATAATTTTATTAGAAAGGTCTGTGTGGAAGGAACTGCATCTCCAGGCTGAAAATGTTCTATTTAAAAGGTTGCACTGGGACAATGAGTAAAACTAATATTTTAATGGATGACATCTATATTGTTTAACCAGTGTAACTGATGTTTCTGTTACTAATCTAAATTCTGAAGCCCAGCAGAAGAATGCAAGTGTGTTGCATTATGTAAATGATGTATTGGGTTCACATTGTCGAGAAAGAAACCCCTGAAATAGATATTGAATTGCTAACCCCAAGGCAAGGATCACCAGCTGTCTTTCAGCTCCATAAAGGAGTTGCTAACAGGAGCAGTTCATATGACTCTCAGCACTACCATCACTTCTTAACTCTTCCAGTGCATGAATCCCCTATTGAACAGAAATAAAAATACTTAAGTTAGTATTTCAAAGCCTGTGTTTCTTTTAAATAGAAAAGTAGCACATTTTTGTAAATCTGTGGGGATTTTACGGTTATTGAGCTAATACACTTTAGGCTATTTGGTCACATTAGTAACTTAAAAATTCAGTAAGAACCTGAATGTGTTATCATAGCTGATCTGCATTACTTCAGGTGTGTGAGACATGGTGTATCTCATTATTATTTAGCCCCCTAAGGTATACTAGGGTCCTCACAAAAGACACAATCCTTGATAAACAACAAGTGATTATCATCTCAAGCTCTGGTCCTGCAATTTACTATAGGAGCAGTCCTTCCATCTGTGCAGAGCCTTATCTGCTGCAAGGTTTCAGTCACATAAAGAGCTGTCTGCGGGAGGATGCCTGCCTTCAATAGTGCCTTGTTCTCTCGTAGATCCCTATCTGGGTAGAGCTTCTTCTGTGCTCAGAGCCTGTGCCTAAACCAGGATACAATTGGCAAACGCTGTTCTGCCGAGGGATCTGGGAGCTGCTGCGGGGAGGTGGGTGCATGCACGTTCTGGTGGTTGTGTTTGTGCATCCTCCCTCTCTGCAAAAAGGAGGAGTGGAAGCTTTTTGTCACAATCAACTCGAGTTCCATTTTTGAAGAAATGGTGTACTGTATTTAATGAGGACCCGTGCAATCAGGACACCTGCATTCCCGGTATGTTGCCCAGGGAACCAATTTACCCTAATGACAGGGAATGACATTTACTGCTGCTTAGACTAGTGCTTAATTTAAACAATAGTGCACTAGCAATATTTAACTTAATGGGGATGCATTGGGTTCATGCCAGTGGGTTAAGTAATGTTTAACTAGGTGTTAAATGGGTATATAATAGAATAATACTTTGACTTATGTAAGGCCAATGTATTCTACCTGGGAATCTCTAAGTGTTAAAGAAATATTAAGGTACTATAACTCCAAGTATCTGTTTTGAATGGGAAATAAATTTTTCTCATTTTTCAGAGATACACAGAGAAACTGGGTTGGTCTAGTGTGTCCTTAGTTTGACATTCAATAATATATTGATGCTAGCTGTGGATGGACTTGTGAGTGAAGTATTTCATTCATTCAAAGTTTGTGCCTGGGATTGATTTTGGCCCCATACTTGAATTTTATAACTCTTTCTTCACTGTCCTAGTTATGCAACAGAACTCCCTTTTTTTCTATTAAATCAAAAGCTCTTGAAATGGTGTAAATCTGCAACATGACATTGTTCTCCACTAACACTGAGAAACAGATGAACCCTGAGAAATGTTGGCATAATATGCAGTCATAGAATGAGGCTTTTGGTTTTGCTCAACTTCCAACACCATTAAGATGTCAGAGTCCAGAGACAGTGGACCCTTGGTGAATAAAGGAAGATGGTTTAGAAGTCAGAAACATGAATTTTCATTGTGTTAGTTCATTGTAATTCTTGGAGTTAAGTGTACCGTGCAAACCATTGTGAAAGCTGCTGTGTACAAGAAGCTAATTTCATGATGTTGGTGTCTAGATCCCTGTAAAATTCTAGGCTGTTTGATACTTGAGACTTGGACTTGTCAGAGAGATGGGTTGTGCCCTGCCTGCAGCTCCAGCTGTAAGCTTCCCTTCACGTGTGGTTTCCATTTCCTGCGTATCAAAGAATCAGGGCCCAGCTCTTGCAGTCCAGCTGTTTAATCTGGACTGCAGCTGATAAGCAGATAAACATCTGCAAAGAGATAAAAAAGGTAAAAATACAAGGTAAAAATACCATGATTGTTGAAAGAGGGTCATTGTAACTCAGGGGTTCTAGAAGAGGAAAAGCCAGCATAGAAAGGGATAGAATCTTAAAAGGGAAAGAGGAGTGGGAAAGAGGAGTGAGGAAACTGGGGTCGGAGTCTATTGACCAAAAAACGATTGCATTACACTTCTCAGATAAGTATATCCTGCTTGCTGTGTCTCTTTGTGCTTGGTTAATGGTGCTCAAACAAGTGATATGTAGATTCAAAACTTTAGCACCCTTAAGGCACCTCCAGTTCATCTCTGTTTTATTTTGACAGCACAACTCTGCTTGTGGAAAACCTGCTGAAATGACTGGAAAATTTGTGGGAAAAAGATTTGTGTTTAAATCTCTGTGTTGGTTTTGCATTTATTGATGTTTGATGAGGAAAGGAAGACACCTGTGGAAGTAGGATTTCATTCAGGTTTGTTCTTTCATACCTCCACAAATGCTACAGTTCTTAGATTACCATGGCAGTGCTGTCCCTTACTGGAATTAGGGATATCTTCACTATAGTGGTCTTGGAATCACAGAATCATTAGGGTTGGAAAACACCTCCAAGATCATGGAGTACAACTTCTGGCTGAGCACCACCAGGTCCACTAGGCCATGGCACTGAATGCCACCTTCAGCTATTTCTTGAACACTTCCAGGGCTGATGATCCCACCACCTTCCAAGGACATTCCAGTGTTTAACCTCCTTTTCAGTGAAGAAATTCTTCCTGGTGTCCAGCCTCAACCTCCCTTGGCACAACTTGAAGCTATCTCCTCTTGCTTTTATTCTGATATTAATTTGTTTGATTAAAACCTAGTATCAGGCCTAAACCAGGACCAGAAGGGACTTGGATACTGCATTTTCTTTCTATATAGCCAACATATGAATGATGTGTGTATACATATTTATATGCACATAAATATATATAATACTGATGACATATAAATATTCCATATTTATGTATACATATATAAAATTATTATATTTATACATGTAAATGTATATTAATATATAACATTCACATAAATATTTTTAAATATACAGAAATACAAAAGAAAAGTTAGTGATACTTAAAACTTTGTGTTTACACCAAGATTATGGGCATGTAAACCCCTTGTAATGTTAAAATATTGCTAAATTGGAGCACTGTACCAAGCATTTTAAGTCCGGATTTATTAAGTATGTTTTACTTTCTAAATAACAAATTATCTGATTGTGCTTTGCCCTAATTTTGGAAAAGAGACTCCTCAACTGTTAGACTGGCAGGAGGTTTGTGGCATTTCAAATGGAAATAAAATCTCCTCCAGGTAGTTGCAGTGAGATAGCTTTGGACTATTAGTATATCTCAGTAAATCACTAATTTTTCATAGTTGTTATTGAAATTTTTTGCAGAGTGAATATTAACTGTAAGGTAGGTGCAGCTAACAAAAACGTATTATATTATGAAGAAATTTTTGGGAAATAAGCAATAGAATTTTGTACCTTTAGTGGCAGCGAAGAATGGCAGAAAACTTAGTTTTAGTACGTCTGTCAGATTTTTATGTGATTTGCTTAGTTTGTGTTTTTTTCCCCCTTGTAATATGAGAATGAGATATGTTGCATCATTTGACTTCTGCACATTTTAGGTGTATTATTTGTTTGGCTGGGGTTTTTTTTTTTTGGTTTTTTTTTTTGGTTGTTGTTGGTTTTTTGTAGTTGTTTTTGTCTTCAGAAACAACTTTGGGCAATGTACTTAGAGGTAGTTCATAATTTGTTAACAGTGACTCGGTATTTCAGCTCATGTGTTTTGTTTTGGTTTGGAGTGTGAATTGATGAGGCATTTTGCCAGGCATAGCTGCTTTCTTGCACTAAAACAAAACCCTTGGACTGTGTGCAAGGGTAGTATAGCCTCAAAGTGAAAAGAATTAACTTCTCCTGAGCAGGAACCCTGTTGACTTTAGTGAATGGAAGATAAATCACCAGATTTGGAAAATGTATTTACTTTACACTGAGTTTCTGTCTATGCCCAAGCAAACAGGGGGTCCGTGTAGGGGAACCTGGTAGAAATCAGCTGAAAGGGGAATTCTTCCTTCTACACGAGAAAACCAGCATAGCCTGTCAGAAAATGAGGTAGTTAAACAACTTATGATCTGGGATATCATTTTCCTTACATGACAGGATAGCAATGAGAATCGTATTTCCTTGCAGTGATGGATCCAAGACTGTTTCCCTGATGACTTCTGTCAAATATCAATTCCCTTGCATCAACCAGTGATTATTGCCAAAGTCCTTGTTCTTTCATGGAAAGGAGAGTAGAAGCTTGTGCTATGATGCTTATCCGTGATTAAAGCCAGAAATTGGTGTGGAAACAGTTATTGCACCTTAATAAGTATGCCTGCTACAAATACAAAAGAAGCACATGTTAATCTGTATGGAACATTAGTAGAGCAACAACCATTTTACAAAAATGTACAAGAAGTAAAGTTCAGTTAAGGCCAATGGGGATGAAGCTTGGTAGTCAAACAGATTATGAAGACATTGGGCACACTTTTTATACGCATCTGCCTCTAGACAAAATCAGGATGTATTAAGGTCCTGACTGAACTTGATATAAGCATCTCTAGTCTGCTTTGCTCCGTGACATTATAACTGTAGGTAAACATACCCAATGCATAATAGGTAATTTAAATATTATATAGATATGCATAATATAATATAAAATTATATATTTCTGTATGAAATATAATATTTTATATAACTATATATAATAGACTAAACATTGTGTATTAATAAACAAGATAAGTCATTTTGAGGATGGTCCTCCACTCAAATTTGGTTTGTTGAAAACAATAGTTGAAAAAATAATTGTAGATGTACCAGGAAACAATTTTACAATCTATTTGAACCAATATATTAGCACTGAGTGTGTCTACTCCCTTACTCCTTAAAAGGATTTCTTCATTTGTCCAGAAATAGCCCTTCATAGCTTCCCCCAGAAGTTATATTAATATCCTGCTTTAAGGCTTGACGTATGCAGGCTTTGCTGGGAAGATGTTTGCTGTATCAAATTGTACATCAGATCTTGGGAGGTTAAGAGAGTGTGGGATCAGTCACTGTTCTACTGTTTGACAGGATAGGTCTGGCTAGGATTTCATTAAATCTTTCTATTCCTTTGGGTAAAAAAGCTTAAAGGGGTGTTATGGCTCACCTTGCTGATTAATATTAGTTTTTTTTCTGAGAGACAGAAGTCAGTGATTGATGCTATGGAGGGTTGCAGGTGTATTGGAGTTTGCTTTTCCACAAACTGTGAAAAGATTGTATTTGCAGATGAAAAAAATGGAAAGCCCCTTTGTATTACAGAAAATAATTTAGTAAGTCATAGCACACTTCTGGTTCATGAGAATGAGGGCTCTGCCAAGACCAACAGCAAGGTTCTCATTGCCAGCACAAAGTATCATGTGCTATTTTATAATAGGAAGAGGAGTTGACAAGTGTCAGCCTGTGGTTCTAACGAGTTTGTTTGGTCCCCACAAGGGAACTGTGTGACAGGTTAAGGGTTTGTGCTAATAACAGGAACAAGTGGAAAGAGTAGGTGATGGAGGGGGTGGAAATAAACATATGACTAAGCAGTGAGATCCTGTTTTTTCATCTGTTTCTTGAGGCAAAGAGTCAAGGGAGAAAAGACAAAAGTGAATAAAAGGGTGATGTTTTCTCTGTTTATTCCAAGTGTATTCCTCCCACATGAGTGATATCGTCCTGAGTCCTGGAAAGCAGCAAGGCTGTTTTCCTTCCATCTCCACTTAGTGAGGTCTTAGGAAATGTTTTCTTCCTGGTATCATTTTCTCTAGGGTGGCACATGCTAACACACTTTTCCAAAAAATTATAGGCAAGTTAAGACAGAAGTTATAACACTCTTGTTCACAGGGACAAGTGACAGGGAATAGGGATTCCTTTGGCTGTGCTGTGCCACAGATTAATGTCCTGATATTCTACTTGGATTTCTGGAGCTCATTCAACCCTGAATCTATAGACATGGGTAGAAGCACTGCTTGTTGTCTCTGCTTTGCAGTGTCTCCTTCAGAAATACTTCTTAGTTTGAAATAATTTTTTTAAAAATAGAAATTCTTTGCAAAGATTAAGAAAGAAACCCTAATGCTTATCATAGATATTAAAAACACAAGCCCAAAACTTTAAAGAACCGTGAGGGAATTTACAATTAAAATCCAGGTAGTTATTTCCGGTTTGAGGTATGTGTGATTGAGGATAATTTTAAGAAAAACAATTGAATTAATGTCTAAGATCAGTCTGAAACTTTGGATAGAATCCTTCCTCTCTCCAGATGTGGTGAAAAGGGTAGTTAGTACTATTCATTCGAGAATTCAATGCAGTTTGATTTCCAGGGTCATTCTGGTCTAGGGTGAGACTGCTCTGTTTGCTCTTCCTGCCCAGTTAGCATTCCAAATTTTTGAGAGGAGCAGAGGGATGTCTCCCGTTGTTCCATGTCCATTCCTTTTTCATTACCAGATTTGCTATTTTTATTTTTATTTTTTTTATATTTCATGATTATTCTAAATTTTTTTCCAAAAAGATGTGTTTTTCAATGGTAAGGGCATACAACTCCTGGTTATTCCTGTCAGATTAATTCTTATTCAGCCCTTTTCCTTGCACTTTTTCAGAAAAGAGTCTTGGAATCAAAGCACTCATGATAATAAAGCAATGCAATTAGCTTCAAATATGTCCCTGATCCACATTTTTCTCAAGTAAAACTCTTCTTTTCATTGACTCTGGTGAGTCTTGGATTGAGCTGCAAAAGAAGAAAGAAAAGTCATGAAATTTTTAAGATTATTTTTTAAGGGTTTTTTTAGCTGTTTTAATGTAAGTCACTCAGAGACCTTCTTGATAGTGCAGAGGGAAGGGGGGAAGGAGTAATCTAACAATCATACAAAGACTATTTATTCTATAAGAAAAACCCAACAAGAGATGGGATAAAAAAGTAAGAGTGGGAAAAAAGATAAAGCTACATCTATAGTAGGAGGAAAAATAATTTCCTTCATGAAGAGCTGAACATAAGGGAACTTTGCAGCTCGTATTCATGGTAGAGAATTTTTGGTTAAAAAGATTGACATTTTAATAAACTGATCTTAATTAACACTACTTTGAAATTCTGAGTTGTACGCTCCCTATCTCAAAACACTAGAACCAGTGGCTTTTTAAATAATTTGCTGCTTGTGGGTGATCTCTTTTTGAAACAAACCCAGACCCTCCAGTCACAATTTATTTTTTATTTCAAAAATGATTTTTACTAGCAAATTTTGCTTTGGTTCAAGAGAATTATAAATCATTATTACACAGCCAGACACTTCAAACATTTTGTAAGAGCTTTGTGACCAATGAAGCATCAAAGGCAATGCTGAAATCCATGATTACAGCATGGGTGCACGTCCATTCATTAATACATTAAAGTTCAGGACTCTAATGTTATTAATAGGATTTCCAGATTGTGGTGTATTTCTCTCTTAGAAAAGGTGGCTCTTCCTCTCACAAAAAGCAAGAAGATTGTTCTTCATTAATGCCAATTTGTGGAAACTTTTTGTAGACAATTTAGGGAAGAAGAACTGAGATTTCTTAGTAGCTTTTGGCTATTATTTATTCACCAAAGACAGATGTAGCTTTTATTTCCCCTTCTATCTCCACCACAGTGTATTGTTGGTAATGTGCGTAGGGAAGGAGGGAAGACAGGCAATTATCTATAGATACTTTTCCTGACCCCTTCATTTCTGACACTCAATTACACTCGGTGATCATAAATCTTTATGTAGCTTTCACTGTAATAAGCTCTTGGAGACATGTTTAGTACAGAACAGTATATTTTGGAATGTACTTCAAACACGAGGTAGCCCTTAAAGACCCTGCTGGGTTCAGATCTCTATTGTATTAGACATTGCATTGATCCATAACAAGTGATGGCCCCTGCCCTTCAGCATTTACAACCAATGCAAATGAGTAGAAGAACAGAATAAATTAATTGTTGTCTGGATTTTCCTGCTGGAGAATGAAGACTCAAAGTCAAAAATGACTTGTTTAAGTAGTGCATGTAGTCTGTGGTAGAACTGGGAAATGACTCAGTTTCTCTTAAGATCCCACCTAGTTATTTCTCTCTTCTCAGATGTGAATGTGGAAAAAAAAAAAAGGACTGATGTGCACCAAAATTCAAAGAATGCTTTCACCCTGGTTTGAGTTTTGTGAAATTCCTGGCTACTTACTGGAATTTTTGGTGTTGTGTGATATTTGACTAGATATAATAAGAGATGCACTAGTTTTTGTGCCAACACAAAACTGCTGGTATCAGTTGTTTTTCCAGCGACCTGGGCAGGTTTTGAAAGCTGGGAGGTGTTGGCTCAACAAAATTCAGTGTTCTGTTCTTCTTTTGCAGTAATTGTATAATGGGTGCAGGTGTTTTTCAAAACTAACTTCTTCCTACCAGCAGAAATTCCCTTCCTTCTAAGCAGGGGAAGTTCCTCCAGTCTCAGTTAATTACCTTATTTCATCTTCATTTCCTTCTTGCTTCTGACAAACATCCAAGAAAGAATTTCCAAAATGCTTTTGGGTTTTTTCTGTGTTTCTCTCCTGGCTGTCAAGTTGGGGTACCACTTCTGTCTCTGGAAATAGACCTTCACCCGAAAGCTCAAACCTCAGTAGCCACTGCACCTCTTTCCTGTATGCAGAGTACACATAACTCCTTTTGCTCCCGAATTTCTTAACAGGTGTGGGAGTAGGAAAGCTCAAGGATTGTGTAGGGGACCTGCTGAGGAGCTCCCCCTCAGGAAAATGGCCATGGTAGCAAAGGTGTGCTAACATGACCGCTTGTGTTCTGGGCAGCTCTGGGTTTGGGAGGAGAATCTCAGGTCAGAAGTATTTCTGTCCACAGCTCCTTCGTACAGCCCACTACTGAAAGTGGAACTTCTCCATTGTGGACTGTCCCTTAACAATGGATTTGGTCCTCCAGGAGAAATGGTAGTGGTTGGGAAGAGTTGTGACCTGAAGTTGTTGGAACAAGTGCTCAGCTTGATCAATCACTCTGAAGTCAAAAGGGCTTTGGCAGGTGCCAGCCTGGCTGATGCTTGTTTCACGAGAACTCAGGGTGTTATGTGTAACCTGGGGTCATTTCTCTCTTTAGATGTACTTTCCATGTGTGTAAGGTAGGCTAGAACTGGTTGTGAAGGTAATGACACAGGTGGCTTCCATTCTAGTTATATCCCTGGAAAGGGAAGCAGAAGAAATGCCCGGATTTGGCTGTTTTGCTGCATTTCTGAAACAGTTCCCTGCAAATTAGGAAAAAGCCTACTGCTAGAATACATGCTTTATGCTAGCTGAAATATAAAATGAGTTCTAATACATTTCCTTTGAGTCCTACAGGAGGCTTGAAATTTACTTGCAGAGGAAGAGGCTTTGATCCACATATTTTCATAAGTATTCATAAAGATACAGAATTAGAAGCTCCCCTTTATTCCCCTTTTCATGTGTGCTGGTTTTGAAACACATTTGAAGCTGTGGAATTGATTGAACTTCCAGTGAAGCTTTTTCCAGAGATGGGCTAGAATAAAATGCAGGGTATCACAGGAAGGAAAAATATCCCACAGAGTTCTATTCCTCTCCATGCTCAGCTGGAGCAGTAGAGTATGGTGGAATATTGAGATTTAGAGACTCTACAGCTGCTTTCTTAAACTACCTACATAAGCACCAGGGTTCTCATGTAAGCAGAGTCCTTGAAATAGCCTCTTCCTGCTGACCTGTATGTGGAAAAAGGACTGACTCTTCACTGGTTTCTGCTCCAAAACTTTATCAAAGAGGTCATGGAATAAGACCGTGTTCACTGATAGTATTTCTTGCATGTATGCCTTTAAGTTGTAAGTTTTCTATTTAAATTGAATAACACAACAGATGTTCTGGTTTTCTGAGATATCTGATTCTTCAATTTTGGGGTTTTTCCCTATTCAGTTTACAGTGCTAGTCAAAACCCTTGGAAAGAGATCCCCTAAAACACACCACACCTTTTCAGCTAGCACTATTTCTAATCTCTATAACTTGCTTAGAACAGAAGTTGTTACTGGAAATAACTCAAATCTGGGAATAGGCAGTTTTAAGTCTACTACCTAGAGTCAAGGATGTTTCAAACCTCAAGGAGAAAATTGCACAGAAAAGAAGGAGTAAGGAATGACACAATGTCACAAGGAATGTCACAATGACAAAAGAAGTCTGGCCACATCAATGTAGAATGTGAATGTTATCTGACTGTGCTGACTTGGTTCCTTAAAATAGAATGAATGGGGTATTGTGTCTCTAAATCTCTACTTCATATATTCTGTTTACTCTGCTGTACATCTGGCATTTTATTCTGCTTGGAATATTATTTCTGGGATTAATATCAGTTGTGTTAAACCGATGCAAAAAAATAGGCTGTACTTCAAATCTTCTGTGTCAGATTCTTAGAGCTTTGCCAAAAATTTCTGGTGTCACCCTCTGTAGATGATTTGGCCTCTTAATGCATCAATTCCTTTTTGTTAGGTGAGAATATTGCATTTTGAATCTCACAGTATTGTTGTTGAGATGAATTCAATATGAACTAAATGCCATGATTCTGAGGACCATGAAAGCATTTTAAATAGAAGTCAAGGTTTTCCTGAGAATGATCACCATTTTCCTGTATCTCTCTTTCTATGTAGGCAGCAAAAGGGAAAATGAGGCACTGATAAATGTCAGGTGAAGCTAATCTGCTGTGCAGTCAATGGCACATCTCCTGACTTTGGCCTTCTTTACTCTTTCAGTACCTCTTTCTACTAGCAGAAACACAGCAGTCCCTCTTGTTTACTTATTTGTTTTCATTTGTTTTGGTTTTTCCCAAACCAATAAAATATTTAAACACAATAAAAATGTTTATTAGAGGCAAACAGAACAGTAACTATGTTTAAAAAGGAAATGTACAAAACCACTGTGAACAAATCTTACTCCCAGGTGTTTTCTTGATGCCAGCCATGAAAGCTGGAGAAGTATTCATTATAAACTATCAGTTCTGCCAAGATCAAGGGTAGATTCCTGGAGTGAGCAGCACAAAAGGCAAAATGAAAGGATCTCCTCTTCTGTTACAGATAGTTCTACATATACATATGTATATGCTGTGCATGTATGTTTGTGCATATGCATGTGTTGGTTTATACAGTCTATATAAATCAGTACTGCTATCATCTTCTATTGAAAATATTCACAAAAGTGTGCTCTTTGAAATGTGAATATCAAAAGAATTCTTTTCTCCATTGTGAGGTTCCCAGAACAAAACAACTGTAGGGAAAATTTGACCAACCCACTCACGTTAGTGCCTATTTGAACATGCAGTTTTTATTCTCCACTGAATATACCAAGCCTTTGGTTACTATTCAGGCTTTATTTCTCAAACATGTGGTGTATGAATACGTGAGGGGCTGGAAAATACACCCCACACATTCCCTCTCCATACTCATATACACACACACACACCCACACCTTCCCCCTGCAAGAGCTTCAGGGTGTCATCACTAAGGTGTACTAAGCTCCTGGAGTTAGTGTTCAGGGTCACTAAATACTGAGTACTTGGTTATGAGGGTGTTCAATTTTATGCCTTTCAGTTCTGACCACATGGTCTGCAATCTTCATTCCAAGACCAAGCAAAGCAGGAATTCACTACAGGACACAAGGCAGTATTTTCTGCTTTGATTAACATACAGGCTCTTTGTCCTGGACTTTAACAGTCAAAGTGACTGCTTGCAGTCCTGGAAAACAAGCCTGGGTAGCCTTGTTATATATATCTCATATTGGCTGTCATGAAAAACAATAAACTGCCTTGTATTTATCTCTAGAAAATGTAATACAATTTCTTGTATATTACCGGAATGGACCTTAAAGATCATACAGTTCCAACCCTGTGCCATGGGCAGGGACACCTTTCACTAGACCAGGTTTCTCAGAGTCCCATCCAACCTGGCCTTGAACACTGCCAGGGATGGGGCAGCCACAACTTCTCTGGGCAAGTTGTTACGATGCCTCCCTATCCTCATGGAAAATAGTTTATTTCTAATATCTGATCCAAACCTTTCTTCTTTGAGCTTAAAGCCATTTCCCCATGTCCTATGACATGTCCCTCTCAAAAGTCCCTCTGTTCTGTATTTTTTTTTTTTTTTGTAGCCTTCCTTTAAGTTCTGGAAGCCTTCTGCAAGGTCATCCTGGAGCCCTCCTCTTATCCAGGCTGAACAGGTCTCTCAGCCTGTCCCCACACAGAAGGTGCTCCAGCTCTTCTTTGAAAAAGATATTTAAGAGTGCCAGTCCCAAGACAAAGCCCTGGGGGTCACCACTTTGTCACTGTCCTCCACCTTAACACAGAGCCATTGACCACAACTCTCTGTCTGCACCCATCCAGCCAATTCCTTATCCCATACATATTCTATCTTCAAAATCCATGTCTCTCCATGAGAGATAAGGAGATAAGGATGCTGTGTGTGGCTGTAAAGGCCTTTCAGAAGTCTAGGCAGATGACATCTGACATCTTGTCATCTGTTGTCATCACCCCATCGTAGGCAGCTGCCAGACTGGTCAGGGAGGATTTGCCCCTGGTGAAGCTGTGTCAGTGCATCTTTGTGTAAAAATGCCATAAAATCGGGTTGGTCCTCAGTGAGAGAGGCAAGCAAAGCAAATGCACCACCTTCATTTCAATCCAGCTGTTTTAAGCAAGATCTCTTTGGGGATTTACTCTACTAAGCAGCTGTAATGCACCACTGACAAGGTGGTGGCTGATAACTAAGGGTAAGGGAGGAGGAATTTAAGTGTGGGGGTGGTTTTGGGGGTTTGTTTTTTGGGTTTTTTGTGTGGTTTTGTGTTCTTTTTTTTTTAACAGGGCTGTTTTGGTTTTGTTTTTTGGTTTTTTTTTGTTGTTTTTGTTTGTTTGTTTTTTGGTGTGTTTTGGGTTTTTTTGGGTTTTTTGGGTTTTTTTGTTGTTTTTGTTTGTTTGTTTGTTTGTTTTTGTTTTGTTTTGTGTTTTGTTTTGTTTTTTTCTGGGACTTCTTTTTGTCAGCTCTGAAACAAATGTGATACAGAACTACTTAGTGCTACATAGGCAGTGTGATCTCCCTATTAACATATTTTAGTACCAGACTAGCTCCAGATGCTTTTGTTGATGAGAATAGTGTAAAAAAAGCAGGAAGACTGATTCCTCTGTGCCTTGCTTAATGCTTTCACATGGGCCACAAAGTGGTTGCACAGCAATGCCCTTCTTATCTGAGCTAAAAAAAGACTTGACTTCCCATTAAGTGTCAAAGAGCATCATGCTCCTAAAAGTTTCATATGGTTAAAAAGGCAGCAGTGATTCTGATTTTAAAATGAGGAAAATACTTGTGAGAACCTGACTCAGTGTATGTTGTTTAGCTTACACTCTTTGCCTTCTGTTGTGTTGTAGAGTATCTGCCTCATTTGCTAATTTTCCAGTATAACATCAGTAACCATAACCATTTGTTACATTTGATTCAGAGTCTGGTGGTTTCAGTCCAAATCAAGACAGGACAGCTCTTTGACTCAGTCAGGATGAGTTTTCACATAGGGAAGTAGGATCCTCAATAACTTTTTTCTGGTGAACATTTGAGAGCTTGTGCAGAATCATGAGCTTCTCAGAAGAGTCTTTTGCATTACAGCAAAAATTCAGGGAAGAAACCAGCATATGAAAACATGGAAGGATAAACAACAAGTGAGAGCAGAATGAAAGAGTTTGTCCTGCCATTGTCCACAGCTATAAATTCTGTAGTTGAAACATGATTTCAAGCTGCTGTAAATTTTTGAATTGCTATGAAGAAACTTCTGATACAAGTGTGTTAAGAATATGTTTCTAAAAAGTCCCTGGACAATAACATCTGTCTTTCAAAGTGTGGTAGAAGTGTGATCAATTGGTTAAACTCTGATCTGAGATAAGGAAAATTATCCTGAGTGAAGAGTGGACAAAAGGTTTAAAAAAAGTAAATATGGCCTTCCAGTACCTTAAGGAAACCTAGAGGAAAGATGAAGAGGGACTTTCTACAAGGGCAAGTATTGGCAGGACAAGGGGGGGGAATGGCTTCAGACTGAAAGAGAGCAGGTTTGGATTAGGTGTTAGGAATAAATTCTTTGTTGTGAGGGTGGTGAGACACTGGAAGAGACTGTCCAGAGAAGCTGTGGATTGCTCACCTCTGGAAGTGTTCAAGGCCAGGCGGGATGGGGCTCTGAGCATTGTGATCTAGAGAAAAGTGTCCCTGCCCATGACAGGGGGCGTGGAATGATAGGGTCTTCAAGATCCCTTCCAACCTAGACCATTCTATAATTCAGTGTGTTAATTTTCATCCTGATCTAGCAATTGCTCATATTTGTTAAAAAATCCTCAAAACCTTGGATACATTGCCTAGCTTTTTTTCAAGATACTGCTGCCTTTATTTGTGTTCCAGAAGGCTCAGTCCCCTCATGCAGCTGGATTTTCTTTGCAAAGAGAATTTGGTGCACAAGGAGGGAGGAGGCTCTGGTTGTTCCCTGGGGATAAATAAGTCTGGACAGCTGGGGAGGCTGGGCCTGAGCACAGACACAGGATTGTGCCCCTTAGTCTCACCAAGCAGGAACTGCTGTGGATCTAGTCCCAGTGCCTGCTGTGGGTGCCAACTCAGAGCTGGAAATTTGATATCACATTACTCTTTATTTGTGTCAAGCACATAGGAGGGCTGTCAGTGCTTTTAGGATAGTGGAAATTATGGTCCAGCACAGGTTGCAACAAATGGTGTAGAAATTTAGACAACAGGGAGAGGCAAATAACTGAGCTTTCACAGCTCAAGGAATTGCTGCACATTGCTTGTGTGTGCTTCTAACTGTAATTCCAAGGTATTCCATATTAGAATATCTTGATTCAAACTAGCAACTTGGTTAAAATAATCTACTTTTCTTTACAGTAGCAGTGAATCAGGAGTGTGCCGTGATCCATTAATGCAAGTCAGCTTGTAAGTGGGGAAGCTGCTGAGCTGTGCTAACTGTGGTTTGCAATTATCTGTCCATACCCTAATTTGCCACTTTTTTTAGGCATTTATTCTTCCCATCATGTTTCTGCTCATCAGATTTTGGGAATAATCACTCCCTACAAATAAACATTTAAGAAACATTTTAAGCAAGGAGTCTCTAAGGCTTGATTTCAGGCAGTTGCACCACATTCATTCAGCACTGGACATCTCAGTGTAGAAGAGCTGGCCTGAAGTGTAGTATAGTAACAGCACAACCCCAACATGATTTCTGCAGTTAAAGTGTGATGATAGCATCTGTGAAAATGCACCCAGCCCATCAAGGAGCACGCAGAATTGAAGTGAACAGTTGCACTGGCAAGAGAGACTGGTGATCAAAAATCATCTAGCAGCCTAAGTATAGACAAAGCTGAGGACCTGAAAAGCCTCCCAAGTGCATGTGGGAGTCTTCGTTTTCCCTTTCTGCTCTCCTGTCACCTTCTCCATTATTGGCTGCCAAGGAAGTAAAATTTCTCCTCTGGGTTTGTTGTGACAACATCTCTGAGAGTTTACAAAATGATTTTTGGTGTGAATCTTGTCACCTTGCTTGACAATTTTCTTGCCTCTTTACAGTGTTCTGTGAGGTAATGTAAACTATATTTGAGTGGTTCTCACTTTTGAGAACATGTGCCTCAAGGGGTTTGTAAAGGCAGGAGATTAAAAAAATAATAAATTAAATGAAAGGTACAGCAGCCTGACCAGGAGCTGTGTGAGAGAGGGGGGAGGCTGCATTACTTTCCTAAATTCTTTGGCTATAAATGTGACCTGGGACCTGCTGAACACAGTGAAATGCATCACTAGTGGCCACATGTGATAGAAAACTGATTTTTTTTCTGCAAACCAAATTCTTGTAATCATTCCATCTAATCTTACTACATTACATTGACAGAAAGATGTAATGATCTGCATTACAGGGAGCTGTGGGACAATGCAAGTTCTCTCAGTAAAAGTACTTATTAGGAATGGAGGCACTGCCATGCATTTGAGTTGTTCATGTTAAACTTACAGCTTGACTCTCACACAGTTCTGCACCACAGTTCTTCTTCACTGAGAGATTTTTTTCCCATTTCTTGTTATGCTGGAGCCATGAGCATTTTTTGAGGTTGCTCTATTATGGAGCCAACCTACACAGAGTAAAGGACCTGGGTACCCAAACCCACATCCTGACTCCATGCTGTCATAGGTGCAAGTTACTTTGAATGATGGTTTTCCTCCACAGTAAAGAAGTGGGGCTGAGGAGGATTTTGCATCTCCTTATTTCAGCCAAGAGAGATAAGGAAGGTGTTTGAGAGGTGAAGGTTTTAGAAAAGAGTTGTTTTATGAAGAGGCACTGATGGCTCTGCAAGAAGGAACTAGTGAATATAGATTATAAATCTATTTGAGTAAAAGTGAATTGTGAGCAGAGCATAAATTAAGAAAAAAATCTGAATTTTGGGATTTTTTATTCTCAGGATATTGATTAAGAAATTTTGAAAGTCTGTATGTTTTGTGATGGTTTAAATTAAATTATGAAAATCTAAATTCTGGAATTCACTAGCACAGATTAACTCTTTATATTCTGACTAGCCTAAGAGCAGCCTGATTTGTACAGTAATACAGAACTCACCATGAATGAAGTAGATGAAAGGAATTAGATAAAACTAACCCCTTGAATGAAATGAGAATTCATGGCCATACAAATAATTGGATAATCTGCAATTTATCTAAAATCAACACTAGCTGTGACGCTTTGATTACTAGTGTATCTTTGAAGAAATGTAAAGAAATATCTAAAATTTCATTTATTCTGAACTGAAGAATGCTGTATTTGGCTACACTAACAATTCTGCAGTAAGAGCGGAGGCCAAAGCCTTTAACCTACAAAGCCTCTAACTTACAGCTGGTAGACATGGATAACTTTTTTTCAAAATGTTGTAAATTACTGACTGCTTCCCAAGGGCTGGGACTCTGAACATCCTTCTAACATGTACTTACACGCAGCATAGATATAAGATGCATCAATTAAATTGTTAGTAATACTTCTGCACTCTTTTCAAACTTTTTATTCAAGTATCTAGTGTATTTAAAAGGTCTCAGCCATGGTTTTATGTCTGTTTGAAGTTTATTCACCCAGCAAAACTTGGTTTTTGGGGAGCTGGCAGCTGGTTCAGGAGTGCTCTTTGCATCCTCCAAGTTTGTTGGTGCAACTGTTCCAGATTTAGAGTTGTCTAGTGCAGGAGATGTACCCTGGTGGAGAAGAGGGAGGGAATTCAAATGTTCCACTTGGAAAGAAATGTCCTTACTGTAGTCCACACCATCATAAAAGTCTCACTGCAAAACAGTGTTTCTGTCTTGGCTGCACACACAGATTTCTCAGAAGACATCTACAGAGGTGTAGAGACTCCACAGTTTTGTGTTACTGTCCTGCAAAGTTTTGGTGGCTCTCAGGATACACATTAAGTTTTTAAATACTGAAATTCACCTGCAATATTAGGACATGTAGGATATAGGATTATTCTGAAAGAATTGAAGGACGTAAAAGTAATTTTTTTCTGTGTATGGAAATATGTGGGAGTGGTCATCTGCTCTGTACCTTTTTTTTTTTTTCAGAAGGGAACATATTTCTCAATACTCTGGGGTTTTTGCTTTTTGCTTTTAAATGGGTGCTTTCATGAATAAGGGCACAGAGTTTGTTATTTAATCTTTCAGATAAGGCAACAAACCAATTTTGTTGTTATTAAGAAATAGAGCTAAAGATACTCAAGTAAGTGGGTAAAAAATGAAATACCTCCTGGGAAACAAAATGCATAGTTAAAAATAAATTCATTGTGGAAAGTTCTCCAAAAGGATCTTTTCAAGTTTATGGCAGAAAATGAATCTGTATCCTAAAAAAGAATAAAGTCAGCAACTGTATGCACTTTTCACGACTCTCATGTAAAACCTGGCAAACAGATTATTTGTTGGCTTAGTAGATTAGACATGAGGGCTTCTGTAAATTAAAAACAAAAGCAGCTTTGGAATGCATTTCACTGTCTCAGTTGGAAAACAAAGATCTGTTTCCCTCCACCCCTTCTTTTCCTTAGGATAATTAAAAATAAAAAAGTGTGCAGAGCCATATAAATAAAACAAGGGCTGGGATGAAAAAAAAAAAGAAAATCTTCCTTCAAAGAGATGTCAGCAATCACAGTTTTCATTTGTCTGTGCCAAGAAATGTGCTTATATGTAGGTCTGAATGTAGTTTATTCTTGACTATTTATGGAAGTTATGCTCTTAGAGACCTTAATATGTAATAAAAAAGGAAAATCCTTAATTAAAATCTGTTTTAAATGATACTTAACTTAAAAGCTTTCAAATACTCCTCTAAGCATTACACAATGTTCTACTGTCTTTGTTTTCCAGAATTTCTCACCAGTACAAATACATTGTAGGTTATACTCTAATTATATAAAATTTCATTGTACCTCAGCAAAGTGTGAAAGCATTCCTCATGGACAAAACAAGTTACTTTGAAATTCTGAAAAAAACCCTTTGGCTATGCAACTTCTCCGTAAGTTTGTAACCTAAAAGAGAGCAGAGTCTGCAGTAAGGAATATAGAAAACATTTAAAATCCAGAAAACTGTTAAAAATAATTTAAGAAAGAGTAAAAGCACACAGTCCAGGAGTGTGAGTGCCTGAGGACAGTCCAGAATTGTGCCTTGGCCTATTATGCAGTTACTTTTTTATTAAGTGAGAAATTTAGAAATTGCCATAACTCACAAAATACAGATTCTGACCAGGAGCTACAAGAATAAGAGATCCTTGCCTGACATACACACTTCTGACTTTACAGAACTCTTTTGTCAATGCTTATTCTTTCCCTTTGATTTTATTTCTCTTCTCACATTTAATTTCGGGCTGAGTCTTGTCAGACTAGGATGGTGGGAGCATGAGAGGTCAAATGAAATAGGAGGCCCCCAGGAATCAGTCTTTGCTCGGTCACAGAGGCAGCTCAGAACTACCTTCCTTTTCCAGAAAAGGCAGAATGTCCTCTGGTCCCAATTTCCGCAGGGCTACACTCTGCTTGAGGAGAGGATGTGGAGGGAAGAGAAATAACAGTGAGATGGTTCCCCTGGAAGCCACGTGTTCTAGGCACATCCCAGCCAATGTTTCCATCTTTTAACCTTGCTAGTCTTTGACAGGATGCTTCCAAGCGACCTCAGAGGCACAGCTTTTGTTACCTGGTCATTTGCAGAATTTACTCACAGTTCTCAAGATAATCTGAATCAGTTTGAAATTTCTTCGCTGCTTGTGGAAAAGTGGAACACCAAGTGGGGAAAATCAGGTCCTCTAAAGTCCTGTGGAAATCTCATGGACACAAACTAACAGCTTGTTGGCACCTATGTAGGTTTCATGTGTGGCACTATTTTTTCCTCTCACTTTTTCAGGACTTTATAGAAGGAGAAAAAAAGAATCAGGACTTCAGGATGTTGTATGAGGAATGGAGAATCAGTTTTTGAATCAGTAGCTGGGAAATGTTTTGGTTAATAGAATTATCTGGCCAGTTATCAGGCATGTTCCATTCAAGACAGTAATTCTCAAGGATATTCTTGATTTTGATTGAATGTTTTTTTATCTGTGAACACTGCAGTCTTTATGTCAAAGCTAATACTCATTTTCAGTTCTGGGCCAACTGGCAGATCCAAACACAAATATTACTAATTGGCTGCTCATAAGCCTTTCTAGCAATTAATTCAGTTATAAATGATTCAGACCTTTCTGTAACCCAAATAAGATTCCTGCCTGCTTTAGTTTTTCACAGAATTATTTCATGCTAGAAAAGGATGTGTAACAAACCATTATTGAGAATGGGGGAAATCAGATGGCTTTTTTGACAGTTCTCATTACCTCTTCTGCAGCATAGCAGACAGATAAAAAGTAACCTTTATTGTAAAGCTGTTTCATGTTCTTATAAAAACACAAAAAATGTGCTTCTGTAATTTCCAATCTCTGCACAGAATATCATGTCAGCAACTTTGAAACTCAAAGAAAGCATAAGGAAAGGTGACCTGGGAGAGAGGGAAGATTTTAACCCCGACCACTGATACAATAATGAACCAAATCTTCAGCAAAAATTATTTATTTAGTGTAAGAAAACACACCTATATGTTTGTGTGTTGCTATTTGTTTTCCCAGTAAATATTTTCTCATCCAAGTCACTGAATTTTGTGGCTGCAAGTAATGATGTGTACATTTCCTCGCTGCATTTCTATATGGTGACAAGCTCATGTGAAACATGGCCCCTAATGGAACTCTGTCCCTGTGGATCCTGTGGCATTCTTTGCAAACACTGAGGCATTTCATCCCTCTGTTCCAGCCAGATTTACAACCCACTACATTTGCTTCTCTAAACTGCCTTGCAGTCATTGCTAGCACAGTGTTCCTTCTCTTTTTCCTGTTTGAAACTGTTCTCTGCTGAAGGAGACAGCTGCATTCCAGCACTGTGACATCTACATTCTGGGGGTGGTTTGGCCCTGGCCCATCCAGGGACCACCACTTCCTTTTTGGACAAAGGATATTTGGCTTCAATATGGCTACTATCTCTGAATTCCTGTAGTTTCTGTAGCGTGGCATGGCTGGTTGCTATTTGTTCCTACTCCTATTCATTATGGATGAAATTCAGAGCCCATTTCTGCTGGGATCACAACAAATACACATTTGTCCACTTTTAAATTTTTTAATGACTGTCAGAAATTGCAGGGCTGGCTGGGCATATCATGAACTGCTCAGAGTCACAATAAGATCAGATGAAGGGGAAAAAGAAGTAGCATCTGTAGGCTAGGAAAAAGAACAGCAAGCCCACATGTGAACCCATAAAAGGCAGATGACAACAAAAGCAGAGGTTCCTGTTTGCTTTAGCTATTCCTCTCACTCTAATTTTGATAAACATGCAACAGGGTCTTTTCTAGCACCTCTTAGAAAGTTCAGGGAGAGGAGAGGATTTTGCATAGTGTTTTATTTCATTGTGGTTTATTTCTCCTGTGTGATAACCTGGAGAAAAAAAGGGCATTGCAGAAGCAGAGTTTACTACACAAGGCCATTGCAGCTCTGTTGCAATGCCTAGAGTTTTACAAACCAGGGTGGAAGCCAAACCTAGACAACATGCAGTAAATACAAAGTTAAATTCTTGCCATTTGCTTCCTTGAATATCCGTTTTTTTCAGGGATATTTACAGGAACAACTTATTCAATTAGCACCTGGCTCAGAACTTGTGCTATTATTCACATCAAATGAAACCTTACTTGATTTACTAAGATCTGAGACAACACAAAGGTTTGGTAGAGAGGAAATAAAAGTTCATGCGGATCTCTGCACAGGCAGTTTAAAAGACAAAAAAAACAAACTAAAAAAACCAAAAAAAAAAAAAAAAAACAAACCAACAAAACCACCAAAAAACCCCCCCAAAAAACAAAACAAAAAAACCCTGTGCTTTTTCACGAGTAATAAATTTCTATGTCTGTCCTGGGTGGTGAATTCCCCTTGGAAGATTTGGGAAGAAAATATTATTGTGATTGTAGAAATCTCAGTAGCTTAAGTAGACTGCTGGCTTCTCTTTGGAAATGCTAACAGATAGTAGAGCAGACTATGGGCTTGTGTTTTGCCAAGGGCCTTATTTCATGCCAGAGCTGTATTTTTTTTTTTCAAGATAAAAGTCTTTAAAAACTTTTCAGTGCAAAAAGCTTCTTTTCAGACATGCAGAACTGTCCAGTTTGGTACATGTTTGTTCAGAAATGCTGAAAGAGACAGGACCCAAAGACAGAGCTTAGTCTCAGTTTGGAGAAAATATTTATGTCTCTATTTTATTTCTCTGGCTCACAAGTGTTTGAAAAGTAAGTGCTGGCATAACCATAGCTACCATATAACAACAGCAAAGAAATCATTCCCTGTTTAACTCCCAGCTGTGTCTGTGTTGTCAGTCCATTAACAGATAAAGTAAAGGTGTTTCCAGACTTATGATTGATTCTCAGTAGCAGCTTTTGCTCATTTAAAGCAGAACAGTGAACATCTGGACAAGTTTTTAATACCTTTTATTTTCTGCAAAGTGCAAGCACTGCCTCCCTGACTCATATATAAAAGAGCTGTGCCACGATTTTGGGCCTCTCATTTAAACATTTTTTTTAATCAGCAGGACTCTAAATCCTCATTGTCTGAATTGCTGGGATGGTTAAGGGTGATTAGTAAAATGTTTCAATTTAAACTGGCACATTTTAGGTACACTCTTTTGGTTTTTTTAGGTTTTTTCTCCCTGTTCTTGTTCACAGTCATAGTATCATGGAATTCTTAGGGTTGAAAGAGACCTTAAATGTTACCTCCTTCCAACACCTTGCCATGGGCAGGGACACCTTCCGCTAGACCAGGCTGCTCAGAGCCCCATCCAACCTGGCCCAAAGCTTTGGAATTGGTTTTTAATAGAGTTTTGGAACAGATAAAACTGAGTTAATTAGTGTACCTTTAATTGATGATAGTTAGCTCTATTTATCTATAACAAACAACCTCCCCTGATCACATTACGGTGTAAAATAAAAGCAGCAGTAGTTGCAGATCAACACAACTAACATGAGCTTTGTTCTTGCATACGTCCAATACTCAGTGTGATCATTTTGATTTGCTTTGTGTGTTTAATCATCTATTTATCTAAAACGTTTGTAGGGTGCACCCTCTATAGTGATTTTTCCTGCTGTGGCAGTCTATAAGTCAGTGATGGCTTTATTGATTTAAATTGTGGCCCAGATAGATATCTCTGTTACAAATAAATCAGCATGTCTCTATCAAGCTTATTCATGTGGCTGGACCTTCTGGTGTTTGACATTTCCTATGTATTTCTGCTATATAAAAACATTTCTGTAAATAAAGTATATAGTCTGATATAATAGGACATGGAACAAAAATGCTGCTTGTGTCTCAGATTCTTTGTGAGATATCCAGCTGCCATGCATCTGTGTGCACTGCTGGAATCCCCCACAAAATTAATTCTTTATAGTGATGGCTAAAACTCAAATGTTACAGAGCTGTGTTTGGATGGCCAGGAGAGGGTTAGGGACCTTGTAGGGCATTATCACGAGAATGACAACAGTGGTTAATGCATGTCTATCTTCACTCAACTGTGCTAACCCAGTTTTTTAGCTTTTTTTGGTAGTTTCTCACACTTGTATTAGGAAACAGTGAATGAATTATTCCTATCTGCTTTTTTCATGTCACTCATGGTAATATACCTCATACTATCTTGTAAGCACTATGTCTTTCAAGCTCAGGAGTTCTGATACCTAATACAGTCACTTTATATATGGAAGGAAATATTTTTAGTTGTAAAAATAAATATCCCCTTTTGAGACTGGGAGGCAAATCGCTCATTGCAATGAGGAATAACTACATGAATTAATAATGGTGGAGTAATAACATTTGTAACATTGTCACTTGCCTTTTCACGTCATTGTAGAAAAACTGCATTTGGAAGATATGCCTGGAGCCATCCAAACCAAGCTCCTGCTCAAGGCTGGACTGACTTCAAAGTTAGACCAGACTATTCAGGACATTCTCCATCTGATTTGTCAAAATTTCCTGGGATAAAGGTTTCACAGGCTCTTTGGGTGACTATTCCAGTGCTTAATAGCAGCACAGAGTGCTCCAGGTGTAGCTTCCCAAGTGCTGAATGCCTTCCCTTTCCCTGCTGGCTACTGGCAGGCCTGTAGGGAATTGAACTCATGTAAAATTGAGCCCTAAGCCCATTTCTACAGAGCTGATCTCTAAGTCAGACCATGCCCAGGCTGTGTTTTTCAGTGGGGTCTTTCAACTTCACAGGGCTCACGTTGGCCAATTCCTTGAGGTTTTTGATGTGTCCCTGAATGCTAGGGACAATGTCCCCTGCCTTCCAGCTGCTCCCCACAGTGTGGTGTTACCTGTGAGGCCGGAGAGAGCTCTGTGTGTGTGTCAGTGACTGATGAGGATGCTAAACACCACAGCCCAGGCAGAAGCCCCTGTGTCGCCCTGATTTTCAGCCTTCTGATCTTGTTTGCATATTTCTACTGGAGTTTCTCACGCATTAACATAAACAAAGTAGATTGTTTTCTCATTCCTCTCTGTGATGGACTGCTGGTTTGACCACTGGGGTCAGAGAGATGTTCCTCTCATCTCCCAGTCCTAGACCAAATCCCAAAAACTATACATGTTGAAATTCCCAAAATAAAGTCCTGCTTTGCTCACTCTCAACGTGACTGGTGAGTGTCATTTTTTCGTGTCGTGCAGTGCAACACCCATGAGGAGGCCCTTGCACCCAGCTGCCATCTGTCTTTGAGGTATTGACCATTACTTTTTCTGCTCCAACATTCCTAAAGTTTAATTTCCCTTTTTATTCCCACTACTACTGAGCTAATGTTTAAATAACTGTTCACTGTAGCTTCTCAGGCTTTTACTAGAGGACCTGTAGCCAGCTCAATCCTGCATTTTACATTTGGCTGCCAGTCTAACCTTGACTGGCATTGAATTTTTAATTGTATTTTTAACATCTTAGAACTTTGAAAACATCTATATTCAGTCTGTGAAGGGAATGCATTTTTTGGTAGTTTTCAATATGAAAAATTTCTGAGCTATTGAAAAAGAAAGCTGCTTTCACATGGGGATTTGGGGTTTCTGTGGCTTAAATATTAGATTGGAGCTGATATTGGGTATATTTGTGAACTTTTGAATCCTTGTGGGATCACCCACTTTTTCATATATTCCTAAAATTCTGCTGTTACAGAAAAGTATAGAACCAGCCTTGGATCCTTCTGCATTTTCTAGTGGCTCTGCTACTGAACAATGTCCACAGTATCCCAGTGTGCAACATCAGATATCCCTGGTTTTCAGTCAGCCACCAGATGAGCATGCCTTGAACTGATGTGCAACTGAAAAACATTCCTAATTGGTTAACTACCTGCCTATTTGCTTGGTTTTGTTGTTATTTTCTTTAAATTGTATTGGGGAGATGCCAAAACATCTGTAAAGCTTTATTTTAAATTTAAAAGCTTTATTACTCTGGTGTCAAGGACCTTCTGTGCTTGCTTTTCTCCGACACTCAAGCCACTGAGCCCTGGTCACGTGAATCCTGATAGAAAGCAAATGTTAACTTTTCATGCTTGAGTACCTACTGACAGCTAACATTAAACTTGTAAGCACATGTATTTGCACTGGAAGTGGTATCTGCTGTATGAGAGGGAACACTGCTTAACATTGTAAGGTAATGTTCCTCAGATGTCCTTGCCAGAACATGAGGATGGAGACTATTAAATAAGATCTGAAATGCCCCTTCTTAGCCATGGCTGCTCACATATATAGTGTGATGACCACGATTGTGACAGAAAATTACAGGCTAATGCTTGCAGTGCTCTCTGTGTGTATATGTAACATATATAAAATATGAATGAAAGCAAACAGACAGTTCCCCTGAAGCCTTTTGCCAGACTCCCAGCACAGAAGCTGTTAACATAAGCTGTCAACCAGAACAGCCTTTCACCAGCCTGAGAACTGAGCCCCATTATTCCTGTGTTCTCTTCCAAGCAGAGCCTATTCTGGAGTCATGAATCAGACCAGATCATATTATTTATTCCAGTCCAGTTTATGGGAATTCAGCTCAACACCCCTCGACACAGCAAAACCAGTATCTTACCAGAGAGTTTAGACATTCGGTCATGGTACAACTCTGATTCCTTTTGAACAGGTCACCATCTCCCAGCAATTTAGCCTGATGACTTCAAAGTGTAGCAGCAAACTATCAAAATATCCACTTGAGTAAGATTTTTCTCTTTCTCTGTGAGATATTGTTATTTCTCTTTTACTAGTAGGGCAGTAGAGCTACTGCCAAGCCAAATCCCTTTCTCATCAGTTTATTTACTGGATTTTTAGTTCAGCTTGAGGGTTAACATAGATTGTTTTACAAAATACTTTAAGTCTTGGCATTCAATGCTGTTCTATGGAAAATCCTACAAGCCTTCTTAGACAGCTTGATGACATCACACTCTTTTTGGCATGGTGTTTGCTATGGTTTTTTCCTTGTCCATACTCTACCTTTTTGAAGAGCAGTATGACCATCTTTGACTTCTGACTTCAAATCTTAATGATAAAAGTCCACAGATTTAACAATTTATGCATTTTTTGTTTTGTTTGTCCAGAGGCCAGTGCTTACATTGTCAGGTACACAACTCTTTTCTCAGTTAAGACCAGGCTTCTTTTTCAAGAAGATCCTCAAAATAAAGGAAGCAGATATTTTCTTTTGTGAAAGGAGTTATTTTCTTAGATTTCAAGGGGTTTTGCCATCAAGTATTTATATTATTTTTTTAGTCAGTTACCAAAAAATTTAGTGTGACCTGGTATTTCTTTCCTTGGTACTCTTTGTGGGATTTGCTTACAAGATAAACTTTTTTACAGATGAGTCCTCTGGGGTTATCAGTTCTGTAATGAAATACAAGATAACTGGTCCTACTAATCCTCTCTATTGGAACACAAGCTAATATATCACACCTTGTAAATGTGTGCTGGAAAACTTTTGTGAAAGGAGGCTGTGGATGACATACAAAAGGTTTTCAGTTTTCATCACGGGTAAAGAACAGAGGATCTTTGTTTATTATATTGTTTGGCAATGGCATAAGATATTATGCAAATTACAGGATTAATGTGCTGGCTTCACATAGCTATTTCACTGTATGAATATACTCTATTTTAACCAAGCCAGAAACAATGAAGTTGCAGCAAGATTTATCAAATTGGGAGTAATAACAACAAGAAGGAAGCTGCTTAACACAGAGAAAAAAGAAAAATAGCTAGGGAGCAACAAATAATATGGAAATGGAAATTAATTTAACAAAGGTTGAAATAAAATTGGAAGGGCTGAATATATCTAGACTGGGAAAATCAGATATTCCTCAGCGTAGAACACTGAAAGAATTAAGGCTGCAGGCCTTGTTTTAAGGGCTTTTAGTATACCTTTGAATGGCACCAGATGGTTGGAAAATTAGCAACACAGTATTTCAGTTGGTGGTAAAAGTCTTTGCAGCATCTACAGATCTCTAAGACTTCTATGCTGGTATCCACAAATATTTAAGGGAAGATAACAATATTAATAAAAAAAGTTGGACAGAAACAGTTGAATCTTCCATCTTTCTTAATGAGGCAGATGTACCAACAGTCTATCTTTACTCTGGTTTTGTACCCCAAAATGGATAAAAAATCAAGATCCATTTTGGTTTGGCTGCCACTCTTATAGCTGAAAGGTCTTCACAGGGGACAAAACTGAGTGGCTGGCAAGGCTGATTTCCTCTGTTCTACCACCTCTGTTCCCCTGAGGGGAACAGGGAAAGGGAAGGACATCTCTCCAGAGCTTTCTGGGCCCATGTGAATTCCTGTCCACTGTGCCTTAGTTGCCAGGGAAAGGAAATTCAGGCACACAATCCACAGAGACTGGGACTTGTGTCCCAACATATTCCGGCTGTTCATTTGTGGGCCAGTCTTTATTCTTGGTCCAGATGCAGTACTCCTGGTGTATCATGAGAAAATTAACCTTCTTACTAGGCTACATGTCAGTCATTTTCTGTTCTTAGATTGCTAGCATGGAAAATGTGGAAAGTTTCTCTCTGATTCTGGTGTATGAGCAGATCATTTACCTTTGTTACATAGCTATCTGTTGCCTCATAGAGTACTGTGGTAATGTTTTGTATCACCAGAATGGTGAAAATGAATGGTGAGCCCAAGGCTTCCTGTTTTAATTTGTTTTCTCTTCTTCCTCTGACTGGTGCCACAAAGGCACTTTGCATATGTGTTGCTCTTGTGGTAAAGATGAATAGTTCCATGGATAATTGCATGGAATTTGCTCTGGTGTCTCTAAAAACTTGGTTTGCAAAGGCTTTTCCAGCTGTCACTCAACTGACACTGGGACCATGTGTCAATGGCTTCATAAATGCCACTGCTCTGGACACAGCTGCCCTCACTGGACCTGTTGAGTCACAACCTGATTATCTGGCCATTTTCTGAATACTGACAAATTTCATTTGCTACTTTCACAGTGGCATTCAGTTTGATGTGATAATTTCTTGATGGAGTATAGCCCCACCCCTGGATCTGAAACTGCAAAAAAATCTACTGCTGCCTGCAAAATACAATTGCAGCCATGTGCACTGTTAAGATATTTAGGTTTTAAAATTGCGTACACTTTAAAAATACCTTTGTGTATTCTATTTTCTTAACTTCATAGGTTAATACAAATTGCTTTCCTGGCTTGACATTGACATAAATGTTCTCTTTTACCCCTCCCTACAGAGGACAGTTAATTTTGTTGCTTGATACTTAGAACAGATACCAACTTTGAATAGGACATTGTTTCCCAGCCAGATCAGTAGCTACCTCTTAGGCTCTTTTTTCAGTATTAGTTCAGCACTGGCAACAAAACAGCAGTAAAAGAGGTAAAAGTTTGAGTGTTCTCAGAGAATGTTTAGCTTTAATCTAATAGGAAATGTTAATTTCTTCTTTGTCAGATTTCCCCTCCCTTCTCTTATAGCTATTTGTAGCTGTCAGCCCCTAGCCTTATTTTAATGAGAATGGTAGCTCTAAATTCCTTCTGATCACTTTTATTTCTTACTGGTTCTAAATAAGGAAATTCCCAATGTGTATTAATCTCACTTGGAGATGTTTAATCAACTGATCCCAAAGAGGCTGAGTCCTCTTAGGCTGCCTGCTATCACTCTGGCTCTTCTGCACTGCTAGGGTCAACTGTGTTAAAATATCCACTGTTTGCATTAACTCTAACCAAGCACATTTTGAATTCAGGTTTGTACCACAAGAATACTGAGCTTCCTCAATTTCATTTTTTTACATGTTACCTCAAAGGGGAAAAAAGGAGTAAATATGCAGTTTATATATTGACTTACTACAAATGAGATAATCACCTTGATTTCTCTGTTCCCTTGTATTTTTCTTTCTCAAGATGTTTTCCATTTCCCCCTCTCCTTTCTCTTCTCCTTTCCGCCCTCTTTTCTTTTTTTCCTTGTCTTTCTTCTTTCTCTTTTCTTCTTGTTTAAGCTGCCAGGCTGAATGAGGAAACAATTACAGGATGCTGGCTTTAAAAGTGTCTGGCTTTGCCAAATAAGTTTATCTTTTTTTTTTTTTTCACTGTGGCTTGAAACATGCTAAACTCAAAGCCAAGTTACTAACCTAAAACTCATGGCAATTTTTTGCATTAGGCTTACAATAAACTTAGATAGTTTTTCCACAGTCCCTTTGCCAGTGATTAGTTTGGAAGATAGTATGTTTTGAATTTGCTGAGAGATCTACTGCTCTTAGCTTAGTTTTAGTACTTTTAAAAAGCAATCAATAATGCCCATTTTGTAATAAGCAAAATTTATGAACTGACAAGTAAAATGTAATTATGGTGGGTATTCCGTACAAGAAAAAAGAGGTGATCTTAAAGCCATCTCAGCATTCTGTTTGCACTCATTTTCATTCATATAAATGATTAAGTGGTTCTGTGCTGAAACGTTTCTCTCTCAAGGCTTAACATGAGTCTGGAAAAGTTGTTGCCAAGGAGTTCTATAATGAAGTCAGTGACCATTTGTATTAACTTCTCATTGTTAGCCACAGACCAAATTTTTTACAGTATTATTTTTATGAGTGAGGCCTTAAGTCAGCAGCAACTTAGGCACCTTTTGTTTTTGTTCTCTGGGGGACATACCTTGTAAATGTGAAAATTCATAACAAAAGTGAATCCTCCATCAAATGCTTAAGCTTGACTTTGCAGTAAATGAAACTGTTTCCCTTGTCCTGCCCTCTGCTGAAAAATGGCTCGTTCTTGAATGACCCACAAAAAGATCATTCAAAAACTATGATAAAGGGCCTGTTCCAAGTCCCAGGTTTGTGAAAAAAACACCTACTGAATTCAATAGGCTTTGGGTCAAACTAAAAAATGGAGATGTTAATTTCCATTTAGAGCTGGGTAAAGTATGCTTTGTCCATGCTGTTTAGCGATGTGTTGAAATAATATGAAATTAAATGAACATTCTGTCTTTCAATAATCAGAAACTGCAATGGATTTTAGTACAACCTAAGCAGTTCAGGCAGTTTAGGTAAGGCTTACCTAGTTGTGAAATTTGCACATTTTAACACACTTTGGCTGCTCTTGGAAATCAGTTTATGAGTTGATTTTTTTACTTCCTTTCTAATCATTCGTCTTCCTGCATCACCTTCCTGCATCACCAGTTTCAGCTGCACAAATTGTTGCCAAAGGATCCCTGCACTAGGTATTAAAAAGAAACAAGCTTGCTAGTCTGTGAGTTTTAACGCCTTCCCATATTTAGAGAAATGTACATCTAACTGCAGCAGATAGATCCTCAGATGGGGTCTCCAGCCGGGCCCAATAAGAAATGTTAAACTTGTAATGGGCTATTGCTGCAGCAGCAGCAGCAGTTCTGTAATGCATCCTGCCTACTCTGCAGTAACAGACAGGGGGCATTTCTTGGGGTGCTGATTGCTTTACACCTGGCATCTAAGAATAATTTCTGCCAGACCTGAAGCTGTGGAAAATTAAAATTTACCAGTGTGACTGCTAAACTTATTGGAAGACCTGGACCGACTTTGGTAGAGGAGAAAAACCTTCACAGTGGGCTTGTTCAGAACTGAACTGGGAGATCTCTGCAAATAAAGCTTTGTGGACCTCTGTGGGACTTTATATAAATAGATCACTCAGCACAAATCTTTTCTCAGGATGGAGGGCTAAGGCTTACAGTTGGAGAGGATACAAGGGGATGAAAGGAGAACTCTAAGCCTCACTCAGATACACTTCTCAGCATGGCAGAGCACCACAAGGACAGCTATTGTTATGCTAGATGCAAATTCCAGCTGCAAACATTACCTTGGTTTTCCTGTAGATTTTAAAAAAACAAAAAAGAAACATTTAAGACACCCGTATTTCATTTGTAGGAAGCAGAATAACAATGCTGTCAGCTACTGGGCAGAAGATAATTTATATACTGTGTGTGAAACTTACTTTTCCTTAAATCAGGCCTAGAGATGCTTATGTAGGTACAACTTGTGAGATTAGCAAGTAGCATAAGTTGCATAGGCTTATATCAAAAATCAATACAATTTTTATTATTATAAAATTTGCTTTGCAACCGAGTAGATTATCTGAAATTGGTACCAGTTACCTGGTCTCTTTTTAAGATTTTTTAGCTGTTATTGTGGGGAGGAAAAATAAAAGGTTGGAACCAAATCCTGACCTGTTCAAACTTCAGCAGTTTTATCCCCAATTCCTTGGTGAAACTTTACTTTGCATTTAAAGCAGACTGATTGGCAATGCTGCAGACCTTATTTCCTTGTCATAAAAATTACCAGCATCTGCAATCCTACTTATTTTAAAATTTAAAACCCCAGGAACAGTCCTTGTCCTTGTTGTCTTCTCCCAGTCTCCATCTCCTGGCAGGGATAGGAGCCATACAAGGCATGAACATCATACAGTGTAGTTCTGAGGATTTTGAAGGAGTTGCTCTCACCTGCTGCAAGTGGCTCCTGTTAATGCGCTGCTAAAGCAGAAAGATTTTAACTCATGAGACTTTATCCTGAGGACCTCCTGCAATTTCAGCCTCTTTTTGGGCTGTGTAGTTTATTTGTGTCTGTGCTAGAGGAGAGACAGTAGTAGCAATAGTAATAATGACCACTTCAGAAATGCAAGACAAATCCACAAATAAGTGTTCATACTAGAAAGTATTTTGTCTGGTGGAAAGGGGAGGTTAAGCAGTGTTTCCAATGAGCCCAATTTCCACTTTCAAAACCTGAATTTCACTCTTTTGTGTCTTGCAGCCCATATTTTCTGTTAGAAACCTCTGTTTGGTTCTATGTTATTGAACTTTGTGACATGATAGCAATTAGAAGACACTTAACTGAGAGGGAGGAAACAGTATGCTACAGAAACCTTTTCTTAAAAAAAAAGAAAGAAAAAGGACAATTTTCAATATTGAAGTGGTTAGAACCTGTCATTTCATGTTGTTGTTTGCAAGTTGACATAGATGACAGGACAAAGGAGCATACATGGAAAGAAGATGAAAATTCAGAACAGATGTCAGGAAGCATTTTTCGTGCTGAATGTGCATGGTTGCCAACCAGGTAAGGCAAAAGCATTTTCCCATTTAGGAAATAATTAGATGGCCCATCATGGACAAAATGGCTTTCCAAATTTCCCTTTTCTCTAATTTCCTTATTTTCTTATTATACTCAAACTGCTATTCAGTTTTCTAGAGTGGATGTTTCATCCCCTGGACATGAGCTTAGTTCTTACAGCAATGGATGAACTATTAACTGTTAAGTGAAGAGCTACTTAGCTAGAGATTATCCTGTCGATATTTTATCATCCTGTTATGCTGAAGGTCTGACAATGCACACATTTTGAACTTCAGAGTTTCTGAAAATTTTTGTCACTTACAAAAATAAAACTAGAAAAAAGTCAGAGGGACAGAAAACACGCTGTTGCTATTACCTTATGGAGTCTGATTATTTTAAGTGACAAAAATGCTACACAAAAAAAGAATCTGAGACATAACTTGGGAAAAAAATTAAAGAGAGAAATGCACCTCTCCCAAGGTGAATGTGTTTCTGGCATCTTTGCTTTAGTTCAATCTTTACTTACAAATCTGATACAGACCCCCTGTGTAATCTTACTGCCAATCTTTTATACCTTCATGCCACATCTTTCATGTCCATAGATTAGAATAGGTTTATTTTCTCAGGTGAGTATGAATGTGAAGCTGTAATTATTTTAGGCATTGACATCTGACATCTCCCAATATCAGTCAGTGCTATGTTAATTTTTTATGATTGTGATTCTCATTTTGGTAAACTGTTGGCCCATTAAATGTTCATATGTTAAAATTATTTGAGCGTGATGGATGGATAATGTCCTGTGAGGACAGTGTTGAGACTCAGATCTAGAAATCTGAAGTTTTTGGTTTGCAAAAGCATTTCCAGGAACTACATAATGAGATTATTAATAATGGTAGCTATTGGCTGTGTTTCCAAGATAATGATTTCCCTCATGTAAAATGTAGAGATTTTTGTCCAACCCCAAGCCCCCATAGTTTCAGTACTAACTGAGGCCACCAATATTCTCAATTTAAAGCCATTTATGTGATAAATAAATAAATAAAAGAACTTGATTTTCATATTTGTGGAAATAGCTCACAAGTGCTATTGGTGAAGTTGGTTCTGGCTTGCTTTTTAAATATGTATTCCAGCACTAGTAATTAAAAATTGAAAATGTTTTAATTAACAATCACCAATTTAGGTATATAATTATGAATATTTTGAAAAAGCCAATAGTTCTTAAATATAATAGCTCCAAGAAGAATTCTGCACTGTAAATATTGCACTGAAGAGAATGATCATGTTTATTTTTTTAATAGATATTTCAATTATTTTTCCTTCCCTCCTATATGTGTAACAGGGAAAAGAAAGGACCAGAAGGAAGTCTTTATACCACATACATCCATATTAATTTAAAAATTACTGTTCCCTATCATGAACCTTTTGGTTCTTTCACCTTTGCACTTCTGAAAATATCAATTTCCTGCCTTACTTTTCAACACCTTTTATCCTTTGCTGCCATATTCAAGGCTATTCTTCACTTCCTTTGCACAGCTTTGACACTATTAGCAGCAACAGATTTGAAATCAGATTTAGTATTTTGATTCAAAAGACTGAAGTCAAAGCATGAACTTAGAATTAAGCATTTTTATTTAGATTAATTATTTGCATTCTTTCTTACATGTTTTCTTCTTTCTGTGCTGGTTAGCTGGTGTTTTCAAGGTTTTATTTTTCCAGAAATATGAAGCTATGAACTATGTGTTCTAAAAAGTAGGAAAAGGGATTCTTGTATAATGATGTGATCAAGAAACTGCCTTTTTAAAGGAAAAGATTAGTGAAGTTGATTTTACTTATTATGAATTAAGTTAGATAACTAGTTAAACTGAACTCTGCAGCTGACAGAGGCAGGAGCATATTTCATTAGTGTGAGAAATATTCCATAGCAGTGTGGGCTGAATTGACCATTAGCAGGGTTTAGGCATTTTCCTTTCGTACATCTGCAGCTGGGCCACAGAATCGCTCTTCAGAAGCAGTGAAGATCTAACTAAAACTGGGATTTGGCCATGCTGTGCAGTTAATAGTGAAATTAACTGAAAATTAATGTACATGTGTTGTTTTCAATCCCTAGTTAATATTTTCTGGGTTAGAATTTTTTAGTGTTTTAAATTTTCTGATTCAGTTTGGGAGAAGAACTTATTCTTACACTAGAATAATGCATCCAAATCTTCCCTCTTGTCCTAACTGTGAATTCACAGTGCTACCGTACAATGTAAAAAGTTTCTGGTCAGTGGTCATCTTGGCATGCATATTTCTCAATGCATCAATCTGGCAAGAGTCTGAAAATGTCACGGACCAAGTCTGGACTGAGCCATATTTTAGTTCATGCAACATGTTATATGAAGTATACCATGAGCACCAAGATCCCAAGAACAAATAAAAAACCCTTATTAAAGCAAGTACTAAAAATACTTAGGACTATAATTTAATTTGCAGTCAGCAAGCAAACATTTTCAAAACAATTTTTTTTTTCAGCAATACTAGAGGAGATAAAATATCCCCTAGATATGCTTGGGTTTACCTCTAAGATACAAAGTATGTGGACTTGCTCACAAAGTTAAGATTAACCTTCCAGATATCTGTAAAACAGATATATTAATTTGCTAACAATCTGTATTACAGAAGAAAAGCCATTGTGGGGAAGAAGGGCTTTGGTGAGGGATAAAATCCATTTTCTAATGAATGAAATTACAGGACTAATTGTGGACTCTTTAAGACCTTTCTTAGAACAGATCTTTGACTGCAAATGAGAGCTGTATGAAAATCCAGGTTCTGCCTAGATAACTTCTTGACGTCACAGGGAGTCCAGCATTTCTCTACATGGCTTTTTTTGCCTTCAAGGGAGTGGTCAGGTTAAATTTGAAAATATATTTTCAAATTCCGAGAGAAAATGGCTACATATATACAACTTATTATTGCTAATAAGATCATTGCACTGTGTCAATTGGCATAGTTGTGTTCAGGAAAATAGTTCCCATATCGTTATTAGCCATGACTATTCCAAGAGGAAGTGTTAAGTATAATACTACAAGATGGGGCTCTTTGAGCATATTTTCTTTATGTTTATGTCCCACTGAAAGCAATAACTGGCCCCTTTAAAATATAAAGTATTATTTCCTATTCAGTTTCCAGTGCTGAAAGCACTAAATAAAAAAAAAAAATAAATAAAGTAAAAATTATGTGGATCATTCATCTTTTCTTCCACATGCTTTGTTAATATATACAGCAACAGAAAATTTTAAGAGATTCTTTTTGATGCAATGTTAAGAGCAAATTATCTTAATTCAGTCCAATTTATACATGAGAATAACTGGCTCAAAGCAGTCCTATGATCAATCTGACTATGACTACCTCAAATACATTCACTGAACATCATGGCTACAGATAATAGCCTCATAGGTTAAATTGTTATACAGGCTTGAGTTTTTAAAATTGATTTTAAAAGGTCGAAATTTTAAAATGATACTGTTATTTAAATGTAGAGTGAAGGTTTAAGTACAAATCACTCCAAGGTAACTTTTTTTAAGAGCAGGCTAATGCAGTATTATGTTTTATGGTGCAATAAAATTATGTGCTAAAATTATGCTCATAAATGCAGGCAAATGTAAACCAAGCTATTAGTTATGTTTTCTCAGATAAAAGTGATTAGCATAGCTATCAAACTCTTCTCCCATTTGAATAACAGAATTATGTCTGAAATCTAAGGCGTGTTTGCTAAAGCTGAGTCTTAAAAAGAAATGTAAATCCAGCTATCAGTGTTGTATTTGAAAGCGAATGCAATGGTCTGCCCATCATTCTGCTAGCAACTAAGAGCAGAGGAACATGACCCAAATTGCAGCAAAACACATCAATATGAAATGTGCCTGAGACACTATTTTGGAAGTCATTCTTAGCACTTTATCATAATCTCCTTACTGCTGATCAGACATTTAAAAACCATTGTGGTTTGTTTAAACGTAAGAGTGATAAAAGAGTCTTTTAGCAACAGTCACTGTGAGACAAAGTTTCATGTATAATTCATGAAGTATGTGGTCATCTACTAGCAAATTAATTTCCATTTGACAGCTATACTTCTGGTAGTGTCCTCTCAGGAAGGCACATGGTATATAATTAAATTCTGAACAGAACAAATTAAATGCTGATTACTTCATAAACAATTTCGAGGCTTGAATATTGTTACCTGTCTTTATAGGATCAAAACAAGATATTCTGACAATGATGAATGAATATATTTTCTCTACCCAGTATCCACTTTATTTCTAATGCCTAAGGGTTCAAATTTCTACTGAAAAATCCAACTGTGGAAAAAAAATCCCAACTAAAAACCCAGCTCCCACTTCAAACCTGCAAGGAGCTTTCTCTACCTGTGATTTTCCTGTGTTGTTAATGTTGATTGTTCAGAGGCAACATTTAGTATTTTAGATGTAAACCACTGCCTAGACACATGTACTCTTGCATCTTCTTTGCCTCTCTCCTTTATCCCCTTAAATTTGGTTAATCAAAATAAATTGATGGATATTTACTGCATTGATGAGAGGAAAGATTACAGATGACTGACTATGGTGACCATAAGAATCACTTATTGTTTGCAATAAAAAACTTACAGTTCAATATAAACTACTAAATAAAATGCTACAAAGGTTTTCAAACAATCATGGAATGAAGAACAGTGCAGGGAGGTCTTGCACATGATCTTGCTGAACAGGAATTTTGTTAAGGTTTCAGCCATGTTTTCCACCCCTGGCAGTGTTCAAGGCGAGGTTAGATGGAGCTCTGAGCATCCTGGTCTAGAGGAAGGTGTCCCTATCCATGGCAGGGTGCTGGACCTAGAGGATCTCAAAGGTCTCTCCCAACACAAACCCCTCTATGATTCTGTCTTTCATACTTGGAATGCAATGTGAGGTTTAGCTTGTGCTGGCAACTGCAGTGCAAATTCTTAAAGACATATTTGCATATGCTGGAGTCTCTTACTGCCTTCACTCTCCTTTGTCTATCCTACTCAGATTAAGTCAGCAGAGATGCGCTAACAAGTCCCAAAATTTATCTTTCAAGGTATGGGATTTTTACCTGTTTTTGAAATACTGCATAAGCAGGCAGACTTCTGTTTACAATACAAGGACATATTTCTGTGTGTTGACACACCACCATTTATCAATCAAAAGTATCTCTGCCTTGATGATATTATTTTCTGCAAAGACTGAGTTGTAGCATATAGGAAAAGTGCAGAGAGAGATTCCTGTGCAATGTGGTGATAGAAATAGTCTTTCAGTAATGCAGATCTAGAAAATTCATTGAGAAAGAAACTTTGCTTGACATATAGATAATTTGAGGAGATGACAAGAGTAAACCTAAAAATATTCAGATGATAAATATGTGCATAAACATGGGTGATGTATAAAATGTTATAACATTGATGAATGTTGGTATTTCACAAAGATAAGTGTTCACAACATATTTAATTTTGTAAGACCTACTGGTCAGCAAGTCTGTACTCTCTCTCCCTTTGTACACAAAGCTGAGGTGACTGAAGTTGGATGGTGGTGGTGCAGGTCATACTCATCAAGTTTTGAAGGAAGAGGTATAAGGAAACTGTTAGTAGATACTGCCTGCTGTTGGATTTGTTTGGTTTGGTGCCAATGACAAAAGTATCTAAAATTAGCTGATGTGGAATACTGGATTTGATAGCTCACACCATTTGTCCAGTTTGAATGGTATGAAGAGGAAAATGATTTTGTATTGTCAGTGCTGGGATGTATGGAAGACTGCTTTGCATGGCATTCTTTCCTCTTCACAGTTGTATCAGTGAGAAGCTGTTTTATGATGTCAAGGGAGAGAGAGTGATGAGACAGAGAAGAAGAACCGAGTTCTGAAAATGCAAGGAAAAATACAAAAAGAATATCAGAGCTGGCCCAGAAATGACAGAAACTAAGATGTAAGCTAAGGAGATAGGGAATCTATGGACACAGGGAAAATAAATCCAGGTTTTAACAAGAGTAAAAGCCAATGGAACTGCTTGAGGGTGAGAACATCAGCACTAAGATTAATGGTGAGCAGGGGTAGCAACTGCCATGTCAATACCATATTAAGCTTGGAAGAGCTATAATAATAAAATCTAAAATGGAGGGCACTCCATGTGGTCAGTCTGAGTTCACACCATATTCAATTTTGTGGGACCCATTGGACAACACCTATATCTAGGAAACACCATCCATCCAGTGGCCAAAATGTGAGGCATGATGTTACATGCACTGAAAAATCTGTCATGCTGCAATGTCTGTTAAACACAAGCTGAAAGAACAGTCTAAACTGCCAGTAAATATAAAGTGAAATGAAAACAAACACTGCAGTGCATGACTTCCTGTGGGATTTGATATTAATCCCCACTTATGAGGAGTAGTCTGTACAACATATTTTCCCTAGGGGACTTGTGAGTTATCCAGCTAATCCTTATTCAAGGCATATGATTTGTATCCGGCAAGAAATCACACAGAGTTTTTTCAATTAGCTCCAAATATACTGTATTGATAATAAAGTCTGTGTGATTAGATTTAAAAGAAAAAAATTTTTGGAAAACAAGCTTCATCTGTAAATTCTATTTTGCAGTGATCAGTGTTATAACTTCGGAGGTGTAAGTTTAAGCATCTGATTATCTTGTTAAAAGGTCTATTTAGACACAGTTAATTGCCTTTATGTTTTCAGTAATTTCTTATCCTCTTGTTACCTACATTTTTTTAATACAAATTACCGATTAATTGTCTTCATCAGTTCTCTATTTGAGGCCTGGTGATTGATGTGCTGTCTGTGTTGCTTTTGAGCTCTCCAAATGTGTTTACCATTTGAACACAGCTTTTCCAGATTCAGATTCCTCTGTCTGATATGTTCTTCAATCCATGCTGACAGAACCCTCACCTTCCCCATCCTATGGAAGATAAGAAATTAAAAAGGTTAGAGCAAGATATCTTGCAGCTTGTCATATAAAAGACACTGGCATAGAATCTTAGGGCAGGACTAGATACTTTAATATATGTTTGTCCCTTTCTTCCTTGAATATATCAATATTTGATGGCAGCTAAATTTAACTTAATTCTGATAATATGAATAGTGGAGCTGTTGGGTAGACCTTTCAGAGAGAGAGATTTCAGCTCCCTGTGAGCAAGAAGAAATGAAGCCCACTCTTCTAAAGCCACAGGGTAGATCAGACAGACTTGGCTGAAATGTTAGCTGGGTTCAGTGCTTTCAAAGAAGCCTTGTGAGATGGGAGAATGGCCTATGTTAGCAATTAGATCCTTTCCTAAGGTAAGCCTCGATATACATTTAGGCATTGTACATTTTTAGTTTGTGAAAAAATTCCTCATTTACTTTTCATGTTTCAAGACTGACTGGAAGACAAAAATGCCAGATGTTACATATTTGTTACTTCTTGTAGTAACATGCATGTGGTACGTATGTATGCAGCAAATATTCCAAGACTGAATCTTGGCATGGGACTACTAGCATGCTAAATATAGAAATTACATTGTTCAGACTTTTATTTCAGGAGTTCAAATTTGGTATGTTGCTGCTCATTTAAATACACATAAGGAGGTGGAAAGGATATACAGGATATTTTAAGTTTTCCCAAATTTTCTTTAAGCAACATTTTCTATGCAGCTGGCAGCTCTTTATTTCCACTGAGATGAGAAAATTTGCCAGGAATTCCTTCCTTGCTAATGCAACATAGACTGAGTTTGTCCATTTCTTTAAAATACACAGATTATCATTTTACATTTTTTGTGAACCATTTTAACATGGTGAGTGTAGACAAGGGTGAGGAACTTTGCTTTCTTAGAATCACACAGGACTTTTCATAAATCTTGGGACTGTAACAGGGATTTTAACATTGTATTGCAGTTAGGTGCTGTTAGGTGCTCCTAGCCTTAGCTCTGAGAATGTTTTACTGGGAATTTGGGTGACTTGCTCTGCAAACCAGTTTGTTTGCACATATGTGTTAAGATTAGTACTGGTTTTATGTATGTGATTTATTGTATAGGAGCGTAGTTTCTTCTAAAAGGGTTTCTGCTGTGCTGCAAAGAAAATACTTTGACTTTGTAATCTAAGATTTTCCCATATTCATTTAAAATGTGGGTTTGTTCTTTTCATATCTCCTACAGCTGGTAAAATTTTTGATCCTGAAGCCAGTGATTTGCCCAGTTAATTTTGGGAAGATGCCACAGAAGCTATTGAGCCCATAAAATTCACTTTCTAGCTGTTCCCATGACTGAACAACTACAATAGCTTTGCTGTTAGGACTGTGTTTGGGCTTCAGCTGATATATTTGCTGAGTCAGAAGGAGAATTCCTATCTGATTGGCCTTTCTGCTGCTTCATACAACAGTCAATTCATAGCGACCCCAGTTACTTATTGTTTATAACTTCCAACAGAAATGTGCCAAAGCATTGAGATGATCCTGGCCTCTTATTGATAAATGAGTCAAGTTCTTGCTGTGCAGTAAAATCCGCTTATTTTATGCATCAGAGTTTTATTAACTTGGGTAAGATATCAATTCAGTGTTAGGTCTGTAAAATATTCCAAGCCTTTAGCAGTTCTGTAAACATAAAATTCTTAGTTGGCTCAGGAAGCCCATAAATTCAGCAAAAAGCAGGAAAGTCTGTGTGTGTCTTACCAGTTGGGTTACTATTACTTGATGGGTTTGTTCCCTGAGAGCTGGAAATAGAGTGTCATGAAATGATCTTTTTCTCTCTCCAGACACTCAACTTGTAATTACACTTTGTTGTAGAAACATCTCACTTTCCATAAGTCAACTTTACATGTTTGATGAAAATAGAAGGACAAAGTGAAGAAGTGGAAAGGCATTTTCTGCCAACTCCAAGTAATAACGTTGGTTCCAAAGACTTTGTTGCAGATAAAGAGTTAATCAATGGCATCATCAATGCAATTTCCTTTTCCAAGTAAATACAGTACTTAGGTAAGAAATGTTTCTTGTATGTTACGTGCCACAGCCTTAGTTCTAAATACTTTTAAAACTCTTAAATCCTTGGATGATTTAAAAACCTTTACAACGGTCTGAATGTCTAAAAAGAGAACCCATTTGTTCTCCACACACCATCTCTCTAATGAAATAGAAACCAGTAGATGGAAATTCTGAGGACATGAGATTCTTGCCAATATGAGGTTGGACTCACGCTGATGGTTAACGTGCTGAGGACCAGGAACATAAGAAGAGCCAAGGCTATTTCCTCTCTTTTACTGCATAGTAAAACTCCATCACAAAATTCAAGGACTACCTCTTGAATGCTTAAACTTAGTTTGTGATCAACAGATTATTTTACATGATCCAAAGGACTTTTCATCCTTATAGCTGCCAGACATACATTGACAAAGAATGGTCTCTGTGACATTGCTGTCCCACATATGTAATTCAAATTACTGAGAAACAAGCATAAAGATTATCATGTTAATTTTTCTTTTTGGCGCTTACTGATTTGACTACCAGTGGGCAAGGTCAGTCTAATGTCTCATATAACTTTCCAGAGCCTGAACTGTACTTAAAATTTGACTCAATCTATGGTTCCCTGAGGAACAGCTATTGTCATAATCTTTCTTTATTCCATCAGTAGAAACCTGAGCTCAGTAAAGTGTTTATTGTGTGTAAGCCACATACTAAACTCTTGTATAAATGGGGGCTACTTAATGGACCCAATTTTAAGAAGCTCTCTATGGACAGTTGTAAAGCTAAAATCTCTGTACCTCTGCCTAGTCCCTGTGTGTACCAAAATCCTTGAGGCTGCAGAAAGAGTTGTCTGTTGGCACAGTTTTGTCAAACTAATGCTGACCACTCAAGTGGAATCCTGACAAATTGAAATCATCTGGATGTACTGACAGAAGCCAAAAAACTGACTTTATATTGCTTTTTCCAACAGAGCAACCACAACACTGGACCATGTGGGTGGCCTCACCCACTTACATATATGACACTTCTGGAAGTGAAATGGCTATGAAATCACTGACTTGCCCGATGTATAAAACAGCTCATTTGTCCTGGTGCCTTAATGGGCTATGATGAGCCATATTTATGGCCAAGGTTCTCAAATTCAAGACAAGGAAAATTTGACAATTGTGCAATTAATTTGCTTCGATGTGCAGAGCTAAGCATTGGAGGACTTCCCTTACACTGCTGTGTATAGAGGGGTTGATGTGTATCCTTCTGAATGACAAACTAGTGTACTTGAACTGTGCTTTCCAGGAAAGCCATTTTTACTTGTTCTGAGTTCAAGGTATTTGAAGAATTAAGGCAATCAAGTAGATAAACTGCATAAAGTTTGCTTTGCAGATGTTCAAGCTGTGTAAGTACTCCTGTTACAAAGACAGGAATAAAGCCACATATCTAATTTTTCATTTGTAGAAAGATTGCTGGGAACAGAATTTGTCCTATTGTCTTAATTTAATGCTTACAATATAAAGAACACATTAAAGAATACCTGACAGAAGAGTGAGCATGATTCTGTAGCTGAGGTACAAATTGCTCTTAGAATTCATTAGGGGGTTGACTTTTCCTGTTTCCTGAGGTACAGTGGTTTGGATAAAATGGAAACTATGTCTTGCCAGACAAAAGCTTTTGGTTTCTGAATACATCTGATGGGAAAGAACCAAATAATTCACTGAATTCAGAAACAAAATTCTCATCAGCTTCAACAGGGCATTGAGGGGGCTGAGCAGAGACAAGGTTTCACTAGGAGTAGTTAGTACATCCTTTGAAGAATATATGATGAATAAGACTATCAATTAATACTGGATTCTTTTAAAGGGCAATCATTCAAGCAGGAAAAATAATAATGTGTTAAAAGTGGTAGATAAAATGAAAGAGTTTTCTTCTTCCTGAGAAATTCTAACTTTCTATTTGTATTACAGTAGCAAGGAATGACTCCTGTGTGGTAAAGCAACCCGGAACCCACAGAGCATTCAGGAGTACACAATGAAATCCTTTTTCTTGTTCATCAAACCATCATAATATAAGCTGTCAAATCTATATGCAATCATTTCTGATCAAATGGTCATCTGATGACTATGGATTTTACTATAATTTCCATTAAGGTTTTGTTAGAGTTTCTAATTATTTTATTTTTTGCATTGTTTGACCCCTTAGAATGGAGGTTTTCATGCATTTGTCCTGCAGCTGCAACACAATGCTTCTATCTATTGGTATTTGCGTGCAAAATGTGCAGCAAAAAATTGATGGATGCCACGTGTGCCCAATAACAACAAAAAAGAAGGGAAAAAAGTAGGATAAAACAAACTTCTCCACCCTAGAAAGAGGTTTAAATCATAACTGCCTCAGGAGAGAATTGTTTCCTCCTTCAGTAGCAGTCTAAACTCTTGAACACAGCTCAGCCAAGACATATCCCCTGAAAGAGTGACTGAGCGTTAAACAGTGCTACATCTCTTTTATGAAAAACATTCTCTGAAAAGCTTGCATAAACAAGAAGCCCACATGTTCAGCTAAACTATTTTTTGGCACTCTCACAGTATTTGTTGACTCATTTGGATTTTTGTGTGTGTGTAACTCTTTAACTTCCATGCTCTCTGCCTGTAGGCAAGGTTTGATTTTTCTTTCTCAATCATCTGTGGTTTGAGCATTTCCAGAATGAGCCTATACAGAAGTCAGGGGTTGCCATTAAAATATTAATGTGTAATAGCTGTCCTTACAATATTTTATAACTTTGTTAAAGGCTAAAATTTAACTGTAATTACTCTATGTTAATATATAGCTAAATATTATAAGTATTAGCAATGATAAAAGTATTTGTTGTATCATCATCAGGGCTGAGATTATGACTAGAGTTAACATTGCAGCACTTTATATGTTTAGAGCAGGAATTAAATTTGCCAAACTCATCCCCTCCCAAAACCCCAGACAGTGTTTGCCAGATGTCAACAACAGCAGCAGACAAGGTTTCAGGAAACCTACAGCCTGTTCTCAGAAGTGTTGGTCTAATGCACATCTTTGTCCAGCTCCCGCTCTCGATTTTGGTTGCCTTGATATATTTTGCTTTCTTTGCCTTGTCAGTGACATTTTTTCAGCATGGGGTTTGTTTACAGGGTGTGTTCAGACAGTATTCATTGTGGCTAAGTCCCAATCTCCATTTGGGCCCCTAAGCTCTACCCCTTCATCTTTGTTTCTCAAATGCTTTTGTGCATGTGTAGAACAGTAGAGGCAAGACTGATGCCTCTTCATAATTTTATTTTTTTGTGTTTTTTACCATAGTATTTTCATCAAATCTCAATTAAACCATGCTTTTAAGAAGTCATTATTTGTCTTTCTTCTTTTTTTGATATCTAACTTGAGATATGGTGTATTCATCTGCTGAAGAATGCAAAATTTCAAATGATTGAGTGATATATAGCACTAAATAGTCTAAATCAGGTACTTTGAACTTCATATTTAGAACTGGAGTAGGTACCTTTAATCTTTGTTTCCCACCTTTGAGAGCTGATAATATTTCTTCAAATAATGGAGTTGTATTTATGTCCTGGCATACTATTGTAATAAATTTCTTCTAAAATTCCATAAAGGAATTAATATTTTTTTTTCAAAATGCAGGTTGGACAATACACTGTGTAGTCAGAAGCAGTATTAGAAGGGAAGAAATTTGGCTGTACCAATAAACCTTTGTATCTTTTGATATAGGATCTTGCAGAAAATTTCCAAGTGAAGTTGTAAGTAAAATGCTGAATTAAGTTTATGCAGGAAACTTTCATTCTGTGATTTATAGCTTTCAGGCCTTGGATTTTGACCCCTAGTAACATTCTTTTAACAGAGTTGTTTAGCATACAAGTCTCAAACAATATGAATCTCTCTGCTTCTGATTATTATGTTCAGAAAGCAGTCAAACATTTGTGTTCCCGAAGACAGAGGCCAAGTATATTTGCAATATTTTAGATTATGTGTTTTTAAATATTTCTGTTTCTGCTGCTATTTTTGAGCTCAGTTTCTCAGGAGTGTGTACATGAGTAGAACAGAATGTCAGAGCCTGAAGTGGCAATTCCAAGTAATAATAGCTTTTTCAACTGTGCTGTTGTTGATACATCTGAACGCCTGTCCAAGTCTCTATGGATTCTGTGACGCCTTAGGCAATCTTGTACCTCAAATGCACCAATCTGCCACACGTGCAGACAAAGCATCTGGGTACCTGCTCTAAATATCTCTTAGGCTGCCAGTTCATGGTCCAGTGCCACACACTGCTGTGAGACTTGTTAGGTTGAGAGTGAGAAGAGCTCAGAGCTGAGCATCCTGCACCTCATGGGCAGTAAATGCTACAGAAGGGGTGGCCTGGCTCTGCGTCTGTGTGTCCCAGTCACACGGTGCCACAGAGGAGGTGATGGTTTTCCTACCTCTTCTCCCTCTTTCCAGGGTAAAGAGTGGTCCTGGGTTCAGGCCAGCAGTGGTCAGCACTGAAAAGTTCCATCCGCATGGCTTGTCAGCCCTAAATGTGCTCAAACAGGATGTTTATTGGCATTAAGGTAAATCAGATGATGGATATGAAAGTTCTGTGCAACATGAAATTGATATAAATTAGTTATGAATGCATTTACTCAAAGTTCTGAAAGAGCTTTCAGCAGGCAGGCAGCAGAGCTGTTTGAAAATTATGGGGGAGGTTTAGTGAGAGAGAGCAACTTTTATCAAAAGTATTTTGTTCTCTTGTTGCATTTAAAACCCATAATTTATAGTCATTCTTTGGCTTGGTTTGCATTATTTTATATAACTAGCTCATTGATATTCTTTCTTTTTTTAGTATATAAATGTCTGTGTGGGAAATATGAAGAATGTGAATCATGTATGGCTGTCACTATAGTCCAGAGTGACTTGTCATTTGTGTACAGGTATTTTTTGACATCCTGCATAAAGAAATCAGAAATGAGAATTTAGCAGATTTTCTATACAAGTTAGCATCTTGCTGGTTCCTGTTTTTTTTTTTGACCAGACTAAAGATGTTTTAGGGGTAAGAATAAATACCTAAAACTGATTTTAAAGTAATTCTCCGCTTGTTCAACTTGAAAATAGATAGCACAGCTTTGTTGTGTTGTTACTTGAGAAAGGTTTTCCTTTGCTGTTGCACACCAAAGTCAACATTTTTCTTAGGGTTTTGAAGGAACACTACAAATAGATATTCTAGCACTGATCCACATTTCATGCTGATGACTTCATATCAGTTAGTTGTAACTAATGTCACAGAAGCTATTTCCAAATGATTTACACTGACAGAAAAACAAAAACAATGGAGTTATAACTAACACCTATGAAAATGGACTCTGCTCTACTCCATCTAAAAAGTAATATGAGATTTAGGTTTCAAAATTACAGTCCTGTTCCTGCAAGCAGTACTTTGCCCTTTTTTTCTCACCTCTTCAGCAGCTCCCCAGAATAAGGATGGAATCCTAAGTGTCCATATGTGCTCTTGAAATGTCCAACACAGCTACTGCTACCAAGAGTGGGTCAATGTCTATTTTGATTCTTTCAACAGAGTGCCCTAGGGATGCAACTTTTTACTAGCTACAGGCAGCTTTCTTCAAAACTTTCATTAAAATATGACTAAAGAGGTATACCGGAAATTTTGCTTTTGTTTCTGCTTAACCAGATTAAAAAAAAAAAGCAGGGGAAAAAAATGTTCTGCTGAATTGCATGACTTCATGGACCATATTTCACGTTCCTCATTGAAATGTGGTTAAAATAATCTTGTACTTAACCGGTTCCAAGCCTTCAAACAGCAATGTGTTTGGCTTTTTTTTTTTCATATGTCAGCTTAAAAGACAGGTTATTTTTTTCTTGGCCTGTATTTATCAAATACTTACATATACAAAACATTCATTAATTAATATGAACACTGTAATTCATATAAAACAATTATAGCATTTAGAGTTTTCTGAAAAGCTACTATTGCTGCCTTAGCCCTTTTAAAATATATACTCCCCAAAGGCCAAAATGTGATCTATTAATATGTATGCATTATTACTTTTTTGTAGCTCTGACTGCTGATGTCTCTGAATATGGAAGCATTTAGAGGGTATAGACGGTCCGTTAGTCGACTTGCAATTCTAAGTGCAGTATTTTCTAAAACCTAAAAAGCATTATTAATTACCCTCTGTCTGTATTAGAGAGTATAATATATTTTCTTCTGGAGATTTCACATTTCCTGTGATCCTGCAATAGCAATACTTGAACTTGTTAGGTTATTTAGAATAATTGGCAACACAGGGATGAAAGTTCTGGATGACTGCTAATTGCACAAATTAATAAAAATAATTCATCTTACATCACTCTAGCCTTTAAGCAGCTTTCTTACTTTTTTAGGATCCAGCAACTCTGAGTTGTGCATTCCCAGCAGGAGTTTACCTTCTTGCTAGGTAGAATGTTTGTGTGCAAAGGCTTGCAAAAGGAAAAATTGAGCTGATTCAATAATGTATACATTCCTCCCAAACTAGAATGAGGTATTTTTAATTTATTTTATATTTTTACTTTATTCAAAAGTATCTTGTGTCCTTGCTGCTTAATTGGCTTGATAAAAAACATTTGTTATGCAGGTCTGGAACTGCAGGGAAGTGATTGGCTCCTTTTAAATGTATTAAGTGTAGTCAGTTTGCTTTTTATAAATGAAATAAAAGAACTACTTAAAAAAATTTTCAATTCTTCTCCATGATCAGTCTATTGTCACATGCATTTGGCATTCATTATATGTTAGCCCCAGGCGCCTCCAGTCTTGTACTCAGGCCAGCAGTAATTTGGTTTATAGAGATCATATGGCAGGGAAACAGACCTTGAAAGACAGAACTCTAAGAAGCATATTTGATGAATTTCCTATGATTTGAGTCTGGGTTTATTCTTTCCTGTTGTGGAGCAGACACCCTACAGCACACGCGCTGAGGCCCGATGCGCCTGAGCAAGGGGCCAATTAAATGACAATATGCGCACTGTTTTTTTGCACATCTCGGGTTGCATTTCCTATCAGAGAAAGGGAAGGGATGATGGGAGGGGGAGGAGAGGAAGAAAAAAGGGGGGCCTTGTAAAGGATCCAAATATGGGCAGGAAACCACACAGAGTGAAGGTTGCCTTTGTCATTAACAATTAATGTAACCACGAATGCTGGAAAAAAAATGTGCTGCGGCTGCGAGCGGCAGTGGCACAGCCAGTGCAGCACGTCTCCTGTCTGCCCTCCTGCCCAGCAAGCCTGGCATCCTGGAGCAGCCAGCTCCAAGGCCTCTGCTGTTCTAGCAGACCAGCCAGCAACTACTTAACTCTTATACCCAGATGGATCCCAGTCCTTTTCCGAGCATGCCTAACAGGTAGTGGAAGTAGCAGAAATGGATCTCAGAGATTTCCATAGTCACTTTTTTTTTTGCCATTAGCTCTTAGTCTCTTGATCTGCATACTAGAGGTGTTACAGGCTGACCTGATGCTCTTGGATGACATGGGAGGTGCTTTCAAACAGGCCACTGAATGCCAAAAAAATTAGGCCTGAGCTAAGTGGTGAGGCTGGACTTTGATACACTTGTATTCCACACCACTCTGGTCACAGCATTGATGGGATGCTGTAAGAAGGAAGCTATTAACCACTGTGAGTGAATAGATATAAATGTAGACCTAAACAAACTGTTATACTTCCTACTTGGGTCCTTGGGCACAACCTTTACACCTAAACAGCACAAACACAAGCACACGTGCACACATATAGGGAAAATTTCACTCTGGGTTTTATTTCATTTAAAGGTCTTAATTTCTTTGATGATGTCCAGAGACTGTCCAGGTCCCTTTGGGGCTTGTTTTTTTTTTTTGATTGATTTTAATTCCTTTTCCCCTCATCACTTCTTTCCTCTCTCATTCTCTTCTCTTCCCCCCACCGCCCCCCCCAAACTTTTTCTAGTAGTTTATAAATGCCACTTTTCATTAATGTGACCAAAATGTCATCAAGTAGTTTAATGCTCTTTAATGTCCTTGTATCGTTTACGTTTTTTGAACAGTGTGGAAATGAATCCCATCTGTGGATTTGCTAACATCAAAAAAGTTTGACAGGCTATTTAGACGTGCTACTTCACGTTGCATTAGCATGTACAATGTCAGGGAGGCAGGAGCCAGAGTGAGGCCATACCATGCCACCTCACTCTTGACCCCTCCTATAACTGCTCTGAAAGTGGCAGATCACTTACCTCAGAAAATGAAAGTCAATTGTGAAGTATCTCGGCCTGGACAGGAGCCCAGAGGCCCCAGGAAAAGTGTGAAGCCTAAATAAAAAGAGGCAAAAAGTCTTTCTTGGGGAAAAAAAAAAAAAAGAGAAACAAAATCAAACCCATCCTCTCTTTCTTGCTGGTGCCAAGAAATCCGTATATCATCAGCTGGGCAAGTGTACATGTCCTAACATTGTCTGACGTTTCATTTTTTACTTGTAATGGGATTTTTTTGTTTTTCTTATGGGTGGTTAAGTGGTTCCAAAGTCATCTGGCTACATTTTTCCGGCTACTTTTTTTATTTGTTTCTTCTTGCATATTGGCCAACCAAAAAATATTGTTGCTAAAATAAGGGATGCTGAGCCATCTTGTCAAGGCTGTCCCCACCCTTGAAAGGACTTACCATGTTCTTTTTCAAGGATCGAGAATTTTTGAGGTAATTATTAAAGTGCCCCCCACTGCAATACTCTCTGCAAGTTAGTACATATCAGAAAAGTATGATTTCTTATTTTTTTAACATTTATTGCTGTAAATGTCTCATAAACAAGGCTCATGGATTGAACTAACTGTTTAATATGTGATGGGTGCATTTTAAATTTCTTTGGCTTTTTGCCATGAGAGTGACATGCCCTCCCTTTTAAGGCATTACTGTAAAAAGAGATGTGGCTTTTTATTTCAGGAAAACAAAAGCTTCTGTTCTTCCTGAGACACAGGGAACAGCAGAGTGCATTTTAACTGTTAATCATTATGGATAAATGGATAATAATTTCCACCTCTGAATGCACTAGGATTTACTTGCCAGATTTTTTAACCCTCGCCCATACTGCATTTTCATATGCAAATATAATTTAATTTTAAGTTAGAATGTAAATAAATAACCTTGCATAGTGGCACCAAGTTTTCAAAGCCAAGGTAATCTTTTATAAGCATGAAATAAAAATGCCTTTAAGGCAGTTATTATAAGTGCACAAGTCCTTTAGTCTTCAGCAGTGGGGTTTGTGTGAGATTGCACACAATTGTGCTGCTAGTAATGTCACACTGAAGGAGTAGAACACAAAATATGGAAACAATAAACAATGTACCTTATTTTACTCTCTAAATCGGTAGGATTGGGACAACTTCACTAAAGGCAGGATGAAACTGACACATTTCATGCCCTGACGGAAGCAGTATTTACACAGTCAGGACCCAAACACGAAGGGGGAGATAATCAGGTTACATTTATATTCATTTAGCACATGCATTTGACATTCCATTCTAATTGTTTGATCTTGTGGTTTTTATGCTAAATGTGGATAAGCGGGATGGACTCTCTTAGATTTTTCAAATGAATTTCAGGCAAAAGAAGATCTTGTCTTATACATTTCATAGGACACACGGAAACAACACTGGAGTTTATTTTGGAAGCATTTACCACGTAGGAAAATCCAGTCTTTTTACTCATGATGGCTCACATTCTCTTACTGTCCTGATGTCTGAAACAAAGCTTTGAGACTGGTCAATGCAGGAAGAATAAACCAAGCAGTCACAAAGCCCTGGTTCTAGCAGAAAGCCATGGGGCTTCACTGAGAATATAAACAAATTATGGGTCTGCTATTAGAATGAGAATTTATGGTTTTTTGTAAGCCCACACACAAAACTCATGTATAGAGAGTAGAGAGATTCCCCTGAAAAACCATGAACAAACCTCAAAATTTACTGGGGCAAGATAAAATTGGGGCAAAAATTTATCAAAGCTTCAGTGCAAGAGAAGTCATTGTCAACAGATTTAGATGCTCATGTCTTTCTGAACGTGCTTTGGGGACTTTTGGAATAATTTAGTTGGTAGTTGGAGCTGAGTGGGGCACTGAATGTGGGGCCTGAAAGAGCAGGCTGCTCACTTCAGGCTATTTCTGATATCACACTGGGCTTTGCTTTCTGTTGTTAATTATGCCCCAGCCAGTGGATGTGGAATTATAGCCCCTTGAATACCGGGGAGTGAGCAGTGTGTGTGCTGCCATTAATACTCATTAAAAGTAAGATCAGAAAGGGACCTTAGCTACGTCCTTTGCTATGGGCTAGATGACACATCCAGCCTCAGCTGGGTTGATTATACTGTGGGCAGTAAGTTGGCAGAAGTGACATGCAAGTTTCCAGGCCCTAGTAACAGGGAAAAGAAAAAAAAGCTGACATGTCACAGGTAGACAAATATAAAAATTTTCTGTCTATAAATGTAACATTAAATAAGAATACACTGGTCATAATGTAGATGAAGACATTTGCAAAGAATAAACTGTGTAACAAGCCCAGGAGATGGAACATTTGACTGCATTTCTCCTTGAATATATAAAATCAAATTGTATTTGTCAACAATTTGTAGCTATCTAGACTATATGAAGAAAACAAAACAGAAAAAGCTTCTACTCAAGTTGGAAAAAAATTCATTTAATTCTTGTGCAAAACTTTGATGAAAATGAAGAAAAATAGTAATGTTTGTAGCATTTTTAGATGATAACTTGAATTTTCGTGATGAATGAGCTTGCTGACAGTTGAATGTTATAGAGAAAAAAATAAATTTACAAACGAAAACATTTTTCTCATTTGAAAGTTCCTATTAGAAGTATTCAATAGGATGGTTATCTATTAAAAAGCATTCATTTTTAAACAGAATATTTGTTTAATCAAAAGCTTCTCATTAGATTCCATAGAGCACTTGATTTTAAGCTCAGCTATATTCTATCAAAAATGAAAATGTGAAAAATGGGAGTTCCTCTTAGGCTGCTGACAGTAGTTTAGTATGTAGCACAGAGTCACTTCAGAACAGTTTGTAGAGGCAAAATCATCTGTATTGGATTAAAGGAATATTATGGGAGAAGGTTCAGCAGCACTTCGCCTGCACCTCTGATATATGGCAAATTTTGAGACTTCTGTGGCAGACAAAAAAGGACAGAAAAATAGTTTTAAGACCAGTTTTAGAGTTATCTCCTAGCAATATTGGAGATTGTAGGAGGAAGTGGCAGGAAAATGGGCATGGTATTCCCTTCATAGGTTTTGTTTTTGAGAATACAAACTAACATCCTCATATCAACTGATGGGGTTTTAGGTGGCTTCTACTGCTGCAGGGTACAGTTTGTATACCTACAGTGTATATTTTAAAGGAATATCTCATGGAACATAAAGTGAAATACACTGGTCCAAAGAACTTGTTGATTTATTTTGGGAAACTTGTGAGAGGCATCTTGTTACAGAAAACTGTTGTGGAAAAATAATTGTATTTATTGTTTGCACTGCATAATAGTGATTTTTTTTTTTTTTTGATAGGTCTACAAAAGGTCATCTCTCCTCTCCTCAGCTTATGATTTATTTCATTTTCCATACAATCAGCAAAATATTGTTCTAGGTGTGAATACCCCGTTTAGTACATAGCAATGAGTTCATACAAATGAGTTGTAACACTAGAATAATTGGGATTTGTTTGTGGATAAAGAGGTCAGAAACTGTCAGTGTGACCTTAATTCTTTGATCATTATTACTTGATGAAAAGCCTTGGTTAAAAGCTAGTTAGGAGGCTAATTTGGTTGTGGAAGAACAGGACAGGGAGGGCTTAGAGGGTATGTGAAGCTACCTACTGTGTCAGCTGCTGCTCCTGCCACTTCAGCATACCAAAAAAAACATTGAAGAAGAAAACCTGCAACTTTCTGATGTTGTAGAGAATGTTGCAATGTAGCTCCTATTTTCTTATTAAGAAAAAAATAAAAACAATTAAACTGTTGCGTATCCTATTAAGGTGCTGCCTTGAGATAATATTGGGTCATGATGGATGTTGTTTGCAGCGTATTTCCCATTTCTGGAAAATGAAGTATACATGAAACAATTGGTGAAACAGGAGGCAGATGGGGATACAAAAGGAATGGTAAAGGACACAGAGGGAGGAACATCTCAAGTATAAAAGAACTTGTGTGATTGAGTGCAGTGAAGAACATCTCCTGCCCCAATGCACCTGCACTGATTCAGCCTAAACCTCTGTTTTTTACTGTATCAATCACAACCTTTTCCCTTTGGTGGGCTTAAAGTAGTCCTCTGTGTCTGTGGGACATTGAATAGAATAACATAGTTAACTAACTATGTTATAACTTAGTTATACTTAACTAAGTATACTTCAAGCTTAATGAGAGATGACTTTCTTTTCATTCCAGTGATATTCTGAAGGTTCACTACATTGTAACAACCTGAAAGAAGCAATCTTGATGAAAGAGTCCCTCTTCCTTGTTAGAACACTGAATCTGGTAGTAAATCGTGTTTCAAAAATTATTTGAATTATTCATAATCTGTTTATTTGGGAGAGTAGATAATTCTTTCTTTCTCTGATTACATATAAAGCATATTGACTTATTACATTATTGTAACATGAAAACATACTTCATATTATTTTATACTTTAAAATATTTATCCTGTTCCATTTTAAAAAAATAATTTGTTGTGTGACTCTATCATGAAATTTATGTGACAGAGACAAGAAGAGATGTATGAATTTTGCTTGAAAACCATTTCAGTTTTTTTCTTTAAATAAAAATTAAAGAAACATACAGAAATAAGTGAGTCTATGTAGAATAATAAAGTGTCTCCCCTCTACCCCTTAGCTACATATGGATGTACAGTAAGCATTACAAGTTAGCATTTAATCCAGAAAGGTCCATGCAGCATGGACTTTGCACTCCTTGCATGGCCACAAAATAGTACTCTACCAAGTATTTGAGGTACACAGTAAAAGATCAACAGGGTTTTTTGTACATATATGTATGTGCTCATGCATCATGGAAAGAGAGTAGACCATAAATATTTCTATAATTATCTCTGATGTATGCATTCCTTAGAGCATGTAGAAGATTGCTTAGGCAAAATCCCACAACATCCATAGAAAGAAGCTGGTACATAGAACATAATGCTTTAATTCTAATTGTTATACTTAAAGGTTAATTTTCTTCACAGTGGCTGGTATGGGGCTGTGTTTGGGATTTGTGGTGAATACAGGGTTGATAATATAATAATAATAATAATAATATGTTTTTGTTATTGCTGAGCAGGGATTGCACAGAGCCAAAAACTTTTCTGCTTTCCCTACTGCTGCACTGGTGAGGAAATTCTTGGTACATGGGAGGGTGGGAGGAGACACAGCTAGGACAGGTGACCCCAGCTGACCAAAGGGATAGTCCAGACCATCTGACATCATGCCCAGTATATCAAGTGGGGGGAAGAAGGAGAAATGAGGGACATTTTGAGTGATGGTGTTTGTCTTCCCAAGTCACTGTTACTGCCATGGGGCCCTGCACTCCTGGAGAGGGTTGAACACCTCCCTGCCCATGGGAAACAGGGATCAATTCCTTGTTTCACTCTGTTTATGTGAGCATCTTTTGCTAACCCCTATTAAACTGTCTTTACCTCAAGCCATGAGTTCTATAGCTTTTACCCTTCCAGTTCTGTCCCCAGTGTCACCAGTGGGGGAGTGAGCAAGTGGCTGTGAAGGCCTTGGTTGATAGCTGGGCTTAAACCACAGCAAGGTCTCACAACATCAAGCCATGATAACTCCTTAGACTCTTAGATGATCCTGGACATTTTAATATCAAGGCTGATAACGCTTCTGAAGGGACAAAAAGGTGTTGGAACTCAGCTGAAATTGCTGGAAAACTTATTGAAGAGGCATCTTTTAGCTCAGCTGGCAAAATACCTTTCTGATGAAAATATGAAACCCTTTGACATTTTAGCAAGATGTAGTGCTTTTTAAGAACTGCAACAGTATCTTAAAGGGAACTGGATTCATACTGAAAGGTATGCTTGAAGATTTAAAATGAATCGGTTCTTATTCTGATTTACACACTCTAATAAAGCTGTCAGCATTTTGGCTTCCCTTTTTAGCAAGACTTTAAGGCCCTGTGAACTGGTTTGAATTCATCTTGGATTAGAGATTCTCTCTCAATCCCAGAAGAGGTAGTAGTCTGTGATTCATAACATGCACCAAGCTGGAGTCTCCTATTCCTATTTGGACTTGTCAGTTTACCTGAATAGTTTTCTTTCTTGTAAAGTGCCATAAAAAGTCACTTGATTTACTGAATTCCTGACAGGATTCCATGGTTAGTATTAGATTTCCCCTTTAAAACACAACTGAAGTTGTAAAATTGACTGAAGAAGAAGCTGGCTATTGTGAACAGAAATGCCTAACGCATGATGAGAGCATCAGGAAATACAGCATTTGATCTGAACTGGACTCGAAGTAAGAGGGAGTATGCCTTTTCTGTCATCTCTGCCTGGGACCCACTGGCTATTCATCTTGAAATCCATGCCAAAAATCCCAATGACTTCAACAAGAACCAGGCTAGTCCACGATTTATAAAAGAAGGTAAAATGCATAGCAGAAAGCTGGCTAAATTCTCTATGCTTTGGTAAGGTAAAATTTCTGCTAATGAAATGATCATTCTTCCTGAAGACCAATAAATCCCAACAACAAAGTTGTTGCAAATCTTGGCACTTTCAAAGTCTGAAATGTCTGTCTTCACCTTCATTTGTGGCTATTTCCAGTGGATTAGAGGATCTCAGAGATGCAGTGATTTACTTCATTTTAGACACAGCATTTCTCCTTCCCTTAGAACTGTGACTATACAATATGACAGCATTTCAATAGCCTTTCTTCTTCCCGTGGTTTCTTTTTTAAAGATGCTAAAAAGGAAGAGAAAATGCATTCTTGTATTACAGAAATAATTACAGCTGCATCAGTGAAAATGTAATTTTACTAGCCCTGTGTAACCAAAATGTTAACATTACTCTAAAAAAATGCAGATATCTACATCCATGTCTGAGTTTAACTGCTTGGAAAACTTTGGAATAAATATGAGGGTTCTCCCACCCCTTCAATAGCATGATGTGAGAGCTGCCACAGTACTAGTTTTGTTTCAATACAAGACCTGCACTGTAAGCCTTTGGTGGCTGAAAGGTAAATTACATTCATGCAAAACAAAACTGATGAACTACTGAAAGCTGTAGCTGTTGAAATAAATTCCTGTGTGCTAAATTTATGGGAACTATGCAGTGTGTACACCACAGTACATTCACTTGCAGATTCAACTTTCAAATGACTTTCATTACCACAATAAGTAGCAATACTGCGAGAACAAGGTCCACCAGTGATGAGTATAAAGCCATAATTTTGTTGTTGGAAATATATACTAATCAGCATATATTAAACCTTGTGTGGATCAAGGAGCATTGCTTCTATATTTATTTTCATTTACTATTCATTACTCACATAGAAGTAATAGCAAGGACTGAAGGCTCAGTTTAAGAGGCACCTTACTGTATTAACAGTTAGCAGATTTCATCTTGCAGTTTAGGGCCTTCAGTACCAAGATTTCCTCCAAGATTTCCTAGAGTCTGTTTGTCCTTTACAAATGTACTTGTTTCCTCCACAGCAGCATCTCCTGTTTGTATTCTACATGATTCTGACTTATTACAGTGGCCAGCTACTGAGGAAGACTGAAAAAAAAGGAGACTAAAAAACGTGCAATGTCTGTTTTTCTCTACATCATAGAAAATTTTGGTGTTTGGATTGCAGACCAGGAAGATGGCTATTCTGTTTTCTGGAGGGTTTTATTGATAGGGTCACTATCTCACATAAAACTTTTCAGGGTGATGCGTAAAAGTTTTTCTTATACTTCTCACGTCAAATAATAGAAAAGACAGCAATTATTAGTCTTTCAGATCACAGCTATTTAATACAGTTTTCTTGCATGACATTTCTTATTTCATATCCTAAAACCAGTGAGCTCTTAAGAACTTGTACACATGCTAGTAGTTGAAATATAATTGTTATTAAAGTTCAAGTACTTCAGACATGACATTCTGTACACTCGATTGGAAAAATATAGATTGTTGAACAGAAAAGACAAACTTAAATTTGAATCTAACCTGTCACACAGAAGAAAGTTCTCCTTACCAATGGACACCCATTAAGTGAACACAATCGTGCTTAGTAGCACTGTCAGCCCACAAAAACAAAAAGGATTTTTATTTTGATTATTTTTAAAGTTTAATGACAAATCCTTTCCCTTCTTCACATTAAAAAATAAAGGCTGTGCTGGAATCCCATTAAGGGACTGCTTTAGAGCCTGGCTCTCTGAGGCACTTACATTGTTTAAATTTTAATTTCTAGTCTGAAATTTTTATTTAAAACAGTACTTACAAACAAAAAAAAAGTTTCTCATAGTCTGTGGCTCCTACTCTTGCAAAATCTTCTAAGCTTTTACCTGTCCCAGTGTATTCTTTGCCAACTCCCAAAGGCATGTTTTCCCTTCCTCTGGCCTCCCCTAGTCAGAGCTGCAGTGCTGTGGGAAAGCACTCTGCTTAATGCCTTCCCTTGATATTTTGACAAGGAATAGAATATATGAAAAGACAGAAGACTACATTCACCTTTGGTGTAATGACATGGAAGGCAATTCAAATGGCAGTCAATGAGGCAACAGCACAGATAAATTCATTTAATGCTACATACTGGTTTAGGAAATTTCTGACATGGCAATAATGAGAGAGGGGACTACAACCAGTGCTTTATTCTGTGGGTCTCCACCTCTCTTGTGCTGTGAAGTATGATTTTCTTTGTAATTAGAAATTATTTGTAGAGTAAATTTTTGTTCTGTGATTTAGTCATTGCAATTTTCTGGCCTGTGCAAATCAATATTTAAGCTGTTTTGACTAAAGAGATGGGTCAGATGTGGCAATTCTCTTTCCTAAGCACATGAGAAAAAGATCTCAGAATTATGATGGGTTACATATGGAGCACTGTCCAGAGGATCCTGTTCTAGATGTCAGCATTTCATGGTTGCTGTCCTGTCTTTCATGTGGCTATAGAAACACTGTAAGCAGATGTCTGTAACCAGACATGTCCCTTGCTCTCTGCTTGCACACCTCTTGCTTATTCCTAGTGCCCAGTGGGGTGCTGCTACTGAGAGAAATAGATCAAATAGTTTAAAAATCCTCCAAATGAAACGTGAACCTGTATTCTTTCCCTCTGATCCTACACAAGATATTTTCTAGGTTTAGGTTTTTTAAAACTACCTTACTTAAGAAACAAACACTGTAGTTTCTCTGAAAGGTCTTTTGCTAATTCCTTTTTTTTTTTAATGTTCTTTGGAGTTTTGATAGATTTATGTGCTTTTTTGATCTTATACAGAAAGTACAGAAGAACTTCTTTTCTCTGAGGGTGGTGAGATGCTGGAACAAGTTTCTCAGGGAAGTTTTGGACACCCCATCCTTAGGAATGCTCAAGGCCAGGCTGGATGGGGCTCTGAGCAACCTGCTGTAGAGGAAGGTGTCCCTGCCTACGGCACGGGGGCTGGAATTAAATGATCATTAAAGTCACTTCCAACCATTCCATGACTCTATCATTTTTGCAGGGAGACTTCAGAGAACCTGCAGCAAAAGAGATTTATTCCTGTCCAACAGATACCTATATGGATGACTAACGCATCAAAAACAAACCAAAAAAAGTAAACCACCAAGACAAAAAAAATGCCCGGTTTAGAAGCAACAGGTTAGACTTGAAGGCTGCAGATGGCTTTCCTGCATATCTGCTATTCTATTCTGTGACTTTGCTGAATACAGCTGGGATAAGAGTTGTTAGTGCATTGGTCTTGTTCTTCAAGTTTAATGCAGTCTATATAGACTACATTTGGGTAATGCTTGGAAAATAGATTCTATTCCACAGGTACTGTGCTATTCAGGAATAAAGCTGTAAGAAATACTGAAGTCATGCAGCCATGTAAGTGTCAACAGGAGGGAAAATTTCCAAATGAGTACAGATATTCCCAGAGAAACCTGTTCATCATTTCTCTTTCATGCTTTGAGATCTATTTGGTGGCTTAACACAAACATGCCACTGTCACTGAATACTCAGAAGTTGTAATGCAGGGATATAATCCCTTGTATTTATTCAAAGGTATCTGTGTGGGTCAACAATAGGTATGTCCTTGCGTTGGGCATTTGGAAGGTGAGTAGGATCCGTGGAATTGTCTGAGAATGGGTTGAGCCCACAAGCAAGGTACTGCTCTCATCCTGTTCACTGATGCATTATGACACCAGGTATCTATTGGTAGTATTTCCACCCCTTCCTCTCTGTAATGAAATACTTCCAAATAAATGGAATTATTTTGAAATAATAGCCATGCATTGTTTCTGCTCTAAATCCAAACATGTCTATGATATAGCTCCAAACCCACAAGAGCTGTGGGATAAACTGGAGATACTCATAAAAAGGGATTGACACAAAACTTTTCTTAGAAAATTGCTTGAAGGTAATGATTTACCTTGCTAGGACTCTTCACACTCTTATCCTGTCCTGATATAAATGACAGCATCATCAATAATTCCAAAATCACCTCAGCAGTTAGAATATCACATCTGCCTCCTGCTGAAACAAGTGTAGTGCTTGGGGCTTAAAGGGAATTCAAGGGAAATTTGTTCTCTTACCTTCTTCTTAACTTTGTAGAAGAAAGGGCCAGTAGAGGAAGTTGTTGAGGTTTAAGGGCCTTGTGCTGCTCCAAACAATACAAACAGGCTAGATTTCCCCAATGACTTTCCCATATGGGATAATATTTTCCCTCTCCCAGTATTTGTTCTCTCAAACATGGGTATATCATGAAAGTTATATGGATTTTACTCTGTAATAAATCTCTCAAAAATAATCATGATTGGTGTAGCTGTTTTTAAAAAACACTGCTTGTCTGATGAGGTACAGTTCAACTATTCACTGATTTCTGGCAAGATATACCATGAATTAATATGTCACCCATACTGACATGAAAGACATTGATAACTAAGAAAATGTGCTAATGCACAGCCACTAACATAGAACATCTATTTGAAATTAACAGAAATACAAACAGATATAATATTACATCCTGTTGATATCTCAAGACTATAGTGTTGCATATTTTCAACACATAAATTTTCTGAAAAATATAATTTGTGGTACTCTGCTCTCCACTGACCTGTATCCACTACTTCTGTTCACTCTAATTGGCATGTACAGGTCTGGGCCCTTAAAACTGGCACAAAAATGAATTAATGTGATGTGTTTTAAGCTTCTGGTCTTATCACGGTTTAATTACAAGAATAAATTAATTTTGAAGATTTTTATATACTTAAAAAACCCTCTTAAAGGACCAAAAGGGGTGATCATTCCATTCTCATTACATCCCCAAAATTGCCATGAGAAATGAAATAATTAATATCTGTTCTTATTCTTTATCATTAGTCTTTGTCCTAAGAATGGATTAATGAGAATATTCAATGAAAGTCAGAACATCCTGGCATTCACTTCTGTGAAAACTCATCCTTGTGTCAAAGACTGTAATGAGGACTGAAAGAAACATACAATTAATTCACAGTAACCTTAAGGTTGTTTGAGAAAATAGTACATCATTCCAGACTGACGACCAAGATCAGCATACGAGAAAATGAAGAATGAATATAAGAAGACTGAAGGAAGAGCATTTTAAGCCTGAATTACAAAGCCTTTGTTTGATGGTGTGTCATTTCAAAATCCACATTAGCTTTTATTGACTACAGTTTTCACTCCATTCAATTTATTTTCACCTCTCCTTCCCAGATGTTCCTTCAGAACTAAGCAATTATCCAGCAAACTGATTTTCTTCACCTCTCCCACCTAAGAGGCTGTCAAGAAACAAAAGAAGATGAAACTTTTTGTATTCCACAAGAAAGGATAAGAGATAAGAACACTGTGAAAACAAATGGCCTTTAGAGAAATTTCCTTGATACCTGTGGTTTTGAAACATAATCTACTTTTGGCCCTTTATATGTGTCTTTAGGTATTTGCTGCAATGATTAAACCACGTGGTACTCTAGCAGTGCCGTGGTGATGTTGGTCAAAGGTTGAACTCCATGATCTGGGAGGCCTTTTCCAACCTTAATGATTCTAGGAATCTGTTAGAGCTGCTCATTTTCTGAAGTATTTACAGCCACGAGGAGGAAGAGACACTGATTATTTCAATGGTTTCCTAAGGCCTTGTCGTGGGTTTTATTTCTGATCATTGTCTTCACAGTGGTGTGAGTAGTTCTGGCTTTGAATGACAGGTACTGATATAAAATAATATATAGTAGCAAGAAATTAAATCAGCACATCTCCTTGAAAAATGTTTAAAAATGGGTGCTTTGCTTTTGATTAATAATTAACATTGCTTAGTTTCTCTAGGCCTAAAGGAATTATTACAGCAGCATGCCTGTTCCATTATACTTCAGGTAGTACCAGGTTTTTCATTATTAAGCCCTGTATTTTTAGTTTGTTTGGTAATGTGGCTATAAAAATTGATTCCAGCCGTGAACTTGCCAGGAAAAGATCTCAGCTTAGCAGAGACTTAAAAAAAAACTATTTTAATTTTTAAATAGTTCAGCTACTTAATAGTTAGCAGGGGGAATGGAAGCCTGGGACAGCTGTTCACAGAGTGAGCTAGTGATCAGAGCAAGGCCTTCCCACTGAATGTTATGCTTTATGTTGTTTATTTCCTGTCACAAAACAATGCTGCTGGAAGATATGCAGAGAAAGTTGGGGCAGTGAGCATGACAAAGAAGAGACTTCATATCCTTAATGAATATCTGGCTCAGTATTAGAATAAAGCAATTCTTACTGTAGTTCTTTATGGCTCCTGATATGGGGGTCAGAACTCAATTTTAATTGAGAGAGAAAAAAATAGTGGCCAGGGTTGGGGCAGAAGAATTTTTGTTATGGATCATAGTTAAGAAATGTGGCATCCAGTGAGAAGATAACAAGCAGTGGACACAAACTGAAATACAAATAATTCTAATTAAATATAAGAAAAAAATGCTCTGAATATGAAGGTGGTCAGACATTGACACAAGTAATCTAGACAAGTTGTGGAGTCTCTACCCTTGGAGAGATTTAAAGCCTGACTGGGCACGGTCCTGGTCAATCTTCTGTAGCTGATCCTTCTTTGGGCAGGGGAGTTGGGTTCAAGAATCTGCAGAGGTGATTTCAACCTCAGCTGTTCTATGCTCTTTGAGTAATAATACTACTATTAACGAATGGATCTGGAACAAGATTAAGGCTTTGGTGCTTTCTCAACTTTGCATTGTCTTCTGCTAGGTGGAACAGCCTGAGTGAGGATAGAGGTTAACAAACAGCTCTGTGGATGGTTATACCTCTAAAACTCATGGTGAAAACCCTCTTGTTCTCTGTGTGAACTACTCAAGTGATACAGAGTCACTTTTTAGTTTCATATGGCAAGCTGTCCTTGAAAATCGTTTCAAGGCCTTAACCTTGTTGCTTTTTTTTAATTTCTTTTTTTATTTTCAGTGATTTCTAGCGGGAACTATCCTTGAAGTGAGAAGGAGGATGCAAGAGGAGGCAAGAATTTCGCAAAGTTACTGGTGAGACAGTGGAGATTTTCTGCACTTTTCCTCCTGTAACAAACCCCAAAGGCTACAGGCTACCAGAGGTGTAACAAACAAGTGAGACAGGACTGAGATTTTCAATCCTACTGCTGGAATTGTTCATGAATTGAATACTGCCCTGTCAATGGCTCAAATGCAGAAATAACCCTTAGAACAGAGGCTAGCTGTGGGCTGAGTAAGATTCCAGAGGGTTTAATGCAACCTTTACTGAAGTCATGCTCTTCATACTATTAACTGCAGAAGATCATAGTCTTTCATTTCATTCCAGGGACCAAGGATCTGACATCACACAGAGCCACCATTCAATGTGAACAGCAGCTACTGAAGAGCATTTTCTTCTCCCAGCATTAGAGACCTCCACAAGGACTGCTTAGCCAGTGATGTTGGAGGAACTTACATCTTCCCCTTTGACCAGCAGCTTCGTATTCTGACCCAGTAACTTTACAAAAATCTCTACCTTGACAGAAGCCTAGCACGGGAACCTGAAGAAGAACCCAATCTGACATAAACATGCAAAAATGCTACTATGCTACAGAAAATTAGGAAACCAAACTCTTCACTTAGGATATAAGCAAGAAAAATATGCACTGATGAATTTGTTACCTCATATAAGTTTATTCTTTGACAACAGTCCCTTCTGAGCCTCTCTCTAGTGCAAAATCATGAGACTTTGAAAGCTGCACCCCAGTCCTTGCAGGAATTAGCCAAAACCACAGCCCAATGTGACCTTTGAAAATTGAAATTTCCTTAGACCACAATAGAATTGGTGAGTACATTTTGACACAACTTGTCTTTGATTTCTTCACTTACATTTTAAAAATAAGACTACTGTAAAACCTAACTTCTTTCTCTCCTCCCACTTTCTCCTTTTTCAGTTCTGGAGTAACACACACAGAGACAGCAGTGTTCCAAGTAAGGTTTTTTTTTTGTTTGTTTTTTTGTGTGTGTGTGTGCATTAAAATGATACATTTATTTAATGAAGACACCTTGGGGCTCAAACCTCATCTTGAAATCACAGTATAAAAAATTAAATTTATAATTAAAAATGTAAAATTAAATGTGTGAATGGTTGCCACTGAAATCTGTAAAAGGAAACCATTAAATATTGGCTGCACACATACCTAAGAAATAATTTTTTAAATTCTTGTAATGATACAGGGTCTTAACACTATGACTCTGGTAAAAAAATAGCGAGCTTTGCAAGGGGTTTTAACAGTGAAATATTCAGTACAAGCTTCTCTTCATGGTTTTCCTTCCATGCATACATGGTTTGTTAAAGTGAGGACTGCTTCCCTGTGTGTTTTGTGCAGTGTTTAGCACAAAAAAACACACACAAAATATTTGGGGAATCTTTGCTCTACTTTGGAGCATGTAAAATTGCAAATAGTAATTGACAAGCCTGAAGGCAAGTTACATTTAGTAAAGAAATCACAGAGAAAATCACAAAGTTAACTAAGGATTGTAATATCTCCTTGTATTCTAATACAGTTCTTGCAGGTACTTTGCCAGCTTGGAGAATTCAGATCACATTTAGGATCCAAGTTGCAATACAAGGGCTGAGTTAAGTACATAAGAGAAAAAATTCATAAAGAGGGTCATTCAGTTGTGGGAATAAGGAGAGGAAGGTAGACCAAACAGAGCAGTTAATGTAAAATAGCAAGTAAGGACCAGGGCTTTAGTCTAGCCCCTTGAAGAGAAGTTCCTAACTCTATGGTTAGGTGCTTTGCCTGAAATAGAATTTTCTCAGAAGGGCAATAAGGAACAGTGTTTACTTACATGCCTATTTTACTTTGCAGAAGTAATTATTATTAAAGTGAAGAGGAGCCTGGTTATTTTTTCTACATCCTTGACTAAAGGCCCTAAAGCAATGGGCAACAGAGTCCACATTTGATATTTTCCTTGGCTCTTTTGTTGAATAGCACATAGTACAAAGCATGTGTTCTTTGAGCTTGTTCTGTAGAGAACAAGACTTGGATGGCAAAATATGGAATCTCACCTGCACTGAGTAGGTTGATGATGAAACACCTTTCCAAAACTAAGCCCACCTGAGTGTAATTTTGGAATGCTGAGACTGTGTATTTGTCAAGGGGAAGACCTTTACCATACTTTCCTCCCTCCACAGTATTATAGCAGGTTCCTCTTTGTATGGATATGGTTCCTCTTCAAATGGAATGAAGAAGTCACTCATCGTTAACAAAAATTAATTTTTAACTTTACTGGCATTGAAATCTAATCTTTGTCTGGAAACAGAAGCTTTTATTGAGCAGTATTTTACAGCTTAGGAGCAGAAATCCACCTGTATAGCTTTCAGTAAACTCAAACACATTTGACTGTCTGCACTAAGACATACTCTCATCCTAAAGGCTGGCTCCAAGGAAGGAAATATACCTTTTGCACAACCTGCTGAAGCCAAAGAAGTGATCTCAGGACTGTGTTAGCCATATGGATGCTATTCAACACTCCTCTAGTGCTATCATAGAAGTGAACACAAAGATGTGCTTTGCTAAAAAAAAAAAAGAATCTTACTCATCCCTGCTCTATAAAGTGTCTTTGTGAGAGACACTTTTTTTGGATGAAACAATGAATTCTATGAATGGGAGCTGTGAGTCTGCATGCATGTGTTAGTTTCACATAGTATTGAACACAAATATCTGTTCCAGAGCCCTTCTGGGAACAGATTTATTAAACAAAAAGAATAACTCATTTTGTGGAAGGAAAAACATTTTACTACTGTCAATGTTATTACAAATAAAGCTTGAATTGTTTCTTTTCAGTTTTTATTTCAGTTTATTGCATTTCCTTCAGTTAGTGGCATTCTGGTGAACGTGATGAAAATCTTGCCTCCTGCAAGAGTACGTGTGTGAACCATAGCCGAAATCCAGTTTTGTCAAAGTTTTTGGAAGTGTGAATGTTCATAGAACATTCAGAATAGTTTGGCACAATCTCCAGTGTGAACACACATGAAAATACTAGTTAATACTATCAAAATGTGACATTTTGTTGTTTCTGTTTTCATTTATAGATCCTGCCTGTTCTGCAGCTGTTCCTTGTTATACAAGCTGACTTGAAACTGAAGAATAAACATGGGGAAGAAAAAAATAATAGTACTATCTTAACCTGCTCTTTTGATTTCCCAAGTCCCATATATCAACCCTTTGCTGTAAATGTATGTCTGTCTAGTACAAATCCCATCCAAGAACACTTCCAGGTAACATTAGTCCTATTAATAGACCCAGGGCACTGATGTTCCCCATGGAAATAAAAAAACCCGAAGTGTCTGTTATTCCTGACTGTTCTTATTTTTTGTTAAAACCAACCCAAAAATTTACATCTAAATATTTTCAAATCTACAAATACAATATTGCTGGAAGTAGGGAAAGGGGAGAAGAGGTGATTGGTTAGGACCAAAGGTACTTGGTGGATAAAAAGTTTCCAATGAGAAGTTATTACATGCCAACTTTTCTTCTTAAGTTTTTTCCACGGGATTTTAAGGGGCAGAACTTCCCACCTGTCTTATGTTGTGGCATGAAACACCATAACTCTAGATGGGAGGTTGGGGGTTTGTCCACAATCCTGTTAGCTGAGCTGTACAAGTGTTGATCTTTATTAGAAAAAAAACCATGAGGAATGTTACCCATAAAGCATCAGAATTCCTTATGACCCTCATGATGTATTGTCATCAATTCCTTAGCTAATCACTCCATGCCACCCGGGTGGGAACCATCCTGCTCTTCACACGCACCTGCTCAACACAAACACTAGGCAGAGAAATTATCGGATCCTTTCAAGCAAATTGTTAGAAAATTTTGCATGGGAGCAGTGGTGGGAGGGATGAGATTGGGAGGGATGAGACTGAAGAGGCATCTTGAATTGTTCAGCACAATTTGAAATGTGCGAGTCTGTGGTCTTCAGGACAACACCAGGTTCAGTATTCTAAATGTCTAGATGGGGAATGATTTATTTTTCCCTCTTTAAATTTGGATCCTCTTGGACTCATGGCTTATGAAATATTGAGCAAAATGCCTTCACAGCTACCACACGAGCTTGGAGTGGGGTTCTCCAAGTGAACTGTTTCTAAAAGGAAGGACACAATTTTGGTTCTTAGAGTAAATCTGCTTCAAAACCACTATCAATGACAATCAAAGAGCACTCAAATCAAACTGAAACCAATCACATCTTGTGGTTCTGAGATGTCCATTGCAATTCCAAGCACTGGATTGTTTGGTGGATTTTTTCAGGCAGGGAGTGCCATGTTGAGTGGTGTTTGAAACGGCAGTCTAGGAAGCATTTCACTGTGCTGTCTGTCTCTGTATGAGGCAGAATCAATTTCTTACAGTGTCTTGCTAAGGGGAGAGACACTGAAACCTTAGAATTCCTATTCTCCTTTTTTGGAAATATAACATCAAGCTGTGGACTCCAAAACTGTTGGATTGGTGCAGTGTGAAATCTTCTCATTCTGGAAAAAAAAAATAGGCATGGCTAATAACACTTGCAGCAGTACCTAGAGATTCAACTGGGACAGACCATAATTTTATACAGTGTGCATATAGTACGAGACTGTTCCTGCTCAGATGCAGTAGAATAAGCAGAGAGCAATACGAAGTAGGTTAATTTCAAGTTATTAGCCCAAATTTTAGGACAAGAAATCTCTCAACAGATGACATGTGTGCCAGAGCAGGGAACCAGAGCCAACAGACTGCAACAATCACAGGGTCAATTGTTCTGATTTTAAGAGGAGGAATTGTATGGGTAGCCTTCTAGAGCTTCAAATAAGTATCGGATTGTAATTCCAGCTTTAAATTTCTTGCTTAAACCAAACCCCAAATCCAAGCCCCTCGAGGGTCTCTCAACACTGCTAATGCACCCGTCAGTGCACATTCCAAACAGCATGTGTATTCAGCAGACAATAGAGATTGTTGTGGTGGCAGGCAAAATATGCAGTGGATTGCAGTAGCAGGGATCATATCCTGTGTATTTTTAATATAATGTATGGCTCAAGTTTCAAAAACTGATTATAATTAAAATTAGGGTATAAAATATGACTTTGATTTGTATTTGCACCCAGTCTAAAGCCTTCATTCATTCTGTAGTTTCATTTGAAACAATTCTATGTACAAAATGTTATGTCAGCTGAAGCTTAGCAACTGTTATTTATCTCTTATAGTCTTGCTGGAAACTTCTCAGCAGTTTACAATATTTAGTTAGGGTATTTGGAGAGACCTAAAGGATTATTATAAAGAAGCAAAGCAAGGTTTGGCAAGGAGCCTTTCTTTTGTCTCTGAAACTTTCTGCAGTAAATTTAGAACAGAAGAGCAGTTCTCTGGAGTAAAAATATATGTATTGCTGGCTACAAGTGTATGTTTGCTGCTTCACAATTTTAGAATTAGATGATGGACTTATTTAGTAGACATTGGATAGTAAAAGTAAAACCTCTAATTTAAAACATTCCACATTACCACATTCCAAGAAAAACATGGACCGGTGAACAAAACCAGCAGTATTGTAATAAGAAAACAACTAGGTGCATTTTTTCCAAAACCTAAACCCAGAAGTCTAAATGTATGAGTTACTGGCTAAAAAATCCCATTTTCATGTCTCAGTTTTTTCATCAACTGAAAAAAAACCAACCCAGACTTCAGAAAATTTAAAAAAAAAAAATTAAGACTCCAGGTCAAGGTTTAGAGCACAGTTCTGATATTATAAAAATATTTTTTGAACCTTAATGTTGCAATTTTTAAAAGATTTAAAAATGTGTGGTTTTTTCTTTGTAACTGATTTAACATTACAGCGTTTTTTTTTTATGTAAAGGTAGGATACTTTTGGTAATTTTGAAAAAGAATTGTAATCCACGACTGCTCATTTAGATGCTTATACTTAGCTTTAAGCACATGGTAGGTAACATTCCAGCCCAGCTTTCTACAGCATCAGCTTAATTTGAGTTTTACTGAATCATAACTGCAATAATGCATGGATGTTAGAATGGAAGATTGTGGGAAGATCAAAGGGAGAGAAAACTTGAGCCAGATTCTTGAATCCTTGCTCTTATGAAGAGTGCTAAAGCTGCTTTTCTTTGACTTTCTTTAGGGATTTGCAGAGCAGGAGGACCTGTACCTGTGCAAGAAGGCACAGATGAGAGGAAGACAGGTACAGATCCTGGTACACAAGTGCAGAGATATTTGCTTTTATTAAAGGAAGGCCCTGAATATGGATAAAAACCATGGTGTGGAAGGCAGGGCATGAATGTGCAAGACCCTGTAAATCTGAGGTATGATCTTCTCCTCCTGGACTTCAGTGTGCTGCTTGGTGTAGTTCACCCTCCCCTGAACATTTAAGAAAATGCCTGTGATCAGAGAGAAGATGGATCAAAGCATCCGTAGCTGTGAGAATGACACAGATGTTGATAGAAGAAAGGATGTAGCACGGAGAGATCCTTTTGAATCAACAAGGCTCTACACTACTGCTGTGACATTGGCAGGAGAATATTCTCTTCTAAGCTCACAAGGACTTTCCTCCTGTAGTGGTCCATGTCTCTAAATAAGTATCAGCTGCTTTCTAACAGGTAATTTCTCTTATGCCTAATCCTTCTTGCTTTATCTACGTGGAAGAAACGGAAGAGGATTGGATTACTACCCATTGGTTGGTGCATCTGTATGATTCTACTGGTATGTGCTGATCTCACTATTTTACAGTCAATCACTCCCCTGTGGCAGCTTTCATAGATCCCTCTTCCAGATTTCACATTCAGTTATCTTCCTATGGCCCATATCTCATGAGGGCAGAATATTATTTTTAAATATAATTACCTTTGAAAGGGTGCTAGGGCAAAGGGTCCTGCATCCAGGCTTGCTCAGCTGTTTGAGCTCCTGCTGTTTATGGATAGATCAATTTTAATCAGAAGTTCACTGCATGTAAAATATAATCATCTTTGTGTTAACATCTTTCATCTCCCTCTTGAAAATCTAGGCAAGAGGCAGCCTCTAAACTGTGCTCAGTGCTTTGTACAATTCCATGACGGACCAAAAAAAAAAAATCAAAATGTGGTGTGTCCAATGCAGCTCCCTTGGGAGGGTCAGTGTGACTGCTCCATTATGTGCCCTGACCTTCATTGCCTGAAGGACGAGGAGTTTTGTTCTTGGATCTGTTTCTTTCAACCTCTGCCTTCCCATTTTGATATGTGTTATAAATACAAGTGCCACAAATAGCTGTTTAAATAACCAGCATTGTATTGTTTTATTGCACTTGATGTGATGTGCAGGGAAAAGATAGATCTTTAATATATGAATAGAAGTACATGAATTAGGCTATCACCCTTCAAAGTAAGAAATATGATATGATGAATAATATCTTCATATTTAGAAAATATGGAGTCCAATTCCAAATTAGCCATAGGTTTTCTTTATGTAATACTAGGATGAATCACTTAACAGTTGTGAGTTCGCCTGATGTAATGGTGGTATGAGGTTAAGCTGATGCTCCTTAAACTGCTTGGGAATGCACACAGCAGGTTGCCACTGTTCAAAGCAGTCCTGACTGAAAAACCTCCACCCCAACATCTACAGGGGCACATTGCTTACTGTGCCATAGTGCCAGCACTGTGAGCTTTTCCGTGTTGGAGCTCACTTTTGGGAATGTGTAGCATTAGTTCAGCAAGGCAGTGGACCCTAAGAAAAATAGGTCACAGCTACTGGGATGGATAATAGGGATACTTCTTGGAGTCCAAGTTTCTAAGCTGGGTGTTTAAAGTCTTGAGGGCTTTAAACAAGTTTGTATCCAAAGAAATTCCATATATACACTGGGGTTATTACAACTGCAGAACCCCAGACTGGCATGCAAACCCCAGTGTCAGTTCTTGCTTACAGGTTTACTGAATTACTGTCTGTATTCAAAGTTTTCTCTTCTAGCCTTTAGCCCTTTCTAATTTTTTTTCTCTTCTGTTTTTATCTTGATTTATATGTGCTCTATTTTGCTTCCCTTTCTCCTTTTCCTTTCACTGGCCTCTAAGCAGGAGATGGAACAGGTTGTTTGGTTTAGGACCAATATTTTTAATATCTGATGTTCAGTTCTTTTAAATTAGGCAGAACTTATTGCAACCAAGAAGTGGAAGCATCTTTAAATCAGCTGACAGACAGGTTATTGTTATAAGGACTACATGTGTAGTTGATATCCTGCTAAGTGATGCAATTATTCTACATGAAGTTGCTAGGAAAATTGGAGTGCAAAGCACATCCACCATAAGGCTTAAGGCATTGTGCAGTGTGAAAACATTTAGAAATATGTACCACACTAAAAATCAAACATCTAAAGAGAAAAATAAATTCAATCCATGGAGTCCAAACGAGATGAAAGTCTACATAAGAAAATTGTAAAAAAGGTAGTAAGTGTGAAGCCAATAAAATATATTTTTGGTTGTGACCTAAGAAACTATCATGCTTACTGTATTACAATTGAATAAAATAAGAAGCTGGGTTGTTGTCTGAGTGATAAACCCTTTGTGAGGCATTGAAGTTCACTGCAGATTATTCCTGTGTTTTCCCTCACATAACTGTGCTATGATTTCATGAATTGCAAGCAAAATGTGCACCTCAAGTCACGCACTCTTAAAAAAAAACCAGCAGTATAATCTATTTAGAAAAGGCCTGAAGCATTTTCAGAACAAGTACATCATTTTTAAAGTTTTTCCATGGGGAATTACTTGTAAAAATATGTATCTTTTGGGATTTGTACCAGGATATTTCTTAATTATTGCTGACATGCCCCCCATAACACCATAAGCTCCCTCAAAGGGCAGGAAAAGAGAATCGGTCTCCCTTAATCACCAAGTAAAAACCAAATAAATTTAGCAGCTACCTCATGCTATTGAGGCAACAAATTGATACGTTCAGAGTTCCCTAATGACTTAAATGTATAAAAACTAACATGAAAAAATAGTGCTGCATGTTGTCAGGATGAAACCTCAAGTTTGGGTTTTTAGGGCACTTTTCAGAGCTACCCACTGGCTCAGAAAGCTGCAAATGTGGTGTCACCAAAGGTTGTCTAATCAGTCAGAGGGATCGTTGGTGTCACAGGGGCGGCTAAATTGACTAGCAGGTGTAGTGAATGAGGCCTTCAAGGAATCAGGATATGGGGCAAGTCCTGAATGTATTTTATATCTAGGATAGCATCTTAAAAACATGGGTTATCTTGCTAATTTGGGCATTTTAAAAATACAGATTAAAACCCAAGGATTTCCACAAAGAATTGGTGTAGAGTATCCATGCAGGGTGCTGTATGTCATCTTCAACTTTGTACAGCTCCCCTGAACAGCCAACCTCTGTTAAATCAAGTCTAACATGCAATTTTTGGTCTATATGACTATTTTCCTTCTGTTTATCGTCATCCATTGATTTGTGTTGACTTCTTCAGGTATGAATAAACTCAATACTTAAAAGGAGTTTTCTAGCATTGTTCTGTATTTTTACACACTGATAGTATGACAGCTTCGTAGAGTCCCAGGGGGCACTGAGGTTACATTGAGCTATTTGCTTTATAAATTTTTAAAAGAGACAAAGCCACTCCAGGTTGTCCCTTGCTATTAAAACTGTATTTGGCTATGAGAGGGAAGAAATATAACCATGTGCTTTACATGCAATATATCAAAGCCATCCATCAACACCAGCTCACTTGAATCTTGCCTGAGTTTGAAGTCTTGTGTTTTGCAGAAATGGGCTTGAAACCAGATGAGTTTTATGACAAACGTTTCTCACAATGTTAGATGCAATCCTTGTGGATTTATTTATATTTTTATCCTGGAGAATGTTTAGATTCTTACGGGAATGGGAACTCATTCCCAACTGACTTTATTTAAAGTTGTGAGCCCTGGATCTGCATAGGGTTCAATGGCCCTTGCACACAGGGTTTTAGTACAGAGGGAGACACTTAAAAAAATTGCCAAATTACACACAGGCCTTCACACTTGCACATACTAGAATAAAAAATTGTTTTGTGCTTTTACTTTTTCTGATTATTTTCTAGTGAAAATAATGACAAACTAATAAACGACTGTATCTATACAGAAACAAGTAAAAGAATTATAATCACTGTGGTTATATTCATCTAGGATTACTTAATCCAGTTATTTGCTTTAAAGAGTGTATTTTTAAATTTTAATTTTCCAGTGCTTCAGCAAAGAGATGAGGGAGGCTGAATGAGAGCCTTGTTCTGCTGCAATCTCTAACTTTTGCAGTTCAAATTTATCACTCTGTTGTACAGACTCAGACACCATAACCTTCCTCTGTATGCGTTTGATTCTTCTACTTTTGCTTTACCAGTCTTTAGGAGTTGTCTAAATAGTAGACTTTTGTTCAGGTACATTTTAATGTTCTTTGGAACAGACTTGAAAGACATTTAATGCTTTATCCACAGGAAAAATTGTATTTAATTTACTGTTTCCGCTTCATAACTTCTCTAAATCCCTGTTCAGTTGTCTGCTCACCCTGGAGCCAGCTAAGGTTCACAGCTACTAGATTGCTGCCCAAAGAAATTCCTAAATATGTATTGTTTAAAAAGTTTTTTAGTAAGATTGTACAAATAGGTTGATTCCACGTCTGGGGCTTGAATTTTGGAAGTTTGACTTCTAGGTTTCTAATTCAATCAGTGTGTCTACTGTTTCACATATAAATACATTACGTATATCAGGGAACAAAAAAGGGAAACCAAAAGAGTATTTTAAAGTTCTTTACCAAAAAAAGAGAACCCTTGTCAACAGTGAAAAACATGAGCTTTTGTTCTTTTCTTGGTCTGAATTAAAGAAGAAACAACTTGCAGCTGCAAAAAATCTCCAAGATTTTTGTGCCTTATAAAAAGATAGCATAAAAATCTTTTTACTCAAGTCTTTTAGGAACTTTTGAAAATTTCTCAAAATATTGTCATCACAAACATCCCCGACGCCAAAAGCCAGCATTGTCACCACAGTAATTTGAGCCATCACCCACAAAAACTGTGCAGCAAGATAAATGAACCCTTCTTGCAAAGAAGCCACTTCTAATATGACACTTAAAAATCCTTCAAGTGGGAAAAAAAATTAATGCTGTTCACTATTTAAGGTCTTATTTGCAAGTTAAGCCATCCAGTCTAACAAACTCAAATGCTTATTTTTCTGGAGTCTCCCTGCATGATTTACAGAGAGACCTATGTTTGTCTAATCATTTTGTATATTCACTTTCCTAAAAATTTAATCTCATACGCAATACTTCTTTTCCATAAACTTTTTGTTCACTCCAGTTATATCTCACTTTTCATTGAAGTACATATATTTTTTGTCAGAACAACATTGTTACCTGACGTCACCAAAGAGAGCAAACTCTCTCCAAGGGGGAAGGCTGTCTGCATCCTGAGAATTGCAGGCCAGTCTTAGTCAGGAATTCCTGTTTCTTTAAGGATTTTTTATACTTTTTAATTTTTCCTTTTTTCTCTTTTTTTAAGAAAACCCTACGCAAATGCACTTCAGCAAACAAATAATCTTACAATCCCCCAAAAATCCCGGGGTTTATGCTACTGTTTCATATCACACGAGGGTGTTAGGCCCACTGCCAATGTTAATCCGTTCCATATTAGAAACATAAAACCTCTCAGATGTATTTAGGCAGCCTACCAACACTCAGCCGTTTTGTGCTGGAATTTGGCTTAATTCCTGATAGTCATCCCTTTGCACTTCTTCACTGGGGAGAAGGCTGGGGTTCCTAAGAACTTGTCATTGGTAGCAGCTGAGATTTTTTGGTGGCAGTGGAGTTTCACTAAAGCTGTTACTGGAGCCACATCCTTTGCCATCCAAACTGCAGCGGTCACTACTGAAAAACTGAAGGTCTCCTGCCACAGAGTCAGAACATGCTATATTTGCCAGCATATACCACAGTTATTTCCTCTCCTAAGCCTGTGGAAATAGACACAAATGATAATTGTTAGCAAATGTTGTGTGCTGTGCTATTTGCAGAGAGGCTTACGTAATTAATGAGCGCTCCAGAGATACTAGTGTTCACTGAATTATTGTTAGTTTGAAACACCTCAGCACCTGTTTGCTTTTTTTATCAGTCTGTCATTATGAAGCTTTGAAAATTATGTTACAAATGCCACCAACATATGAAGCAAGCATCTTTGATCTTGTGATCTTTGTTTTCTGGGTTTCATAGACTCCAGGGGGAAGGTAGTGTCTACTGATTTATTCAGATGAAGCAAATATTTCATTTTAAAATATAAATGGGTGTTAACAAATGTTAGCCAGTCCCTAGCCTGATATCCCTGTTTAACATAGTCCTGCTTCAAACTGTATAATGATATCATGGTCCTAAATTGCGAGGGCTCTGAAAGAATCCATTCCAAGATGCAATTTCAGGGCTTTTTTTTTTCCCTTGAATTCTCTTCATGCCAGAGGTGAATATAAGCTAACTGAATTATTTCACCATCTACATCATCAGCCAAACAACTTGAAGAGCAGTTGCCATTTTTAGATAATTAATACTCTAAATCAGTTCATGTTTGTTTTTATCTGGGTGTCCATTACGCAATCTGTTGCTGTTATCCAACACAACAGCTGGGTATAATTTATTTCTGGCTTATCTGGCAGCTTACAGGCATAGAATTTAAACTTACATATTCTTCAAAAGTGTTGGAAAAGAGTTACCATGAAAGTATCCCCTTTCAACAGAGAATTCTCTTTTGTCTGAGTTGTGTTGGATATTTTGCATCCTTTTGTACCCAACCTAGGGGCCTCTAAACACCTATATAATTTGTAGGACAGCAAAATGCCATCAGATGATATTCCAAGTATTTACCCAGCTAACAGCTTCATAGGATAGAGCTGAGATTTTGGGAACATGCATAAGTGTGCTTAAGAAAGGGATTTAACTGATAGAGCTGTAGACCCATAAACCACCAAGTCCCAAGTGTGACTTCAGCCAGGTCAAAATGAGGAAGCACTGTCAGGTGCTCTTCTGCTCAAAGGAATTTAAGATTGGGCTGAGGAGTGGTAAATGGGGAACTGACTGGGGAATAGGTGTAAAAGTCTGCCTAAAGCCTTCTGCAGGTCTGGTCAGAAGATGTTGTGCTGTAAGTCTTGACAGCACCACTTGAGGAGGAGTGAGACAGCAGTGGTGAAAAGCAAGTGCTTTACCTTTGTGGTCATACATCTCATCCCACGTGAGCATGTTCCAAGTTTCTGTACATCCTACCAGTGACCAATGGCATGGATCCATCTGAATGATGCTTTTAACAGCTTTAAAGCTCGTGGAATCCAATATCTTCTTCTGGCTGGCCATCCATGTCTGACAGGATGTGCAGCACTGCTGCCCAGAAAGCCTGATTTACTTTTGATGTATTGGGAGTCAAGGCTCAAAAGACAAAGAGGAAGGCTAGCTCAAAATTTCTAATCAGCAATGAAAAAAAAAAAAAGAGATCTGTCTCATTCATGTGAAAAATTAATTTGAAAGAAATACTCCAGATTTATAAATATTATTAATATTATTGAACAAATATAACAAAATATTAGTAAAGGTCATTTATCAAAAGAAACTTATGTGCATGGAATGAAAAATGTTTGTGTTTAAAAGTCGCTGTAGTAGGTTTTTGTTTTGTAAAACACATTTCTTTAAAAAAAGAACATGGCAAATAAACACAAACATACACACACACACACATCTGCACACACATACTTCCCAAACCCGTGAAACGTCTGTTCGAAAGATGTCAATTCTTTCAGTGACTTAAAGTTTCTTCAAGGCAGAAAACTATGGAAGATACAGTATAGCTGAACATCTGTCTTGTCATGTAGGCAGATATTAGGATTAAATTAACTAGAAATGAATAGAATGATATATGACAGGGTGCAGATGTCCCAGCCACAGTGTGATAATTTCATTGCAAAACTATGTAATGAATTCCATACATTACAGAAACACAAATATACCACTTTAGGTAATTGTGATGAAAAGGTATAATATGGAATGGATAAACAGATGGTGTACCCAAAGGCATTTTTCATTTACTGTTGCTCTCTAGTCATTTTGAAATTACTTTATTTGGTTTACTGTACGTCTATTATTACATCCTGTTACTTCTTTTTAATTATTTTTTTTCTTTTTAGCTCTCCTGAATCTGGATTCCATGAGGAGCTTTAAGGACCATTTTACAAGTCTGCTCCTGATAGATTGGTTAGCTCCTATTTTCTTTTGTAAACTGTACATAACTGTGCTACATCTGAAGCCAACATTTCCGTGACTTCAGCACAAATTGGATTGATTTTGGTAGCCTTTTGGCTTTACATATTTTCTAAATTGGCACATGCTGCATCTGTGCTACTTGAATTAGCAGTACAGTTCATATTTTACCACAGATTATTGGCAATTTTTCTTATATTACCTGCAAATGGGTACTTTGGATAGTGTGAGAGATTTAGTGGAGGCCTAACCATTTCCAACAGGTTTATTAAAATGTGATTATATGAAGATACATTTTATGATATGATTATTTGACCATCCCCAAAAATAAAGCCCCTTTTTACATCTGTCAACAAGTGTTGTTAAGTGCCACAAATAGTTAAATCTGCAGCATGATTTCAATCGCTGACCTCCTTTGGAGAATACAGCCAGCTCTTGAGTTTTTTAATGTTCAAAGATGAACTGCAGGGAGATCAGTAACTGAGGTGCTCCATGTAGAAACTTAAAATCTAATTCACTGCATCCATATTTGCCTGTGCTTGGAGGCTGGACTGAGGCCCGTTTGAAAATACAAAATTTTAGTTCTGTTGTTAACTGCAGTTAATTACCTAAAGGCTCATCAGCCCAAAAAGTAATATAAAAATATTTTCAAATGCAGTAGAGATTAGGAAAAAACCCATCTGCAATAAATCTTTTTTTTTTTCTGTTATCATTTTGATTCATATTCCAGTATCACAGCAATAGTATCTGAAGCATTGGTGTTCATTAGCAATAAAGAGATTCTGAGGTTATCAACAGCTTCAGTTCCAATTCAGTATTTAATCACCTCCTAAAGATATTTATTGCTGTGTATTCTCCAGTTCCGTGGATGCTCCCTCTTAATTATTAACCATATCCCTAATTTTAGATCTATTTTTTAAGAGAAAAATCTTTAGTAATTGAAACAAAACAGGCGAATGTTGTCAGCTGATTTTATTTCTATCCTAAAGCAAATCAGTGACTAAATATGGCAGCATTTTTATTGCCACCAGTACAAACACACGCAAGCACCCTACATATTTCAATCATTTCTGCAGTGGTTGGTTTTATTGCTAGGTTTAATCACTTTAATTCAATGCAGTTTTTATAGTGGTTTGATGAAGGTGCTGGTACCAAGTCCCAGTTCCAGTACATTAAAATGTTAACACACTGGTTACTAGATTTTTACTTCATACCTGCTTGTTTCATTTTCAGATTCAATGTTACTATTTTCTGTTTCTTAAGCTTTCAAAGGAAGGGGATCTATTTAGAAGCATCTGTTTTTAAATATGGAGATAGCACAGTTCATTTTCTCATGATGAAAGCATATTTTGGATAATCATTTTTTTCCAAACAGATGCCCAGTTTATCTCACTTAAATCAACTGTTCCTGACTGGACCAATTCCTGGATGAGTTAATTGAGCATGGCTAAACCCAAAATGCTGGACTAATCCAAAGAAATAGGAGGAGGTGATGACTGTGAAGATTCTCAGCTTTCAGTAAAGGTGTTTAGTTGTTTACTTATATTCTCACAACAGAAGGAATGTAACAAACTCAGCCCACTGGAAATAATTCTGGATAATCTCACTCCATTACTTTCAGTGAAATTGAGTCTGCTCACTCTACCCTTGTGAACCAACATCTCAGGGAAACAAGAAGGTAATAGCTCATTCAGGTAGTACAAAATAAGTGACAGAAGGAAAAGCACACTGAAAGCTGTGTGTCTTTAGTTTTTAATTCATATTAGTAGTCCAGCATTAATGTATTAGCTTCTCAATATCTACCCTGAGCACAGGAAATCAGGGTAATGCTGTCAGTGTTGTTGGCAATGTTGTTCATTAGTACCAGGCTGTCTTGCACACATCACAGCTGTTCATTCATGCTCACTTTTCAGACTTGCAAATTTTAGTTTGGTGAATATTGATAACTTGTTTCATCCTTTCCTCCCGGCCTCCACTCCTGGAACCTCCCATGAAATCCTATCCTGAGAAGCACAACCTAAAAGAAAATCAGATTATTGAATATCTTTGCTATGAAAGAGGCTCACTTTCTGTTCTCAGTGCTTTATGTATCTATCATCTATCATTTCCTGTAATATTGTTCATAGGCAGGCAGCCCATGGGAGCAGCCATAGACACCTAGCATCATTGTAGCATGAAACTGAGGCAGGGGAGGTTTAGGCTGGATATCAGGAAAAGGCTCCTCACCCAGAGGGTGGTTGGGCATTGGAAGAGCTCCCCAGGGCAGTGGTCACAGCACCAAGCCTGTCTAATTTCAAGAGATGTTTGGACAATGTCCGCAGGCATAAGGTGTGACTCTTGGGGTATCCTGTGAAAGGCCAGGAGCTGGACACCATGATCCTAGTGGATCCCATCCAACTAAGCATGTTCTACGATAAAAAAAATTAGCAAGATGGCCTCTAGATCTGAGGGTCCAACTTTTTTATGGGTCAGAGACTTTACTAAGGATATTTTGGCTAATTATTACTTTTAAATGTGTATAGTTATTAATTTTGAGTTCTGCTTTAATAAGTGTTACTGAGCTGATAATAACTGATGCAGTTACCAGTTGTTCAATGTTTCTGTAGTCTTTCTTCACATGAATTTGGCCTTAGTTTGAAATCATGGCAAAATGTTTCTTGTTCCAGATCTTTTGCTAGCTTATAATTTATCACAGTCCCAGACAGCTCTTCACCTGCAAACTAATAATCTCAGGTGAAATTACCCTGTGTCATTACTGATATGTCATAGTGATGCAGCTGTAATTAATTGGTGTGGTATCAGGAAGGAATTTGGTTCCTCTCTAAAGCAGTAACCAAGTAAAGACTTTTGCAACCATTCTGATGCCTGTCAACAAAGTGGGATGATGACAAACTGCTGTCTTAACAGACACAAACACATTTATGACACTTGCACAGATCCTTTTGCTCTCCTGACAGAGGGCACAGTAACTTTTAGATGACATATAATGTTCTTCCTAGGGCTATTTCCTTTTGGCTTTGGATTTGAAGCACAGTCATGGACAGATTTGTCTGAAAAGTTCACCTTTCCTGTGCAGTAGCAGGCCAGTGGTCAAAAAATTCACTTAGGCTATGGGAGTCAAGAAATGCTCTCAGGTGCCTAACAGCTACTGTAAGTAAAACTTAATATACCTGAAATTATAGTTTTACCTCTCTTTGTCATTTTTCCATCTAAGGGTGAGTATTCCATCCCTTTGAAATTTTAATTTTTAGTTAAAAAAAAGCCACCAAACCAGTCTGCTACTTGTAGTCAAGTTTACAGAGGCAATGAGGTTTGTTTGCATAGAAGAGAATTTCTTCTAAATTATAATTTCTTCTAATTTAGAATTTCTTCTAAATCCTTTCACTTTCATTTCACAGGCCTACTACAGAGTGGGTGCTATGGAATGGTTCTGCTGATAGAAATGTATGGCCTGTAGCAAACACGCCTTGCAGCATGGCTTTGAATTGCTCAGAAATGGTATTCTTCTTCCTACTAACCTCTGTTTGTAATTTTTTATATTTCAACAGGTTCTTTTTTCCAAATTACTCTTGTTAAGGCCTTATTATAAAAGCAGGAACAAAAACCCTGAAACAAAAATCCTTAGCACCCCAGTGTGACCCCAAGCCCTCCTCCTCAGAAAAAAAACACCCCAACAATCCTCTTCCAATATTTTGTTAAGCAGATGTGCAAGAAATAGGCTTACAGTTGACACAGTCTGGTGTTTTTTTTGGAACAAGGCAGCTCGACTGGAGAAGGAATCAGGGAACCAATGGCACAGAGAAGGAAGAAAAAAAAAATAGCCAGGGATTCATTCTGTGAGGACTTGTTGGGTCATATGAGGTTATCAGCTAAACAAGTTAATGGGATCACACCCTGCTTGAAAAACAGGTAAGATATGTTTATGAGTGTGCAAATGCAAACCCCACTTTTTTCCTGCTTGTTATTGTTTGCAAACATCAAAACACTTGAGCAGATTTCTGAGGATATTAATGAAAACCTAGAAGAAATTTAGAGATTTGGGGCTTAAATTTTACCTATTTCCTGTGTGGCTATTTCCTGTCAGTACTTTTCTGATATTAATGGAAATGAGCTGCAAAGTGAATTTGTGACCATGAATGAGACTAGCAGAGCTAGGCCCTTAAAAGTGAACTTCTTCGTGATCATTCATAAACCAGATTGGTTATGTTAGCTTTTTTATCTATTTATTCCTCTTGTGGATGTCTTGAACAAGAATCTTCACCCTAATAACCATTTTGACTCACAAATGCAAGGAAAAACTGGGCGGCAATCACCAAAATAATCAAATATTATCTCATTTTTATCAGGGTGAGGTGTGTTCAAGTATCAAAAGCCAGGACAGACACTACTGACTGCAATACGAGATATTATAACTGATTACAGAACACAGAATCTTTTTGCCATTCTGAGGTGTTGGGAAAGATGAGACAGGAAAAGCTTACAGATATGACTGCCTGGCAAGAAATATTGAGAATATAAAACCAGTGAGTGAAATAGAAATGAAAGCTAGTTTTGAGATGTAACCATGGCAGGCAGGAAGATGGTGATTAGCTGGGAGATGGGTTAAGTGATAACAAACAATGGAACACTAAAAGACCCAAGGGTGTAGCCCCATCCCACCCTGCTAAGGTATCAGGGAAAAGATAGATAAGATAGCCTTTAGAGTTTAGAATACAGAGTGATATGGTAATATAGCAGTTCTCACAGGCTGCATGCAAAGTCTGTAGGTTTTGTCTCTCGTGCCGGTTGGTCACTGTAAATTAGAATATTCAACACAAAAGGAGATATAATGTATTGTAACAAGGATCTCGCTCTTACCTTACCTCTCCTACCCCTACTCTCTCTCTCTCCCTCTCTCTTTGGGACCTCCCCTCAGCCGAGGCTGGTGGCTGAAGGCAGGCCCTTTTTACCCACGACCCTTGCAATAAAACCACGTGTTCTCTCTAGAATGTCTCAGGTCTCAGGTCAGGAATGCAGAGTTCCCTCTCCCTGCCGTCCAAAGATGTTCCTACACTGAGGCAAATGGAGTAGTACTACTTACCACATTTCTTCATTTTTTTCTCTCTTTCCTCCTCCCTCACCACTACTAGAAAGCCAACAATAGACATTTCAGTGAAAATGTGAGAAATCTTTCATGAATTTTAATCTGAAAACTGGGTTTCAATGCATCTACAGTTAGTAGTAGGGCCTGTTATCTGAAGCAAGGCAATGCAAAGAGCTAATGTCTAATATTTGCAAGCTCTGTTGAGTTTGAGTCTCATCTGAGGCATTGTTGCATAAAATGCATTTCATGTTTTGAAAAAAAAAAAAAATATGACTACAGTCTTTAGTTATTTTTAATGCAGACTGGGGGACCACAGGGAATATTGTGATTTCCAAGATTTCTGATAAGAATGCTTCACAACATATGTGCTGGAATACATTTCTATAAGTCTTTATTCATTTATTTATCATGCTGCAATTCTCTAAAAAGGAAAATACTTGTTCTATGCTGATATCACTGCTCCTATGGAGAACTAATCACAGATTAAATTTAAATAATTTATATATAAAATTAATTTGCCTAATGGTATAGGAGTTCAGTTAGCTATACAGCAGCTTCACTGCTGTTCTGAAGCCCTTACCATGCTGAAAAAAACCCCAAATGCAAACCAGCAGCAAACACAATCTGAGGTTTGCATAAGGACACTTTCCACATTGAGGATATACCGTCGGTGTAGGAGCCCTAGATTGGAGTGCAGCACTGTGCTGCAGTAAGTGTGTTTTATCTTTTCTAGGTACCCAGCCTGACCAGAGGCATAACCAAGCAGAAGCTCAAGCATTAGGTAATTAGGCCTGATGCACACTGGTGCTATCTAAGGAGGTCTTTCAGCTCATTTTTGGGAGACATGGATGAGGATGTTAGGATCAGAATCTGAGCTATGTGCTTACAGCAACCTTCATATTGTGTCTTTGGTGTAAGGAACTTCACAGCACTGTGTGCTGTGACTTCAGTGTGGAAGCCTTGGTGTCAGTGATGAACTGTGCAAAATATTCAGGTTTTAATGAATGAAATAATGGGTTCCACTAGTGGGGTCAACGTAGGGTCAGTGATCAAAATATTATTGTAAAAATTACTTATACCCTGCTGCTGTACAATTTAACCCCCCTCTAAGATTAAATGAATATCTTTGTTAATTGTCCAAACTGGTATTAACAGTTTACTGAAAAAAAAATCTGTGAGGTCCAACATGCTAGGAGATGGATTTCTTTTAAAATACTGTCTTGGAAATTAAAGCCATTTTTTTTCTGTAATGAATTATATCTATCTAATAAACTGCTGTTTTTGTTACTTTGAAATATGGCTGCTCTTCGTGGGACGTGGTTATTTTATTGGAGAGTCCACTTGAATTCTTTACTTTTTTTGACCTTCAGCTTAAAAAAATTGAAGTAACTACTTCTCCCAGAAATCAAAAAATCCCCACAAATATTGGGAAACAGGAAAATGGTTAAATTGAAAGTAGAATTCTAGACTTTGGGTGTAGCAAATGAGTACTTACAGGAAAAAAAGCCAACAAAAAATACCCCTGTAAGAGTGGAACATAGAATCTGGAGAGAGAGGGACAGTGCAAAAAGAGAGGTTGTGTCTATTCGCTCTCCAGTGATTCTTGTCAATTCTAAACATGAGAATTAATTACTAGTTCCTTCCTTTCTGGGATTTATTTCCTCTCTTTTTTATTCTTAACAGATTTTTGGGTAGCAGAAGATTTACAGAGACATGAAGGCAAGATTCACCCTGTTTCCGACTTCTCCTGAGTGCCCAAGCCAATCTATGTTCCTACATTTCCAGTTTGCATGCTCTTCTTGACTCTGCAGAGCTATTCCCATGCAGCAGGAACTGATAACTCTTGGCTATACCCTCTCTCCGGGGCACCAGGAATTGGAAGCCCATGGCGCCCTTATAAGACCCTGTCAGGATCCTGCTCAGGGTTCAAAGAACCATCATCACCACTGCTAGCTTTTCTCTAGTGGGCAGAAAGGGATCCAGGAACAGAGGCCTAAAAATCAGCTTAAGAATGTGTCACCTTGTCCACCCTAATAGGGACCATATCCCTTTCCTGCTGGCCCTCATCAGGGTGTAAGGCCTTTGCTCCCTTAGGACCCTCATGAGTCCAATGGCAAGGACTTCTTAGCTCAAAGTTTTCCCACTTGAACCCTGGAAATGAAGAGAGCAGTAGAGGTAAGAAAACTACCAAAAATAAAAGAACTTTTATTTTTTTAAAATAATTTAGAAGAATTTTTAAAGACATTTTTAAGGAAGAATTTTTATTTATTTTAAAAAAAAGAAAAAGTCTCTCTCTTTTGGACTTTTTTGTGTGTGTGTGTATTTGTGATGGATTATATTAGGGAAGGTGAGAAAAAGACTGCATTAATTATGGCGAAAACAACAATATACTGTACTGTAGTACACTGAAGTACATGCATGAAGCAGCGAGGAAAAACATTCAGTTTATCCATAAATATCCTAAATATATCCTAAAATTATCCTAAAATGAGGTGCTTCTTTTTTCACCAAAAGTTATGTAAAATCGTGTAACCTGTTGCACATGACTTTCTTCTGCCCTTGGGCTAAGTCACACGCTTTTGCTTTGAACAGCACTCAGATTTCATTCCCTAGAATGTGCATAATGTGCAAACAAGCTGAGGCAGAGGCTGCTCTGGTTTTGGCTCATTATAGGCGTGTGTGGATGTATAAATATATACATTTTATATTAGACACACAAAGACATACAATAGTGCAAACACCAATGCTGGAAGGCACAATAAGAAAGTTTTTAAGGTGGCAGGGGGGGATTCCAAGAAGCAGGTTGTTAATGCAGGCATCATTCAACAGGCCACTGCAAACCACCTAGCATGCAAATAAAAGATGGTGATTTGGTACATAATCCTGTTTGCCTGGCAAAATGTCAGTTTGTGACACAGCACCATAAAAAAGAGGAATGGAATTAAATACAATGTTGAAAATTTCATTGTTGTTAAAAGAATAGTAACACCAGGTTTAAAAGAAGCAAGGTAGTTATTTTCTTCCCACTGCACATGACAAAATCCATTTCAGGAATAATCCTGATATCAATAATTTGGCTAGGAAAAATCAGAAGCAGCGTCAGCTTCTGCAGAATAAAAGTAAGCTAGATCCATAACTAAAATAATGCAGATGACCAAGGTATGATTTTTATATGAACATGTATGAATGGGTGTGTATAAAAATAAATAGACATACATAGCCTGTAGTCAGTGACAGTCACACACATCCCATGTGTTTGCAATATGCAATATGCAAATGCACCTGTCAGGTAGCACACACTCATTAGCCATGATTAAACATAAATGACATTTCCTATGAGGCATTTCACTAACTTCAAGCATACTCATTTTTAACTGTCCAGAGAGTATTTTGCACTAGCCATGAGGATTCTTCTAAAAGTTGTAGACAGACCATTACAAGATAGAATGTTCTTTATGCTCCCTCCATTACAGAGGCCTTTGCTCCTGGAACAACTGTCAAGATGTTATATCAGCCCAAAAGAAGTTGCTCAGATGTGATCTTTAGATAGGAACACACAGAGTTTCTATATTATGTTGTTTTTTTTTTTAAATAAACCATTTTAGATTCTAAACTTTGAGAATTTACAACCCATTTAGGAGATTGTGGAATATTAAAATAAATGCCTATCAGAAAAGATTTTGTGTTTGAATACTGGTCTTCACTGAGATTTGGTTTCCTGGTGGATAAGTAAGAGAAAAACACTAGCAGTCCAGAAGCTGCAGCAGCTGCAGAAACAAAAAGGTCATGAAAAGTAAGTGCTATGCAAATAAAGGAAATAAAACAAACAGATCATTTAAAGCATAAAAGAAATAAAAGAAACAGCCATAAATCAACATGCTTGGGGAAGAAAATTAAAATAAAGGGCAGTTTGAAACAAATCAAAATGTCATCAAAACAAAAAATGGCAAAACCATAAAGAACTAATAAAATAAACAGTAATTGGAAGAAATTGCAAATAAAAATAAAATTGAACCAAAAGGAGCAACAGGTGGCTGCTCATATTACACCAAAGACTGAGTGGAAGCAAAAGCTTTTGGATTTCTCTAAAAGATAGGAATGGTGTTGGACCGTGGCCCTAGCTTGTGAGGCCATAAGAAGAAGTAAGCAACAAATCTTAAAGTTTTATTCCAAACATGTTTGAATTTTCTGGTAGTATGGATGCAAAGTTGATGCCTGTTTCCCCCACTATTTGGTAGGCCACGCAATTAAAAAGAAGCAAATCAATCTCCCCAGATCCTTCTTCCCAAAGCCAAAAATGTTGATTCAAACACTTCAGGAGCCAACAAGCAACTAAAGTTCTGTGTGTGTCTTTTGTGAGTGAAGCTGCATTTCAAGTCTGGACACAAGCTGGGCTGCTGGAATTGCCCTGCTCACGTTGTGGAACGAGATCTGGGAGCTGGGTTTAGTGCAGATGCTTCCAAGAAGCCTGTGGAAGGCAGGATGGGACACAGGGAGGGACACAGGATGAGACAGCCCCAAGAGGAGAACATAAACACCAGGAGGTGTGCATAGAAAGAAGAAAATTATCTGCTAATAAATGACTGAACATGCAGGATTTCATTTCTATCTAGACACCAACTCCTAAAGGAAAAAAATCAACAAATTAATATGATAATTAATGTCTGTTTTGTTAATTGTGACAAATGAATGACCAAGAAAGTGCTCAAAGTGTTTGAAATAACCTTGAATTGATAATGGGCCAAAGAAAGGGCCTTAGCTGTGCAGGACAGAGGTGGAGCAGAGGGGCTGCTGGTGTGACGTATTCCTTTGTAATAGTCTAAATCAAAGGGCAGCCTTCCCAAAACCTGTGGAGTTGGGATGGATGTCCTGTCACCACCAGTGTGAGCAGCTGCACTCTGCCTGCCCGGAGTTTCCTGGGCCCTCTGCCACAGCCACCTCTGGTGCCCAGCAGGCTGCAGGGCCGTGTTTGTGGGGCTGAGGGGCTCTGAGAGGTGCACTGACATTTGTCACCCACTTCCATGGGCTGTGGGATACCTGCACCAAGGGCTGAGCAGGCAATCCCTTCACAGTACCCTAAAGAATTGAGCAAAAGAGGCTTGGGACTGCAGTTGCAATAAGTTGCAGATAAGGAGTAATTTCCTAACCACAGTAACAGAGGAGTAAAGTAGCTGAACAGTACATGTTCATCAAGCCTACTAGAAATCTAACACCGTGCTACAGCAGTTTATTTTGCTTTTTTCTTTTTTTTTTTTCCTAATATATCTGTTCTTAAATGGCCACTAAACCCACACTGTGCAGTAATTTATACAAATATTCACAGGCAACTCTGCACTCAGTATATATAATTTTATTGTTTTGACTTAAAAGTCACAGGGCTGAATTAAAAATGCATGGGTGGCACTTTGCCATACTGCACCTAGAGAACAAGAGGCTGTCAGCCTGAGCTCTGTGCCAACAGGTTGCTGTGTACTAGACTAAACTGAACAGCAATAAGTCTACACAGCAGAGCTTTGCTGAAAGATGTGATCACACCTCCTAATGTGACTCCATGGCTCTGTTACTTACAGCTAAATTACATTATTATGACTTCATTGTTGAATCCCAATTCTCCTAATTATAGCCTAGAGATCTATTATTTGATTTTGTAACACCAAGTGCTTCTTTTCTAAATCATGTAATCTCTTGTAGCTTATTAATGTCAGGTTTGTGCACACGCAGGGACTTGGTTGTTTGCCAGAGAGAATCAAATTTTCAAATTTTCACTGTGTTATGTTGCAGGGGTTTGCTTGTTACAATCTAATTATATTGGCACTGAAAGCAAATTTATATTATAAAGCACTTTAACTCTTTCACGGAAACGTATTTGCATATGTAAGTGTCTCGCCATTGGTTTATTAGCTTTCTCATTGGGAAATTTTTATGGGACTGTGTAGAAAAGAATAATAATCCTGAAACTATTAACTATTTATTTTCCTTTGAAAATGTGAAGGTTTTAATTTAAAGTGATGCTCATTGTAATAAACCCGTGTGTGAAATGCAAGTAGGTGCCACACATGGAACTGGCTTTAAGCTGTGTAATGACAAAAGCGGAAAAATTGAAATTTATTGTTTTATTAAATTGTATAAATTCTAAAATGCCATTTTAAATTGAGACTCTATTTCCCCAGTATAAAACTGTCTGACAGGTGGTTTGGATTTTATTTACATAATTCTTAATAATGATAAGTATATTTGGTTACTGGTAGAGTATTTCATAGTAAGAGTAAGCTTTAAAGATTTTGAGTCCCAGTAATATGCCTGTCATTAGCTTCTGCTGAATTCAGTGGACGTTTCAGTGAATTAGGATCTTCTAGACTCAGAGAGTGAGCAAGAGTGAAATAAAACACTGCAATTTTCAGTGACTGTGCTCCCCTTGTATGAGACTTGGGGCCATGAGTGATTTTAAAGCTCTCTTCAAACTATCTGGTTTTGTAATGCTTTTTCAGGGCTGTGAGGGCTGTTGCTCCCATAACATAAATAAAAGGCTGCTAGTTCAGTTTTCTCGTCTTCTGGAGTAGCTGTGAGTGGCTGCTGAAAGGAATGGATCTGCACCACCCCACACTCCTGGCTGGTCCCAGCCAGCAGCCTTCCCCACTCCTTTTGCGTGAGGTCAAATAACATTGGCTGCAGCATAAGTCATACAACTGCCAGCTTGGTGATTTTTATTGTTTTTTCATTTCCCCCTGCTCTCCTCCCATCACTTGCCATTAGATCACTCATTTGGACTGAATTTCTGGGCAGTCAGGAGACTGTGCAGCTCAGTCCAGTAAAAGAGAATGGAGCCTGCAGCTCGAGCAGATGGAGAGAGGTGAGAGCAGGGCTGCTGCTCCCAGAAAGAGCTACAGAGGCTCAGGTAGAATAGGAAACTGTACCCCAAACTGTGCTCTGTCTGCCTGTCTCCTCCAGCAGCTAACCTAAAGTGTCCAGCCCTCCCTTCCCTGCTCCTGACATTCAGTATTTAGTTGGTTCTGCACTAAGTTTCCACCATACAGGACAAAATGTTCCACAGGCAATAATTCTGCCTAGTATGTGATATCTTTCTGCCATCAGAGAAGAAAAAGAAAGGATTAGCATTTGGAAGCAAGCCTAGGACTAAGCAGCTTGAGGAAGATTTTGTCATTCTGATGCCTTGGAAGGTTGACCTGAAACAGAGACTGGACAGAGCTAGAGAAAAAAGTAGATAACTATTGAAAGGCTTTAGAGTACACCTTGGGCAGGAAAAGAGCCTGACCAGGGCTACACACAAGGTGGAGTAAGAATGGTCACAATAATGGCTGACTGGTCACGAGGTCTTACATTTTTATAAGTTTTGGTCCATTTGCATATTTGGGTTCAATTGTCCAATTACAACTTCAGGTTGTGAGATCTCATCCTTCTTGTTTTCTCTCTCCAGTCCACCGTTGTTTGTGCTGTTGGGCTGAAAGTTATCCTTGGTTCTCAGCAGGAAAAGGATTTGTTTTGTCTACCTACTCTGTGAAGAGAGCTTACTGCCACTTAATATGAGGCTCAGAACTACATCCCTGGGCAGCACAGAATCTGTAAATATAAAAGCCAAAGCTCAAGGCATCAATTCAACATATATTTCTTAGAGGCTTAGTAGCATGGGGCACAACCTTTGCTGCTGTAGTCAGGCAGATGTTTGCATACTAATAGGAATATGGGATTATGATGGAGAAAACATATGCAGACACAGCTGCCAGTAGAAATAAACGGATTGTACAGTTTTGATGCCAATCTAACAGGCTCTGACCCTGCTGCCCAACATAGGTAGGCCTAGAGGTTTAGTCAGAATTCAGTAGAACCTTTCCCACTGGCTTCAGTGGGCTCTATTTCTGCTCCAGGTAGCTAATGAGTGTGGCAACCTACAAAGCATTCGTTGATTAATATCAGTAAATACTGACTATGGAATATGAAGCAAGGATGATGTTTCTCAGAAACAGTTTGACAGTACTGATATTAATGAATAATGTTCTATTTCTTCTGTATAGGGAGAAATAAACCCCCAAATTTCTTCTTTCCAGATGTGCATTGAAAAACACCGAGCTGGACACTTTGCTAGCAAGCTCATCCTCCTGTCATTTGAAGACCCCTATCTTTACTTCTGTGCTCCTTGTTAGATTTTCCATTTATTTCTCCAGCCCATGGCCACCAGACCAAATAGCAGTTGACATCTGTTTATGCAGTTAGTGCTCCTTACTGAATCAAGTCCAATGTCAGTTCTACTCAGTGAATAATAAAGTGCAGCTTTCAATGCCTATTAAAAACACCCCATTGGTGGGCTTCCCTGCTGAAGAAATGTGTAAACTCTATGGCCAGATTTAATGGGTTGGTTTATATGTGGATCACCTTACACTGCACGTCAGTACTTTTAATATTTACCAGGATTATCATCTCCATTCCATGTATGAATTTGGAATGAGAAGGACAGGAATAGCCACCATTTCTGTATAGGAAGGTGACTTTCCTCTATATTCTGATGCTGCAAAAATATCCAGAATCGCCAGCAAAATTGGTACCAGTCAAGTGAATAGTAAGAATAAAAAGAGATTTCCACAAGAGAATAAGGTTCCAAAGGGAAAACTGTTATCAAGATATGGTAGAACTAATGAGTGTCTTATGCATTTAAATGCAAATGTTAAATTTGATACAGTTTCAGGAATTTTAATCTCTTTGAGCTGATCCCTGTAAAATTCAGGCCTCATGTTAAAGTTCATCTTTAAAAAAGAATTGCAATTGGAATTGCAATGCAAGCGACAGAGATCTCCTGAGTTTCCCCACAGAGTAAGTCTATGCATATACACACACCCATATTACTAAGCAACATAAGCACTATGAAATTTGAAAGAGCAGCTCTTGTGTCTTCTGTGTTGTAAGGATCAGAGATTGGACCAAGGAAAGCAACAGTCCATGGTAAAGAAGTGATGAAAAGCAATTACACAGCAAATTACCCTTCCATATGGGTGTTTAGTAAGAAATACTGATCTGTAATGCAATTTGCAGCAAATCATTGATCAAATGTATGGATACATCCGAGGGTCCTTCTTACTGTGCTATTAAAGTGGCATATTTAATAGCTTTATTTAGCTGTCTAACAGGAAGGTGAACCTTTCATGCTAAATAAGCCTCAGAGCTTACATTTTCCTTGTGGTAGATCCACAGAATTATGATCAAATAATGGATTGTGGTATTTCTTGATTACACAGTTAGGGAGCAATCACCTGCCATGTTTGCTTATCTAGTTCATTTTCCTAATCAAGCCACACTGTAATTGAAGATTTTGAAACAAAGTCAGAGCAACTGCTGGAGAAATTGCCACGACAATTTTGATTCTGAACTTTATATCAATCACACTAGCTGCTCCCATAACAGTTTGCTTTTGCTACAAATAGTAGTGAACTTTCTTCTTTTGGATTTTCTTTCAGCACTGTTGATACTGTAGAGCTTTGTGCTTTGCCCTGCACTTTTTTTGGTGAGGTGTGTATGTGCACCCTGGCCTAATCACATACACTGATACACTTCATTTATTGGAAATGGCACAGACAGTTGATACAACTTGCTGGTGAATCTGGAGATGTTTGACAAACGTTGGAATAGTAGCAAGGTCTTCTACGCCCTAAAGCTGTGTTTTTTCACTGTTGCCTTTATTACCACTTATAAATATGTAGTTGATTTCTATCCATTAGTATTTTGTCTCAAAACTCTGCCGTTTCGGCTGGATTTAATGCATGTGCACTCATTTTTCTTTTCCCTGCAAATATATTTAATACATAATCAATTATTAAATAAGGGGGGTGTGTGAAGAAATTGAACCAGAAGGAGTCACCCATACAAACCCGATTTTTGTTAGCTGTATGACTCATTAGTGAACCTTACTCAGTGCTCCCATTGTGCTGAGCGCCTCGTAATGAAACACACAGGGTTAATGGCTGCAGTGCAGTGGGTTTAAGTGAAACCACAGCAGGTGTGTGCCTTAACGAGGTGTTAATGGGGAGACAGGTGCATGTAAATGCAGAGCAGGAGGGCACAGGAACGGCCAGGAGAGAGGGCAGAGCAGTGTGACCACAGAGTGCTCCAGGAGCAGTTACAGAGTTAAGCGCTAATTGTCCCAGGGCCTTTGATATCGGCAAGTCAGACCTAGAAGACTTCCTATCTGTAGTAAAACATTCTGTGTTGTTACCCCTTCTGTGGAAGAAGCTGGCACTAGGAAAGCTCCAAAGACAAATCTTGCTGCTTTATGCATTTGGCTAATTGACCTTTCCTAGGAAATATTGTGGAAAGTTTTCCCTGGATTAAGCTCTGGTCCCTAACTTGGTGCATGAGGCTTGGCATGCACAAGGGGGTCATACCTCCACCTGCCTTGTATAGAAAGCATTCCATTATATCCCCTTCTAGGAAAAAAACCCAGATATTGATAGCAAGGGCCCTAAGCTCATGAGCAAAGTAGCAATAAGAAATGCTAAAACCCAGCAACCTCAAGTATCCAGCTTGAGTGCCAGGGAGAGGCAGTGCCCTCAGATAAAATCCATGTCTTAAAGTAGGAACTGATTCACATGTTCTCAAATGATAAGAAACAGCATTTTTTGGAGTGAAATCTGAAAATGCAGCAATTGTCAGGGATGACCATACCACAAGCATCCATAGTGGACACATTCTAGAACGAACTTGCCCAAACTTAGAAAGTTGAAGCCCTCTTTCAGCAAATTAAATTCTTAGTCTTTGCTACTAAAACCGTGACATCTCTTATTTCTACCCTGGGAGACAAGTCTCCTTTTTATCTTTTTATTTGACTTTGCAAACAATAGTAAAACAAGGTTTACTGTTGATGGTATCATTGCTCCGACATGTTACCAACTAAAGGAGGAATAATTGACATGTCAAAATTCTCTGAGCTACCACAGAGATCACTATTTTTGTCCTGGCTTACTTCTAATGGTGGAATCTATTATTAACCCCCTTTTTCAACCCTGAAGGTAGAGGCTTCTTTTTCAATAACAAAATAAAAAATAGAGACCTAATTCTGGGAACTAATAGTCCCAAGAATATGTTTTCTTGATGCTGTGAAATGCCATCTTGTTGCCTGTTACACTCTGCTTGTGGTACACATTAACAATGTTTGGGACAAATCAAAATAAATTCTTTTGGAGGATTCACGATGAATAAAATCCTTAGCAAGAAAATGTTTTTATTAGATCTTTTATTATTGTTTGTTGCAATTTGACAGTTTCATCTTTCTCTCAGTTGTGAAACAAGAGTACAGGATAAGTCAGCTCCAAATATCATCCTGAGGGTATTTCTTTAGGCTCCTGATATAAGCAGCATTGGCTCAGATTACTCAATTACCTACTGGCACTCTGAAACTGCCTAAAGAAATCGCATGAATATGTTGCTGGAATTTGCATTAAATGTGAATGGGTAGTAAAAAAAAAAAAAATCTGGATCCTTTGACCTCTCTGTGGTTTGTATTAAAAAAAGAAAAATCTAACTAGGATCTCTTGTGTTAGAACAGCTGCATGCTTTAAAAACGCTACTAAAATTTATTTACTTTTTAAAATGCTTTTATTTATAACTTTTCACAGCTAAAAATTAAAATAGTCTATTTCCATTAAATTACACTGAAAAAAAGAGAAACACAATTTTTAATGACACTGCTTGGGTCTCATGGAAAAAGGAATAATATGCTTACCTCTGAAAATTGCTTGTTATTCTTTAAGGTAATATTTTGAGCTGTCCATTTTTTTCAGTTGTAAGGCAAGCTGACAGGCACTTTGGACAACTTATTGTGACACTGTGAGCCATAAATGTGATGCAGTGCTTCATAAATGTGACAAAGTACTTCCAAAACAACTGTTGACTTTTAAAGGCATCCTACTTCTCTAAAAGGAGGATATTTATTCTAAGTGCAGTTTGTAGGGATTCTTGGCTAATTTGCTACCTACACATCTTTAATATGTTTGTGAATTCAGAAGATATTCATAATTGTAAGTATCTATGAGATTACTGTATTTTAAACCAGGCTTGACAGCACAATAGAATCCAATCAAAGAAAGCATTGGTTGTACAAGGGATGCTTGAAAAGAAAGACAACTTGAATGCAAATAAGATTAAAAAAATTGACAAAGAAACTGAAACTGCATGTGTATGTCTGTACTTCATCCTCTCCACATCATCTCAGGAACCAAACATAAAAATACTATTGTTATTATAGGAGAGGTTCTAATGAAAACTGAAGTGTAGAGGAGTTAAGATAGAACAAAGTGGTTTCCCATCAGATTGATACATTAATAGCCTATAAAAGATGATGCATATTTAAATTTCCTTAACTGCTTAAAACTCTTTCCCACTGTTTGTGTTACATAAAGAAATTTTGCTGAAAGAAAATGCACTTCCAGCTTGATGTTCATCTAAATTCAGTGTGTTTCTCAGCAGATTTAAAAAATTCCAGCTGCATCCAGCCTTACACTGAAAGAGATCAAGTCATATTTACAAGATTTAAATCCAGTCAAACTAATGGTCTCAACAAAATCTTCCCACTGTTATTGTCATCATATATCAGATGACTCACAGGTATTACTAATGCATGAAACTTTTTAATGTGAGAACAAGTTAGAACTAAATTAAACAGTGCCTGATTATAGAAATATATTCACCACTAAAGCTAAAGACAAAAGTATACCCAAAACCTGGTCTATGTGTGTTTTCCACATATGGTCCAAAGGAAGAGATTGCCCCTTGGTAAAATCCTTGGCAGGTGGAAAAGGCAGTTACACTGTACTTTAGATTGTATTTCTATAATAAATAAAATATTTCTATAGAAATAAAATATTATTTCTATATATCTTCAGTTATCATCACAGGAAGAGCTCAGGAGCGGCACTACATGCCTCTTGAAGCACTGTTGAAGGTTCTTTTATAAGTCATTCTTAGTCAAGTTGGGTTAAGAAGTTGTCGTTCCCCTCTCCACTCTGTGTTTCCTCATCACACCACTGTGGTACTGTGTCGGGGGCAGTTGTACACAGTTGGGCCTCAGCAGCCTGAACTTAACCATCTTTATAAAATCTTTGATGACTATAAAATCTTCCAGTGATTTCCAGAAGCAACTATGAGAATAAGCAGTGAATGAGATGAAGGCCTTAAGCCACACACCACATGAATGCCAGGGCCTTTTATCTTTGACAACTCTGTTCCCCAAACTGTCTGCCATGACAATCCAGGAAATTCATCCAAAAGCATTGACTTGTTAGTCCTGTTAGGAAATTTTCAAACAAGGCTTGAAATAAGGTGATGACAAAAATTCATCTATTACTATAAATATGATCCTGGAGATTAATTGAGGGAAGTACAAAAGAGAAAAGATGGACTGTGGTAATAATGAAGACAAAAAAGACTGGAGATGAATTTACTTATCCAGCCATCTGTGGCAAAAAGGCAGGGCAGAAGCAGGCCCCTTTGGCATGTCGTATAAGCATATTTCAGAAAATGGAGAGCAAAGCTCCAGATGGGATAGTACACCAAAAGAGTTCATGGGATGCAAGAAATAAAGGGTGGTGGGAATAACAGGAGCTGGATGGCAAACCGACTGAGGGATCTGGTAGATAGATTCTTATACATAGATTCAATAAATTGTATGAAAAACAGGATTTTGGAGAAAGTGGTGGTTATGCCATTAAATATTAAAGGCACACTTACCACCTGTCTCAACTGAGATAAAAAAGGAAAGGTAACAAAGCAATATAAAAGTTTCAAGACCTTTATAGTATAAGTTGAAAATAAAGACTAACAAAATAGAAATCAGGTTGACTAAAAATGTGTACAGATAAATTGACATGTAATGTTTAGATAAAAAAAGTTGAAATACAAAATGTCTTTTTAGTATCAAAACAAATGAAAGGTGAGTAAGATAGAAAATGTTGATTCATAATTAATGAAAAAAGAAAAAAAGGAAATATCCATTACTGAACATAGGAAAAAAAAGTAAGTAGTGTCATAGAACAGACTAAGGTGTTTTCTGCCCTTTTTAATTTCTTCTTCATCCAAAGGTTTAGCTGCACAATCATCCACAATAATTCCACCTTCATCAAAAGGTTTAGATTTTTCATTTTAATATGTGTAGAATTGACAATGTGAAACATGTGAGTTAAAGTGGGTTTAGAGGAGTTAGATGCCTTATAGGCCCTGATGGAAAATTCACCTTAAAATTGTTCTAAAACAAGCCAGGGTAATCTCTAAACCAGAAATTATTATTTTCAAGAATGTGGAAAGGCTGGGGAAAATCCCTCAGAACTGGAGAACTGGAAACTGTCTTTAAAAGAGAGGGGAAAGGACTTTGGAGCAGACTGACTTTTAGAAAGGCACCTGTCTCAAAAAGGCAGGAAAACATAATGTGTCCTAAGATAGGTACACAGAAACCAACGTTCAGTTCTGAAAGTTGCACCTTGACATTACTGGGTACACAACACTTTTCTCTTGGTACTTTCACAGATGTAATTGGATTGTCATGGTACAATTTGCCAGAGTAGAGAAACCAGCAGAAGAACTTAAGAAACTGGAGATGTATTCCCTCTTAGATGCAGGACTGAGTCGTCAGCTTGAAGACCTTGGTCCTGGGGGCAGAACTAGGAGTTTGGGATTACAGCAGGGGAAAATGCATGTCTTTTCATTGGGGGATCTGATTCAAACTGGCACACCACGATTAACTGCAAAGTCTCAGATGGTTTTTATTTTTGCATATTTATTTTTCCCTGCCACAAGATACAAACTAGGATGTTTAGTTAGAAAAACATGTTTAATTGTACTCTGCATAAACTTCCATTTAGAAAGAAAATGTTTTTCAAATAAAGTTCTTTAAATGTTTTGTGTAACATCTGGATTTTTTTTTTTTTTTCATAAGGGATCTGAAAAAAATTTAGAATCCCAGACTCCTTGTGGTTCTCACATCTTCATAAAAAGGCAGATACTAGAATGTGCTTGCTGCTGGGAACCGACACTTCACAATTAATACGGGAGGAAAGCATCTCCTACTAAGTACAGGTTTGATCCTGCAGTGCCTAGGAGTTTTGCCTGGGGGTCTTTCTGAAGAGGACTGTGAATTGTGTGCAAGATGGAGAAGAGAGTTTTAAAAGATGTTTTTCTCCTATTATCCCCTGTGCAGGGGCTGAGCCTGCTCATCCTGGCATGGCCAGTGTCACAATGTGCACATGCAACATTCCCACTGGGCAGTGGAGACAGGAGGGTGTCCTCCTGCAGTCACATCCAGACAAGTGCAACTCATACACACAACAATAATGCAGATTATATTCCCCAGACTATTTAGATAAATGCACTATGATTCAGCCTCTTAATTTTATCACAACACCTAAAATTTATTTGTTGCTTCCGTGGAAGATCTGATTTCTGAAGGCATACGATGACAAACTCTTAATCTTGGTTAAAAAAACAAGCAAACAAAAAAATCAAAGTATATTATAAACTCTTAGACTTCTAAAGAAGGTATAAAAAAGCACAAACTGTAAGGGTTCAAAACCAAAAAAAGCAAGAACCAACAGTTTTTATCATTTCTTCTAGTACTTTGGAGTTAACCTTACCACTTTTTATGGGCTAGGTCCACTAGAATATTGTCTTGGGCTTTCAATCCATGCTCTACTCCTACTCTCGAGTTTAAAATTACAGCTGCTTTGAAGATAAATGAATTCTAGTCCAGTGCTACAGAAGACTAAAAACTTTTAACAGTTTTCAGTAGTACCAAAAACTTAGGTCCTATATCCCTTAGAATGTCAGTGGTAGCTAGGTGTTTAACTCTTCTAAGCTCTTTTACAATTCTTACCTGAAATCTCTGTTAAATTTAAGTGTTTTGCCTGTTGAGCTGAAGGACCAGAATCGACTCTTGCACAGTATGTTTCTTATAATTACTCACAATGGGAGACTGCACTGACAGCCAACTCTGGGAGGTATTTCTGAGTCTCTGATTTCTAACATTCTTCACTTTCTCACCCTATGGTACGAACAAACTGCCTTATATTGCTGACAATTTATGTTTTCCCTCTATCACCCACCTACGTAACATCTATGTAGAGCATTTACGTTTACACTAATAGCCCCTGAGAATCAATTACCATAAGAAGATCTGTTTCTTTACACTTCAGCTGATGAATCAGTCATAGGTTAAAACAAGAGGAGGTAAAAAGCCAGCATGTCTGCACAGATTTTCTAAAAGCCCTTTACTTAAAAATACTCTGGATACAGAATTTTTTTTTCCCTGTCGTGTGCATGCTCAATATTATTTTACCGGCCTTAAAATCTGCTTTCATAAATGAATTGAGCAGAAAAGCACTCAGGATTAAGTGTATATTTTATACACTCCACTACTGTGTAGTATCCCCAGGCAGCAGAACACAGGCTGTTTAGTTGGCACTCCCTGGTGGAAGGAAGCATGATAGCAAACCCAGCTAAACTTCAGACCTGATCTTGTAAAAATGGCACCGTGAGGAGGACAGAAAAAAATCCTGGTGGATTTCCCAGCCACCAGGGATTACTTACTAGCCCCAGGTAGAGTTCTTCCATGGAGGTTTTGTCCTTCCCTCACACATAGAGAGGGATTTGTGGGTCTGTTGATGACTTTCCCCCTCTTTCTAAAAAGTTCTCAGTGATAAAGCTCTGCAACGAGTTCTTTCTACCCTTCCCAGAGATTTTTAAGAAGTGTGGAACCATCATCACCATCATGTGCAGAATGTGATGTCTGTCCTGATTTTTCTTTCACAGACCAAGGTAAAATGGCTTGAAGAACCTTACTTAGATTTTTGGAATAGATCTCACATGGCCAAAGTTGCCCAAAACCTGATTATTTTTTAACCTTTTTCAAATGTTGTTTAGAAATCCCTTCACTTTCTCATTGATGACCAAACTGACAGCAATACTGCTTATTAGAAGATGCAGTTATATCCCATCAAGTTCCTGACATCTGTGTACATTTCCAGAACTATTCATACTGTGGCCATAACAGTGTGAGTTGCAAAGCAGTCTAAAGACAGAAATCTCAGGGGGAACCTCCTGGCAATGGGCACCTGTCCAGTGGTCTTTCTCTGCTATGAGTAATTTCCTACAACAAAGGCAATCCAAGCCCCAGGTTTTGTCACCTAAGTGGTACCTTTCCACCAGAAAATGCACAGATATACACCAGTCACACTCTCCTGGGAACAAATAGCCCCTGTTCAGAAAGTAATGAGAACTTGGATATTCATTGACAGTGTGACACTTTCAACCAAATACTGCCTTTGTAACCTGTGATTATATAGGTACAGTAGCAAAAGAGGCACTGGATGAGCAAAGGTAGTTGCCAGCAAACACTGGAAAAATGCTTCCTAAGCACAAGCAAAATTAGCAAAAAATCATATGTTAATGCAATTCAAATGCCAATCTCAAAGCTCTCAAGATCTTCCTAATTCTGAAGTTCACAGTGAGAGTGAAGAATTTATAAAACTATCAAAGGAATCCCTTTTTTTGGATCAAATCCATTTCAATTTAATTAAACATCCTGAAAAAATATTTTGTAAAAGACAAATATTTTTAAAGTTAATGCAAGGCAACATTGATATGTATAATTTCCATCTGAGAAGTATAAAAACCATATGACTGCTGTTCATAGTTACAGTCTCACAGCAATTTCCCAATTATAGCTCCTTATTTAAGAAGTGAAAAGACTTTATTTTTGAACCGCTTGTCTCTTTTCTTATACATTACTATCGGTATTAAAAAGGCAAAAGAAAATTTCTTGGTCAACTTTTATCATGGCCAAATTTTAGCCTTAGTTTCATGTATGTAAGCCTTGTATACTGACAATGTGTGGAAGACATATAAATCAAATTTCCCTTTGCAATGCTACTACAGTTAAAAAGAATTTGAGAAATATCTGAGTCACCAAAGTCCATAACATCTTTGACTTAAAGCAGTTGCAGGGCACATCTGCTAAGAGAGAAGCTTACCTTTTTATATAAACACTTTTTCTTTTATGAGTGGAACCATGATGAAAGTAACTCCAAATAAAGCAGGGGGACAACCTAGCTTGAATTAATGTCTTGCAGAGCCAAAAAAGTCTATGGCAGCAGGAACCAAACTACAACTATCAACAGGTTTTCAGGCAGCACCGTGCACAACACTGAGGCAGTGGAGGTGTGGCTGGTTTGTTACTTAAGAGACTGCAATGCACGGAGTCATCTCCACTTCCTGCCAGATTTCCTGTATTGATGGAGTGCTCTGGGCAGCTGGACTGGGATCCTGCTTAGGTACTCCTGGGAAAGGTACATCTCTGCAGCTGTCATGTCCCATTAAGGGAAATCTATTTTATTCCTAAATCAATCAGAAGAGGGGGAATGGTAGGGTCCCCATTCAGTGATTTAGCAAGATCTTATGCTTCTCTTTATGGCTAGGTGGAACTGTATTTCAGCTGCAAACACTCAAAGAAACCTATATTGTATTTTTGCCTGTTAACTCAATTTTCAAGAGAATGAGCTTTCAATATTTGTGTTCTCACAATGAGTGAACACTTATATACCTGCCTTTGTCTGGTACTAATGACAGTCTTAATTAATTCCAGGAAAACATCAACTGTGTCTCCCATGTAAGGATTTTGGCCTCCAAGAGGGGCTGTTTTCTCTTACATTCCATGGGCAAGATCCAAAGTCCATAGAGTCAATTGGACTCGGACAAGTGTGTTTTGGCAGGGGTCATGCATGCCCAGCTTATTTGGCATCCATTGTTAGTAAAATTACACCTCTGCTGTCATGCCTGTAATCCATCTCCCCTCCATAAAACTATGCATTAATCTTTCCAGTGTGAATTTGCAGGTATCCTTCACCTTTTCCATAGGGTCCATGGACTTAGCTCACATTTCCATTTGCTTAGTGTTCACACATGGCCATGGTTCAGTTCACATCCTCCTGGTAACATGGTTTAAATGGGGTAACCTGAGTGTGCAACTGACTCTTGGCTTTTCACATTGTTCTTGTGCAATTTGATCTCTTCAAAACTGTCCTTTGTTATGATAATATATTTGCAGTGCGAATTTACTTTCTTTTTCTCACAACACCCAAACATGTCTTGGGTAAACCAATGAAATTTAGCCCTCAGGGTTGCTAATTCCACAGTTTTTCATAAACTGCAGGAAATATCACTTTGGTCCACCTAGTCCTTCTTCACCATTTTGCTGACAGCCATGCTTGAAGTAATGCAGGATATTTTAAAACAACGTAAATAAATGGGAAAATGACACTACATCAGTCTAAATGCACAGGAATGATGCAGAGTAAATAAGGAAAATATCATATATGTAAATAATTTGTGAAATCAAGTTAAAATTAATGACAAAATTGAGTTCCCTTTGTGGTTGATTTCGATTTAGCTGCACCCAACAATAAAATAGTTATCAAAGAAAGCTACCAATTAGATTTTAATTCAAAACATTTCCAGAAAAAACAGTTCCCAAATCTCAATTGATATCTCTCCAACAACCTCCTAATTGCAGCAAGTTGGTGGTAAAGGGAAAAAAAAAAAACCTGCTTTAAATGAAAAAATGTATTCCGTCTGCTGGAGCATGCAGTATCCTTTCCTTAATTATTCCCAGGATTTCCCCTGTACATGAGCTTCCGCTGAAGATTATATATAGACAGATAAATATGTCTGTGTTGTCTGTGTGTGCATGCGCACACGCACATGGACGTGTGCTGAGGGAAAGAGACAGGAAACGTTACTGTTACAAAACCTAAGGGATTTATCCAGTGTTCCACTGCTTTCTTGTGAAGTGGACTATTGGGCAAAGATTGAAAAGTCCACAGCATTCAGATCTGGGGAATTTCTTCTGTTTAGTTTCATAAAGCGGTATGCCTTCTTGAAATGATCTTTGGAATAATCAGGAATTTGGAATCACCTATAATGAGATTCTTCAGAGCCTGTCCGGTCTCATCTTTCACTCTCCAAACACAGAGTAAAATATGTTGCTTTAGCCAGGAAGTGCAGCAAAATTCATTCTTCTCTATTTTCCTGTCTGAGGTAGACAGACCCACCCCATGATTCTGCCTTCATCTAAATGAGACCATACTCTTCTGAAACACCTCGGTCTGGTCCTTGCCATTTTCCTCTGTCCACAACTGAAACCTGGTGACAGTCCTCTGCAAAGTCCTAAAAACTGAGAAAGATGACACTGAGACTTTTAAGTCTGATCTGCTTGGCAAGAATATGCTCCATGTGACAAGAGATGAAAAAACCTAAAAATATTCTATATGTTTTAAGCAGAAACTTCCAAGCAGATATCAGTAATGTCTTTGAGACATGCAAAATCAACACTATATTATCTAGGAAGAACTAAGGATATCTGACCACCTTCCACATGGAAAGATCAGAGTACTTTTTTTTTTTATTATAGGTCAATGAGCAACAGACAATATCTTACCTCTTGCTTTCCTTCTTGGAAACCACATAACCCTCTACAGATATTGAATTCTTCTGAGCTGGATTTTAAAACATCATCTAGCATTTGAAAATATGGTTATAGAACACGTTACAGTCCACAGAGTATGCTGGCATGGCACTGCTAGGGAAGATGGATTAACAAACTGAGGATGAGGCAAAGGTAGGAGGACAGTGCTGAACGTCTTTTGCAAGGAAGGACTAGATGAATCAGCGTGCAAGGATCGTAACAGATATTATTAGCTGATGGTGTCACAAAATCAGCTTTTTTTTCTCACAGTATGTGAATACTTTTAAACATAATCTCAATAATACCGATCAATGCGCCTCCTGAAATTCCCCTCACACTGAAATTTTTAAATCTGATTGGAGCCCTGGAGAAACTGGTGACATATTCTTGGCAGCTACCATTTCTGGGAAATGAAGATGCCATTGGTTCCCCTCCGGCTCTTAGGGTTAAAAGAGAAGGATGTTTGGGTACATTATAATCTAGGGTGGGGCATATTTTAGGCTCTTCTCATGGAGTTCTAGAGACACCACACCAACAAGCTTCACCAGGGAGGTTTAAGATGGAGATCATGAAGAATTCCTGCATGGAAAGGGCAATTAAGCATTGGAATGGCCTGTCCAGGGAGCTGGTGGTGTCACTAACCCTGGAAGTGTTCAAGAAGCAGTTGGATGTGACAATTAGTGCCTTGGTTTATTTGACAAGGTGGTGATTGGTCAAAGGTTGGACTTGACAATCTTTTCCAACCTTAATGATCCTGTGATTCCATGTATGGTCTGTTTCTGGGCTTAAAGGGTCCTACTGTGATAATTTCCTACATAACACATCTGAAAGAACAGTGGAGGGATGTCTGAGGTCCTACACATCTGTAGATGAAAGAATTATCTGAAAACTGTAGCAGTAAAGAAACAAACTTGGGGCATGTTCTCTTTATCACAATATACCTGGTCTACTTTCATAATAAAATCAACCAGTGTGAAAGTGCCTTGATTTTCTCAAAAAAGCCTTCATGAAGAGTCTGGCATCCTTGGCACACATTACATTAACTCGTGCAATTTCAAAATCAGCTTCAGTATAAATGCTCGTGCCTATAAGATGCCATCTCTCTTTTTCTGGCTTGCTTTGCCGATTTAGTTTTATTTTCCATGGTTAGGAAATGTATCTTTAACTATCAGAACAATTGCTGATTATGTGAAAGGAATTTTCATAGACTATGTTTTCATTTGTTTAGTGGGGAAAAGAAAAAGAAAAAAAAAGGACAGGAAAGAAGATATTTGATGTCTCCAGCAGAGTAATGGAATGGAATCAAAAATGTCAGCACAGTCTCAGGTACATCCAATTTAATCATTATATCCATTCAAAGAAATTCTAACACTGTTTTTTGTTATGTCCCTGACTTCTTGCAACGTTTTGTTGGTCAAATCCACCCACAGAAAAACACAGATGACTTCCCTTCCGCATAAAGATAAGTTAAAGAAGTAACAAAGCAACACCTTTCAACAAAGGCAAAGGATATTTTAACAAGGGATCCTACTTGCCCCCCCTTCCACAACTAAGGTCAGCAATGAAATTTGGTTATAAATTCAAATATTCATGCAGTTCTAGATTATTTGAGTTAAAGTGTTTTGATTAGAAGTGCCTTTGGGGTTCTAATGAATGTGATAAATAAGGAGCCCTGCTCAAGTGTTAATTCTTGGCAAAAACCAAACTTACCAGCTATTGTCACAACCACACATAAAACAAATGAGAGGTGGAGCTGCCTCTAATAAATATTTTCTGTGTTTCATCAGAGGAGTGTGGTCTGAATAATAGCTCTGACAAAGACCAGCATGTCTAAGATCAAGACTGCAACACATACCAACAGGCCAGAGGGGAAAATATCTCATCTAAAGACCAAACAGAAAAATCCCTTGTAGCTGTGATTATCTGACAGACAGAGAACTGCTCTCTGGAAGGTTATTGAGGCCCATTGTCCCACCCCCCTACTATTACACTCTATCTACAAGAAAGACACGGAAGTCACACACCAGCACCCACAGACATCCGCAAATATTGACTTCATTAAAATCATATTGTGCTTTTTTTCTCTCGTTTTTTTTTATCTGTAGGAAAGTGTCCTCTCCGGATGTTTTCTTCCCCTTTTTAAGATGCCGAGGACTCCACCTCCTTCTTCCTGTGGGTAACAAAAAAAAAAACAAACCACAAAAAAGGTCGTCATTTGATGCCTGCTTTGTCTCTTACTATAATAAAATTATATTCCTCTGTATCACACACTTATCTGCTTGACATCTATGCTTGACATTTAGTAATAAAACTGAAGTCATAATCTGCTTTCAGTTAGAAGACTCATCTTGAAACCCGTTGGTATTCTTGTCAAAAATAATAATTGCTCATTGTCAACATTAACCTCCTTGAGCCTGCAGATCCATCATTCCCATTGCTCGAGTTAACAAGTATTACTGCCTACAAAAAGCTGCTGTTGAGGTAATGGATGGAACACTGTAGCTGTTACATCTTACTAGATGTTCTCATAGTAGTACTTCATGGTAACATTATCTGGGAATGGTTCAAAACAAGTCCTTAGTTACAGTAAAAAAAATAGAGCTTTTGACAGAATTATAATAATTCACAAAAATCCTCATTTATTACACATACTGTTAATAACCAAACCCATGCAGGTTTGTTCTCTTAACGTTTTTTAACCAGAAAGTGAGCTTGTTGTACCACATAAAGTATTTATGCCAAGTGGGATAGCACTTGAGATAATAATCTTTCAGAGTTTTCCACAAAAGTTTTCTTGTTCACTTCAGGTAATAATCTCTCCACCTGAATATTTTAGCATATCTGAGGTACACGAGGAAAATTGGAGACATGATAGAAGGGTCTAGTATGTAATTATTTAGATTAGTTTAGAAATAAAAAATAATCATATTAACCCCAAGTTTTCTAAGCAATTAGAAATCTAGCTAGATGTCTATTTGAATAAGTAAGAAAGTATAATACACTTCAAGGTGGAAATTCCACCCATTTAGAAAAAAACCAAAGAATTATGAATGCTTTCTCCACAAAACACCCTGAAAAGACAGTAATTCTCTGGGGGAAAAGACAGAAAACAAACAAACAAACAAACAAACAATCCCAAACCCTCAACCCCAAAGGGGTTAAGCTGTATATGCTGCTCATCAAATTTCAAAGCAAGGATTACACTACAATTAATTTGCTTCTTCTTGACTCCATTTCCTTTATGCTGAGTAAACTGAAGGGAAAATCTGCTTCTGTCCAGGCTTTTTCATTAGGACTCAGGAAGTAACTGACTATAAGAAAAATATTTTTCTTAGAATTGCTTGAGACTCTGTGACTTGCCTTGCTATCTATTTCAAACACAAATTCTTTGAGTTCAAGTTATATTAATGGAACTAAATGCAAAAACAGTTATCAGGGCTTTGTAAGATAAGAGATGACAATGTAACTGGTACCACACAACACTAATCCTAAATGCTTTTATAATTCTAGAGTCTAATTAGTCTAAAAATATTTGTGCTTATCACAGAGGTATGACATTCATAATGAAATCACAATACTCATTGGTTGTTGCTGACCCATAGTAAATGTTAAAAGTTTGAGAATTTTATGGGGTTGAAAAGGAAAGATTCTGTGTGTAATGATGCTAGTAGCACTTATGGTGTTATAAAATATCACATTAGGCTTGTATTTTCCTAACTGGAGAGGTGCTATGGCAGTGAAATAGTAATTTTTGTTGATGACAAACAATGGTAAAAACTTGCAGATGTCCTGAATGTATCAATACTGGTCAAATATGTGGTTTGAGATTTTATTTAGTCATTGAATGGAAAAACAACTTTTTAACAGTATCTGGTGGGTTTACCACACAATTGTCATTTCACCAATTTTCAGTCTGAAAAATCAAAGATAAATGTCCCTAATAATGGTCTATCCATAATAATGAACCACCATGAAGCTCATTTTGCAAAGTCAACCATCTAATCTCAGCTGTGTTGTTACAACTAAAAGTATCACTTGGCCAAAAGAATTATAATTAAATAATATGTGAAGGGAATCCGTACAGTTTGACAACTGACACCCAAGTATACACTTTCAGCCTCACTTTATTAGAAATCTAACATCCTACTAAAGGAGGTTGTTTGGTAAAAAAAAATCAGGCATAAATTTATGCTGATTGAGAAAGAAAGCGCCACATCTGATAAATCCTCCTCCTCCTCCCCATGTCCTGGTTGGGATGTTAAACTTTCCCATTTCACATGCAGCAGAGCCATGCAGAGGTACAGCACGTCCATTTACAGGCACAACTCCCTAAAGTATTGACCCTCCTGTATTCCTGTTTTTTGATCTGAAAGACAAGCAGAGGTGTTGACAGCCTGGACAGACATACACTCATCAGGGGCTGCTGCTGCTGAGAGGAATGCTGCTCAGTGTGCATGTTCCTGTTATTCTAGATCTCAAATGCCCCCTCCTATGCTGCACTGGAGGAATCAGTGTAATGCAGAGGCTGTGTGATCACAAAGTACCTCTGTCTCTAAGGTCAGTTTACAGCCTAAAATGGCTTCAGAGAGGTTTGTGGAAGGTTAGTTATGATTTTTCCTTTCTTTTTTTTATTTTTTTTTTTGAGGAAGCAAAATGCTTATCTTGTTAAACTCATATTCACATTCCAAACATCACAGAAAGGCAATTGCAGCAGCCAACGCCATGTAAACTTTTCTGTGCTTCAGAGGTGGGCTACATTCATGGTTTTAATGTAGTTTGCCCTGGGTTTTTCTTTTAATTTTCTGTTTGCAAAGAAGTGGACAAACTAGACACTGTCTTCAAAGGGAACTTCTGAATCAAAAAATACCCTGGCAAAAATCAAGACTTGTGCTCAGTCTAGCCAACGGCAGCGTGCCCCCAAAAAACTCAAAGAAAGGTGTATTCAGCTACAAAAAACATTCAATTCACTTCACGAAGAGTTCAGTGTTGATTTGGTTAGTGCAAATGTGATATTTGCGTCAGATTCTTATGTCTTTAGAGTAGGTAAGGAAAAGGTCAGCCAGAAGTGATTTCCTTACTTTTTTTTTAAGAGGGGCTGTCTGTATGTAGAGCATTGCTTGCAGAAATAACAGAAAAAAAAAATTGGGTGATGAAATTATATAAACGATATATACAAATATATTATCTCTCGTGTTAAATCTTCAGCCATTGCACTAGCAATGAACAATCTCTGTTTCTACACCAACTTACTGCAGCCCCAAGATTGTGCCCGTGCTATAACTTGTGTCTGAACCTGGTAAGAGCTTTCTCCTGCATTCTGAACCAAAATCCCATTGAATTGTGGAGTCTCACTCTCTCCAATCACCACTGCTTACAAATAGGCTCCCACGTTTTTCCTGCTGTGGCTGTGGGCTGTCCTGCCTGCCCTTTCCCACTCTCCATGCCCCTGTGAAAGGCCAGAAGAATCCTTTGTGTGAAACTTGTGCTGAACTTTGTTAAAGTGTCTGGGTGAGGTTTTTGAGGTGTGCTGCTGCACTGCAATCTCCTTTTGTTTTATTCCTCTATTATCCTCGCATTTTCTTTTAAGTACTGAAAGACTTGTGTTGGGAACACGCTTGAACAAAAGCCTAGGTTTTATTATACCTCCTCTCTCTTTTCCAAGTTACTAATAGGTGAGATTGGAGAGGCACTAAGTAACATGCAATTGCTCATTACTCTCACAGTAACAGCTTTGCAGCTCACCTCTGTGCTGGTTTTGGCTGGGGCAGAGTTAATTTTCCTCGCTGTAGCTAGTATAAGGCAGTTTTAGATTGACACTGAAAACAGGCTTTATAATTTGAAGATGTTTTCATTCTTGCTGAGCAGCACTTGCACAGAGTCAAGGCCTCTTTTGCCTCTCTTGATGAGGATGCACAAGAAATTGGGAAGAGGTAGACCTGGGACAGCTGAGCCAAGGGATAACCCATAGCACACAGCATCATGCTCGGCACGTAAAGCTGGGGGAAGAAGGAGGAGAGGGGGGATGTTCAGAATGATGGCATTTGTCCTCCCAAGTCACTGTAACATGTGATGGTGCCTTGCTTTTCTGGAGATGGCTAAACAAAGGCCTGCCCATGGGAAGTGGTGAATGAAGTTCTTTTTCTTTGCTCGAGGGCACAGTTTTTGCTTTACATATTAAACTGCCCTTATGTCAACCCACAAGTCTTGTAGGCACTGAGGGGGAGTGGCTGAGTGGGGCTCAGTTGCCAGATGGGGTTAAATTGTCACGAGTCAAGACTGAGTTACAAGTGGCTTAAAATGGGAACCCACCAGTCCAAATAAAAGATTTACTTATCACCTAGTTAATACTGGGATAATCTTGCAGGTGTTTGCCAAAACATACTCACAAACAGGCCCGCATATGTCAAGAAACCAAAAAACATCCAAGGACCAAGACACTAGTAATAAGAATTTGCTGCAAACGTTGCCAATTTATACTGCCTGCATCTCATGTTATCAGTTTTCACCCCAAATTAATATACACTGAAAGGTTTTATAAATGCTGCAGATATATATCTTTACCAAAGAAGTTTATAGTGTCAGAATAATCCTTGTAAGCCCTACAAAGTGTCTGATTCCAATAACATTTAGAGGAATTATAAAAACACTTCTACTTTGCTGATATTTGAGGGTTTCACATTAGCTTGTTGATTTTAAAATTTAATCTACAACCACTGAGTTCATTACAGGCTATTGCAAAAGCCACTTTGTATCAGTCAGATCCATTATCCAACGGGGTGATGATTTTATTAGCTCACCCTTCAGCTGTGGCAAAAAATTTGGATGTTTAGCTCTGGTAAGAAAAAAAAAATGCAATTCTAGTAAAGAAAAAATATCTTCCTTATGAAGAAACTTCTGAACAGAGAGAAAAAGAACTATCAGTAGGACAGGTACCTATAATTATTCCCGCCTACCTAAAATGAGAAGTGTCAGAGTAATGCCATCATAGAATTGTAGATCTTCCTATTTCCAAAATGTTACTTTACATTATATTTTTGCAATACTGTGGTTTCTCATTCAAGTTCCACTGGTTTAACTGGGGTTAAGCTGTTAACATACATAGTTAACTACATGATGAAACTATATATGAAGAGTTTTGTGCACTGACTGCTTCCACAGCTTATGCAGGTCACTGAGGAGTATCAGACTAATCACAAAAGTAATTTCACTGCTGATAGCTTATACATGCAAAAAGACTTAAGTCTCAGAGATCCAGTTTTTTGCCCTGCTGACAGCCCATGCATCAATAAAAAACTTACACAAATTACCTGTTTTTAATTTGATACTAGCTAAAGTATGCACTCTACTGTGAGGTTTTTAGTTAAATTACAGTACCTTGATTGTCTCTGTATTTTTAACCTTAGCAACTTGTAGATTAAAAGTATTTATAAAAGTTTATAAGACAACTGGTGAGAAACATTTCATCAAACTTATTTTAAATAGCAAAAGAATAGCTTTTCTTTTTTTTTCAAATCATTAATAGAAGACAAGTTTCTCAAGACTCTTCAGGGAAGAGCTATGCAATATTTAACAAATAAAAACTATTTGTTAATTCAACCACTATCTCCAGTATTTCATGGGGTTTTTTTTTCCCAAGCACAATGGTAACCAAGATTTTACCAGGTTTTTTCCCTTTTTAAAATAAAACTTTCCACAGAAAGAGAATGCTCCCTATCTATTTTAGCTCTCATCATAGAAGATAGTACACAACTCTGTGCCATTTCCTCTTTGCTTTTCACAGCTTGAAGCCTTATATTTAAGGCAGGGATTTAGACTGAACTCAGCTGTCATGATGTTGTTCTCTGACTGTGTCTGGAAGAGGACCTGGCTGTGTGTTTGGGGGGAGTTAGAGTGGGGGATCACACAGCACAGGGGCTGGCATTAACTGATGTCATTCCACTGAGGTCCTCATTTGTGTGCTGATCCAGGACGGCTGTGGCTCTGAGCTGGTGCCCAGAAAGATGTGCTCCACTCTCTGTCACTACTGGGCAACTCTTCCTGAAATTTAGGGCTGGAGATAACTGTGGCAGTTTGGATTCCACTTTGTGAGAGCTGTTGGAGTGTGCCAACTTTCTAATGGCAGAGGAAGAAAGAAGCACCATCAGCACAGTCTGCTTGTGCTGCTTCTGTTTGTGATGCTGACGCTTGATGTCCTGAAAGCCATCGCCATTGCATGCTTCCCTGTTGATGCCACTGCACATCCTCAGAATAAAAGCCAAATGACACTTTGCACTCTCCTGCCGAGATAATTTTAACCCCTACACTCCCTCAAAATACAGAAACACTGATTCAGGCTGAGACACAATTTCTGTAGAACTTCCAGCTTACTTAAAACAATCACTCTAAAGGAGTGGAAAGAAATTGACACAGTATCATAGGATAAGCAATCCTATTAATTCACAGTATATTAGCTGAAAAGCTCTTCTTGTGTAGTGACAAAAACATTGATTTTCAATTAAGTTGTTGAGTGTATTATCTTATCTTCTCAAAATACTTCCCTTTTTGTGTTGCCTGCCTTATTTCCTGACTTGCTAGTTACAACTGCATATTCACCTGCTTACACTAGACATAATAGTATTATGTAATTTCCATATTGCAGTTTTTTTCTTTTTTTTTCCTTTTTTTTTTGCAGGGGGGTGTGCACTGGGGCAAAATCAACTGAGAAAGTCAAGGGTTCAGTTTGCAAAACCACGTCAATGGGATTTTGGGGTTTTCCAAACCAAGAGGAAACATGGAAGTCATGCTCAGGTGCTTGTTCTGACTGACTCACTGAAACAGGGACTAGTGGTGTAATTGTAATGTGCAACTACTGACCACCTCCAATATTTCTCAATACACAATGGTCATGCTTCTTTCAGCCTCTCTGAAAATTTTACCCACCTATATTTGATTTTTACTTTGGTTTTTTGTGGCTATTTCTGCTTTTTCCGTGTGTTCTCCTTTATCTTCCCAGGGGTTGTAAATGAAACTTGATAACCTTTTCTAAGTTAAAAAAAAAAATCTGTCTGGCTGTGACAACAGGTGATATAATTTTTTCAAGACCTTGTTTTCCCAGCTAGGGACTTTGGAGGAAAACTGGCTAGGCTTTGACTTTGCTTGGAGAGCTTGAAGTGGAAATAGAGTATCTGAAGACTCAGACAGCTCTTGACTCTACTTTGAAATTTCTTTTTGAAATAAGCTATCTTGTCATGTTAGGGGACCTCTCTGGGTGGATCACAAAAGTTTAGTGGACAAATTCAGTTTTTAAATATGGACTTATGCAAGGCCATGCAGTTAAAATTGTTTTGATATTTGGGTTGGGTTTGGTTGGCTGTTTCTTTTTTTTTATGTGTGCGTTTGGTTGGTTGTTTTTTAGTGTTTAGATTTTTTTTTTACCGTCTCTTAAAACATATGAAGTAATTGTTTTTCCATCGGACACATCATCTTTGAAACACTGACTTATAACTTGCTTCTCATTACACTGGTCAGTAAACATCAGGATAAACTCAGTATATTTTTCATGAAGTAAATATTTCTAAACTGCAGTTCTTTATCAGTGTGTAATTTTTTCAGCACAAAACAAAAGAGAATAAATATTCTTTTGGCTGATGTGTTTTTCAGGCAGCTCCTTAAAGTTCTGCTTTTGAAACATGTTACACTGGCCCATGAACACGATCACAGAGATTTGAAATCAATGAAATTAATAGCAAGAACAGGATTTGGTCTGAGTCACATCTGTACTAGGATCAAAACACTGAGAAAAGTCTGCTTTAAAAAAGCTCAGTTATTTTAATTAATGAAACATTCCAGCAAAAGCATTGAACAGATATTTTGAATATGTAATTGAACTTATGCCCCAAATAAAAAAGGAAGGCACTGGTGCTGTTAACATCAAAGCTTGCACTCACAATCTAGGCCTTGCAACTGATAAGCTCCTTCTGGAAAAAAAAAAAAAGAAAAAGAAAAAAAAGGAAAAAAGGAGGAAAAAGAGGAAAAAATCTGCATATTTCAGTGTCACTTGAGTAAAACTGACATGATAAAAGCAAATATGTGAAGAAAGAAAAAGCAAAGTGGGGTCAGGTTCCAGCTTCCAGCAATACTGTAGCATACAAAGTCTTAAGTAATGAACTTCATTAAAAAGTAAATTAAGTATTTCTTAGACAGCTACAAATGAGACTTGTTTTTTTCCTATAGACTCTATTGAAATGTTGCTACCACAGTGTCAAAACAAATAAGCAACAGATACACACAAAGCAATTCTGTTCAGATAGATGTTTCCATGCTGCTGCAAAGCACTAATGGTTAATATGAAAGCCATTTTTTTCCTGTCAGATGATTTACATTGGTTTTGGGGTTAATAAAAGAATTAATTTTCATGATAATCCACAGAGGGATTCTACTAGTCAAGTGATATGTTAAGCATGACTAAAAAGTATTACCTTAAAAATCAGTAACATTACGACAAAACTTTCAGAGCAATTTTTACATTAGACATAGGATAGCCCTGAAGTCTTTCCAGAGATGCTGAGGGCTTTCCCATTCCTAACATTTCCGTAGAAGGCAACTGTGCTTGTCTTCCAACATAAAACTTTTCATCTAAGTACAAACACATGTTATAAACTACATGCAAACACACATTTCCTCTTAAATATTCAGTACACCTATACATGGATCCATCAATCTTGGATATGATCTGTGATCCAAATATTGCTACTGGCTCAGGTAAAGTTAACTGAAAGACACCTACACACCCTGGGTAAGGAAAATTCTCACCTTACTTCAGTAGAGCAGCAAAAACTATTCTCAAACCAGACATCTAAATAATAATTCTCTCTCAAATTATTTGCTTGGCATTATAGGATTTGCTGCTTCTTTGCAAAACCCCAGATAAAGAAATGAGCAGGAATTATCTTACTTATTAAAATGAAAGAGAATAATTGAAAAATATATATACTAAAATACATATATTTCAGAAAATATCTCCTCTCGTCAGTTAGCCTTGAAAGCTAGAATATTGTTTGTGATTTTTTTAACCATAGAAATTAATAAAGCCTGATTATTTCCCATTTCATTAAAAATATCTTTTTAATGCTTGCAAGTAGATTTTTTTTATAATACAAAAAAGCATGCAACTTTCTGAAATAGGGATGTATATATATACACAGAGCAAGCCAGTATTCAATCCTTCAATAACACACACCACCCATTACCCACAAAATGAACAATTGCCAAGGTATACAAATATCTCTAAAAGGTAGACTTAGTGTGGTCAAAGAACCACATATTCTTTCAGGGGGCAGGATCTGAAGAATCCTATGAATAAATCATGAATACACAACCTCCTTTATCCTTATTTCTGAAAAAAATAAAAGTCAGCTTAGCACATGGCCACAGTGTCTGGACGACTATGCTGAAATTCACTTGCAGTTTCTCCAAATGCAGCAACTATTCTAATGTATTTCTTTCTGGAAGCACACAGTTAATATTGTGCTTTTTCACAGTCCATGTTATGTATAATTTTTAATTTCTGATAGCCCATGCTAATATATCTCAAATCAACTAAAAGAATGATAAAATGAATATTATATATTTATATGTATTTAGCATATATTTAACAGAAATAAGTCTCTATATCTTGGCTTGAATGTAAGCATCAGTATGTAATTGTTTAAAAAGTATTGTGACTATCTATGGATCAATTATTTTTTCAAAAATTAAAGACCTCATCTCTGTTATTTCTCAGGGGGAGAAAAAACAAACGGACAAACAAGGCTGGGCCTACTTTCTTTTTAAAAAGTCAGTTTGTAGGTTTGCAGAGAGTTGAATTGCAATTCAGCCCTTGCCAAGAAACAGCTTGCTGCTCATCCAGAATAGTAATTCAATACATGGAACTTGACACAGCAAAATACTAGAACATCTACTTAACTTAAGCACATGTTTAATCAATTTTCTGGGCAAGACACAGGTCTGCTCACATGCTGCATTTAACTGAAATTCATTGCTTAGCAAGTGTGTTTCATTCTCCATCATTTTGTGCAGGCCTAAGGTTATCCTTGACACTAAACACTCTTTTATTTGCTGCAAGTTATTAATTGATCATAGAATCAACATTACTTTAACTGTGAGCTAATCTTTCTGAGGACAAATAAATAATCTCTTTGTATATAACCACACACTATATATATATATGTAATTATATTATGTATTATTATTGAAGGCTTCAAAGTGATGTAATTCCAGCCTTTCAATACCTGAAGGGAGCCTACAGAAAAAAATGGAGACAGTTTCCAAGAGCTGGCAGTGACAGGACAAGGGGGAATGGCTTCAAACTGCAAGAGAGTAGATTTAGATTAGATATTAGGAAAAAAATTCTCTACTGTGAGAGTGGTGAGGCACTGGAGCAGGTCACCCAGAGAAGCTGTGGATGCTCCATCCCTGGAAGTGTTCCAGGCCAGGCTGGATGGGGCTCTGAGCAGCCTGGTCTGGTGGAAACTGTCCCTGCCCATGGCAAGAGGGGTTGGAACTGGATGATTTTTAAGGTCCCATTCAACCCAGGTCATTTTCTGATGGTGATTCAATGATATGCATTTATCTACATTTTACACATTTAATACATACTACATTTGTCAGATGAAAATACAATCATGCTCCATTTCAGTGAAAGTTTTCCCAAAGACTTCAGGAGCGTCATTACAGCGATGCACAAGTTCTCTGTGTTTAAAATTAACTTCTCCTGAATGCACCAAATATACATAACTCATTTTTAAGAAAAGGGATACATTCAGTTGATAATACAGTCAATTCCCATTACTGATTCAAAAGCAGTTTCAGGTATTTTATATCCACGTCTGAATGTTTGTGACAGATTCTTTGAACTTTCAATCATAATTCACATATCCTATAAACACTTTTCAAAGTCTTTGTATTCTCTCATGCTGTGTGAAAGACCTTGTAAAACTGTGAGAAAATAATGATTTTTCACAATATCCAGTGGATTACAGGAAGCACATTGGAGAAAATTTAAAAACAATAATTTTGAGTATACAATTTTTTTTAAGATAGATTTTATTCTTTTGGAAGTAGATCAAACTAAAAAGAAAATTCAACACCTAAAATTTAAATTCTTAGTATACCATAATTCTTTTCCAATTCACCAATACATAAATATGGTTGAAATCTGATTGTCTTTATGTTTGTGTCCACTGGCACATGACAAAAATGCTCATGATCAGAACCTGATCTAGTTTCTATTATCTTCACAGAGAGCTGGACTACTTCCTACAAATGTAGGGCAGAAAAGAGAATATAATTTTGGGCATAAGTGCCTACCTATTAGAAAATACATAGAAGTTGTAGAAATCCAGGTATCTAAATATGCAATGGAGCAGATGTGTACACTGCATGCACGAAGCACACACAGGTGGAAAAAGGTGTGGCTGCACTGGTGGTAGGGGACAGTCACCCCAAAGGGTTGTGCAACAGCAGCACACACCAGAGGTTCAAAAGATCCTGCACATTTGCAGAGTTGGCTATGGCAGCGAAGCATAATTTGTTGGAATGCTGAAAAAAGAGGAAATGGACAGGGCTCAGCCTCACGGGTGGGTCTGAGCTGTTGCACCCTGGCACTGAGGTGCTCAGAGGGGCAAAAAGCTCCTGCAAGGTCACACATTTCGTGCTCCTGTTTCCATGCCCTTCCCTCAAAGTGGCACTGCTCAGCTGAGCACAGGAGCACTGGTGAAACCCTCAACAAAACTACAAAACCTCCCTGAGAGCTGGCGTTTCACATCCCCTGCAGAGCCTGTCCACCTACTGCTCCCCTCTAAGTGTCCTTACAATTAAGGCACAATAAAAGATGCTGGCATGCTGTGCAAGCATTGTTCCTGACTCTAGTTATCCCAATTATTTTTTATGTTTTCCCCTTAAATGAGAAAGACATCAGGTGGTAACTCAAACACTGAGATAGCTGTTTATGTTTTAGAACAAACAGTTTAAACAGTATTATATACAGATGTCTAAATATTTTGAAAGTATCTGTTTATGGAAGTAAAATGGAACTACCTGTTTAAATTTAGAGAATTTTATTTAAAATCTGCATGTAGAGCTGAAATTGCTTGTTAGTTGATACACAGTGGCAAATGAGCCTTATTTGCAGAGTATATGAAGTGCTTGGATTTCTGTTTGAATCGGGAAAAGCAATACATTTGAATTTTCATTAGACTGCTCCATTTTTACAAAAATGATTCATTGTATAAAAACAGTAGTAAGTGGCTTACTCTCTGTCTTTGTCAACAGACAACTGGCAAATTGCTGGCTGCATAATATTTCTGTTAGACTACTTGTGTATGGAAATCTGACTGCTTTGCAAGCAATTTAATCAGCAGTGTAAATAACCTGTGTAAAATAACCAACAGCACAAATGCCTTTAAATAATCAAGGCTCTTCAATGTACATAAAATAGGCTTTTGTACCTACAATGGACTTGATCTTTATAACCATAGTTTGCTCTCACCTATTATACCACATTGTGCTCTGCAGTAATCAATGCAATGTAGGACCTTGAGTCTCAAACCTACTCTTTAGTAGGTGGAATTTTTCACCAGCAGAGAATTGTGTCCACAATCTCACACTACTAATAAATTGCCAGAAGGAAATAAGATAGGATTACTGATGTAAAACCTGGGAGCTAGGACTGAAAATTGGACTGTATGACTGCATAAATAAAAATCTATCTATAATAACAAAAAAAAAGCAGGTAATTTGCTAATGTTCTTGAGAGACATCTCCCATTTTTCTTGGGCAATGAAAGTTCCCAGGCTTTACAACGTAATAGAAGTTATTCAGATGTTTTATGCAACATAATGTATTTTCAAGTTTTCCCATTTTAATGCCTATCTATATACAAATGCTGAATGTGTTCATGATTTGCTTAATTACACAAACACATGAGTATTTCTCTATGTTCCCTGACAGATGACATCACCCAGCGAGAGGAAAAAAGAGCTGGAAAACTAGTAGACAGGTAGAAAAATAACCTTAGGATATGATGTTAACATAAAACTGCAGCAAGACAACAAATTAAAATGGGTGTAAATATAATTTTTACCCACTTAAGGGTTTCTTTAAACTCTCAGAATAATCTCATATCTGAAAATCAAGCTCTTATGCTCACTTTGCTTTAAATTGACTTTACCTGCACATTTCTATCATGGGCATTTTAAGATACCTTTTTAAATTAAAAAAAAAAGTATTTTTATCTTTTAAAGTTTTAACATGACAAAGATTGTGTGCAAGGATAAACTTATTTAGTCTTGTACTTCATAAAGAGTCAGAAACAGCTATTGTACAAAAGGAAATTACTGAAGGTGAATGGGTTTAAAAGAAGAAGATTTCAAGGAAATTAACTTCAGTTTTAGGCAAGCTGAGCAGTAGAATGTATTAAGATGTATGAAAGAGCTAAAAATACTTATTATCAGTTATAGGAAGTTAAAAGTTAGACATGACACGACCTTAAAAGTGTTTACAAAGAGCTTGACATCCCAATGCATAACATGATCATGTATGTACTTTTTTCAATATGTTTAAATACACCATTTCAACTTTAACTAGCCTAATTTTGTACCTTTTGATTCTATCTTCACCACATTTGCTCTTCTCAAGCACCTGCAATAAGTAGTTCTGTGCCCAAGTCAAGGGCTAGACATCAGTCAGATATAAAATCTGGGGAGAAGCTGAAGTTCTTTCGAAGGCAGTATTTTGGAAATGGAAGTTCATTAAAGATACTGATGATAAGATCATCCCATCACATTCCCATCTTTTCCTTTCCAGTGGTTTTGGGGTTTCATCTGTTCCACAGACACACACAGACAAACAAGGAATTTAATGCCTTAATTCTCTCAGCATAAATGTCCATATTTATACCTCCAGGTGAGTGAATCTGGTACTGATTCACAGCTCACCACAGTTTACCTGCAGTGCAGTACTTTGGCAGCGCCTGAACTGTGGTGTCACTAATGTATGGGAGCTACTGAGAGCCCAAAACAGCCACCGAAGTTTACTAAAAGGTTATTTTACAGTGTTCCAGCTATTCAGACACTCTTAATCATATTCTTTTGGGGAAACAAAATGGATTCCAAATGGTCCTGCTTACCAGACTTTAACTCAAAATACTATGGTAGACAGATACTTCTACCTGTCCGCAAACACTGCATGTCTAAGAGGAGCAAATGAAACTATTTTGTATTTCCACCACAGGTTGTACCCTTACTAGGACCATAACCACCTCTGTCTGTAGCTAACATCCAGTGCAATCAACACAGACAATCTGGGTAATTGTTGCAATAATTTCTACAGACAGTTATTTCAAAGAAATTGTCATAAAGTAAATTATCACTGCTTACATTTATCTTTATGATTTCTACTATTACTTCTCCAGAGCTCGTATCATTGAGATATCAGAAAGACACCTGATCACATGAGAGGAGCTTTTTTAAATGTAATTCAGTTTTGCAGCAATCATAGCTCATACCTGCTGTATGCTTTTTCCCTCCAAAATTACTTTGATACATTGGCCTAGAAACCAGAGCTCTTATTTGAGTAAAATAATGGAAGTTAGCTTTGAGTAGATCTAGGCAAAACAAGGAGATCCTCAGCTGAACTGGAATTCATCTTATCTCAGCTTAGATGTCCACATTGCACAGGTCCATTCCTCCACTGAACTGTCTGAACTGTGCCTACATCAACAGAGAGTTGTTATCCATCTAAGGGTAGGGATCACCTCACCTATTTTCAGTGTTCCTTTGGATGGAATTCATCACTTTCTGAACTGACTAGTTTTTTCTTCACAGACTAAAGAGTGCATCAGAACCTGTTCTTCAGATGCAAATATCTATGTCGCAACATCCTAAAAAAAGACTGATCCCAGCTGTGGGTTTTTATCTGTGCTAAAAGACCTCTGCAACCTGTAGTGGAAACTGCACCAATGGTAGCCCTTGGAAAATAAATCAGTGTAGCCATAAAAGATTAAAGCATCCTCCACTCTCACACTGGGCACTACATCCTTTCACAAGTAGCTCCTTTATGGAAATTCTCAAAGTGTCATACACTGTTGCAGTGGGAAAATGGTAGTGTTTTGGTTGGCCTCAGAACGAAATTATGTAAACAAGACACAAAGTTGCTTTTAAGACCTCTGTTCTTACTTAAAACCCCCCACATTTAACCTGAAATGACTGTGTAAGAAAGTCTTACTTGATTTTTGGATCTGTACTAGATTATTTGACCTTAATACATATTTTACTATGATCACTACTGGCGGAGCACTTGGAAAGGGTTATTATTAAAAATGCAAGCTGCTGATTTGGAACTCTGTGTCTAATATGCAGTAAGTATCATTTTTGCTACTTTCTAAAAGTTACAGCTTCAACCTAAACTCTGGAACAAGGCAGTGAAGAAAAAGCTTGTTTTAAGTTGACTCTATCTGAGAGTAACATTGGAGTTCCTTTCTTTTCCTGGTGATGTGGCCTCATTTATGTGGTTTTTCAACATTAAAAGAGCCTTCTGTTGAGATATATAGCAGTTTAAAAAACTGTTAATTTTGTGCTACACTTTAGGGTAGCTGCAACCCCTTCTGACATTTCCACTAAAAGCTCTAATAAATGCCAAATTCTTGTGTATCCTACTGAGACTCCTGCAAGGCTCAGAGATATGAAGTTCATTGTGATGTTTGTTTAAAAACCCAAACCACAAAAAGTTTACAGGTGGAGCTCAACAAGCTGCAGCAGAAGGTATGTGTACTCTAAATAAAACAGAATCTTCTCCTGTGTGTCAGCTGAGGCTTAGCACCAGGCTTATCCTACCTAGTCAGAAAGGGATGAAGACCTAGCTAAGAATACCCAATGTGTTGTTTGCATGCTTAAAAAGACAACAGAGGAAGGTGGAAAAGGAGATCCTCAGGTTGGTTAAGAGGATGAAACAAAGCTGAACTTTTCCTTACTTCACAAATTCTTCCAAGAAAGAATGAAATTCACCCTTATCCCATCACAGAGTTTCTGTTCAGCCCCTACTCCACGCCTATCCCTTGCATAAATATTTTCAGTGAATAAACAACTTAGGCAGCAAGCTACTGCTGAAGGGTCAAGAGTGCACAGCAGCTGCATTTTTTTTTTCTGACCAATGACAAATAATTTAGAGCTCTGTTAAGAGTAATAAAATTCCTCTTAAGATGAGTTGTTCTGTTTTTTGTCCATTGTTGGAGAATGGTAAAAGTTGTGCCTGGTTGCTCTACAGGTTTAATGGATTTGCATAATCAAACACAATATTACAACAAAACATAAAAATAAACAACCTTCAAAACACAGCCTACACCCATATGTAACAGACTGCTCCTGACTACAATAGGAATAATTTTCTATCATTAATAATATATTTGCACTTTACCTGAATATTAGGCTAGAAACATTTTGGTTTGAAAAACTAGATATCAGCTTCCTGAACCTAACAAATCATATTCCATCTATATTTTTTTTTCCAAATCCTTCCTAGAAGAATTTCACTAGAACTGGACAGTTTGTTTTTTCCACATCTCATGTTAACTGATTATGACATCCTTCAATATTTACAGCTGTTTTCTCCATCAACTCAGTTCTTCACAGACCAAGTGTGAAGCCTGTTTTATTTTGATGTTTTCTGGGTTTGCCTCCTCTCAACCTCTCAAAATCTGAATAAGAGGCTTTAAATTTTTCAGTATAGAGTTATAGAATAACTTGAGTTGAAAGGAATCTATGAGGATCATCAGGTCCAAATTCCTGCTCCTCACAGGACTACCTAAAATTAAACCACATGACCAAGAGCGTTGTCCATACACTCCTGGGACTCTGACTGGCTTGGGGTCGTGACCTCTCCCCTGGGGATCCTGCTCCAGTGACTGACCACCTTCTTAGTGAAGAACCTTTTTCTGATGTCCAGTGTGAAGTTCCCCTGACGCAGTTTCATACCAAACTCCAGACCAAGGGTTTAGACTATCTAAGAATTATTAAAATAAGGATATCTGGAAAAATCTGCACTTAGAGAGAGAAGCTAGAAAGTCTTTTTGACCAGACCTTTAACTATTTCTCTCTTAATGCATGAGCAGAAGAAATAGGTGAAAGGTTTTTTATGAGATCTGCAAAAGCTGTTCTAATCCAGGGTCATTTAGGACTTCTCCTGATTTCCAGCTACCAGGGAGTTTTATGAGGTGATCTGGCAATCAGCATCAAACAGCTGTGCAGGCAGTTTTACTGTGCAGAATGAGCAGATCCTGTGCACAACACATCATGAGTAAGCCTTTTTTGACTCATTGGCCCAACCAGCAAGGAAAACATTTGTGTAAGAAGGAATAAACTGACATTTTCACAAAGTCTCAAATCTTTGATGAGAGAAGAGAGAGGATACTTCTGTTTCAGAACTGGAGATAAAGAAAAAGTCTGATGGAGAAGACTGGCATTGTGATGTCATCAGATCATCAACAAGCCTCTCTTGTCTACCTCATGACTTCATTCAGTATGGATAATGTATAAACTAAAATGGCACAAATATGATGTGTTTCCAGTGACTCGTAAATGAACACAAACGTGGTGAGGTGCCTTAAAGGGTGAGAATTACGTGGCTTTGGGGAATCCTGATTAAACTGGATGTGAATACATTTGTCCTTGCTACACTCCTGTTATAAAGATGCTCCAGATATAACAGGACCTGTACATGACATACAACACTCTTTCCAATTCTTTTCATTCAGACTTTGGACAAGATATTGAGAAGGGTACCAGAAGTCTTCCACCTTAGCAAAGAGTGTACTGTAGTCAACAGTCAGTAGGAATCACTGTTCTTGTTCTCATCATTTCAGGCTTCAGCATCTGGTTTAAATATTTTAAAAGGTACCAAATGACTGCCATAAATTTTGTGAAGTATCCTAAAAATTCAACAGCATAGCAGCTATTAAAGTCAGATACTACATTTACTTAACTGAGTAGCCTGGACAATGCCATAATTTGACAAAGGCTTTGGTGACAATGGTTATGGAACTGAAATTCTTTCACATGCAGAACAAAGTGTCTTTTCAGGTGTGTTTTCTGGCCTCCATCTTTAAAAGAGTCTACACATATTTCAAAGCAAATGAATACATCATCAGATCAGACAGACTGAGCATCTTGTGTACAAGTAAAGCTAAACAGGTTGGTCTAGTCTAGTGATTTTTCCCAGCTCTGGAGTTCCACCAGTTTTCGGGGCGGGGGGTCACAAATCACTAGAGAGCAAACAGACACCTGAGAATATGCTCATTTTTCTACATGATCTCCCCAGGATGGCTGAGAGCGTCTAGAGACCACTACTCCTCTCTGCTGGTAACCAACATTGTGAACAAATACCTTCCAAAGTACAAAATTGCCCAGAGCTTCATTATACCCTAATAACTTTTAAATGAATGTAAATGGTTATAAGTTATAGTAAAAGCACCACTTGGTACACAGCTTCCTACTAAAGTAGTATATGTGCATACGCATAACTGTGAATTTAATTGGCAGTAGAAACCTTTAGAAGGAAAAACCCCCAAGATTCTGAAATACATCATTTTTCATCCACAAGAATATACCAAAACAAACCAGTAGTATCTACAGGGAGAGCAGAAGAGGTAAGTGTTGCAGCATCATACAGCACATAAAATAGGTGTATATTTTGCTATGGTACATTAGGATGCCCCAAAACCAAACTCTAGACTTTCCATATGTGGGAAGAGGGCAAAAAATTAAAGACAATATTGTCACAACTGTATTACAGACAAAGTCAATACTGCTTACAAACTGAAAAATAGACTCAGTATTCCTTCTCACAGATTTTAAACTGCATTTTCCATGTCTGATTATTGAGAAACCTTTCAGAATTGCAGCACAATAGTACAGTATACCTAATTTGGGCTTTTTTTTTCCTCAAGCACTACAGAGGGTCAGGTACACACATCACTAACATGTAGCAAGAACATCTAAATAACCAGATAACTGAGGCAGTATGGAGAGGAATTCTCCATCCTTTCATCCCTGTAGACAGTATTTGTCCCTTTGATCCCTGAGCAGATCAAACAAAATCCACTAATCAATTATTTCCTTTTTTGTCTTTCAGATGCTGCCACAGGGGCCTTCAAATACTGATGGCTAAGTACTTCAGGAATATTTTATTTGTTTACTTTTATAAAACAAATGTTTACCACAAAGGAATATTTTCTTCATCCTAGTATTTTTCCCACCATCCAAAGCCATTAATGAAAAGATTAATATGAATGTGGGAAAGATTTTTAGTATTAATTGTTTCAAATATAAATTTTGGAAACATATGGGAAATTTGTAGTGAGAAAGTGGAATTCTCACACTGAATTTTTTCAAAACTGCTGAAATTTGGACTTGAGAGCATCTTCACTCTCACTTGCAAAAAGTCTAGGGGGTTAGGCTTGAATGGACTATTTGAGGGGCAGCAGAGGAGAAAACATGCTACTGTAACTCAGAGTTTTAACAAGAATATGAGTAATAGCCTGCATGAAAATGATAATAAAAATTAGTGACTTCATCTGCCCACTTTTCTATGGCATTTAAAGTGTCTGAGGGACTGCCCACCTGAGGGGCCAGACCGTCACAATGGCTACCAGCTACGTTGTGGTTTCTTACACATGCTGTGTGTCCATCTCAGAGCATCAGTCCTGTTCAGATACCGACAGTCCTGTTCAGATACCGACACTGTAGGACAGCTCCTCAGCCTAACCTAAACCCCTTTACCAAAGCTCAGATGTGTCTATTACAATTCTTACTGCCTCACATTTTATTTTCATTCGTGCTGCAGCTACAGCCACAAAGGCTCCTCTTCAACTACTAAATCAGAAAATGCTGATCTGAAAGGCTCAGTCCTGAGAAGTCCCATATGATGTTTAGTGCTACCAATATCTCAGTAAACTTAATTCAAAAGCTTCATTAGTAATTAAAGATAATAAAACTCGACATATCATCCCATTTTGTTTGGTTGGAAGTTTGTAGGAATAAAAGCAAAATTTCTTTAGACTTTGAGTAGAAGAGATCACAAAGAAAGAAGAAAACTTGATTAAGAAGGAAGAGCAGCTGAGTTATTACCCTGCAATCTTCAGAGTGAGAAAGCATGAAGGATGGGAAAAGGGGAGGAACTCTTAGTTGGAAGTACAGCAGTGGGCCTGGGATAACAATAACCTGATAGCCAAAGAGTTTTCTCACCACATGAGTGCTGAGGGAAGGTTGGAAGCTGTTGTAGATGGGTCTCACAGAAAAACTAATTAAGGGCTAAATGGAAAAGGTGCACAACAAACTGAATAAAGCTCCAGCAACATATGAGGGGAATCATTTCAAAATAGTGGAAGGAGGAAGAAAAGAGATGGGATGCAGAGGAAAAACAAAATTAATAAAAGAATGTACAAACACTGTATATTTTAAACAAATAATGCTTTTATCCCACAAGAGTGGGGATTACCATTACTATCTAACACATCTTCGGAAAACTTTCCATTAGGCTTCTAAGTTTTGGATTTGTTTGAAATACTTTTAGACTGTATGTAGATTATTTAGGAAGTAAAGTTTACCCCAGTAAATTCTACCTCAGCTATTTTCCACAGACATATTTCTTAAAATTCTTCACGCATCAATATGATAACAAGAGAATAGCAAAAGCAATTATTCATTGTGAGAATAACAAAGACAATTATTCATTGTGAATAGGGTAACTAAACTTTTCAAAGCAATGGCACTGCAGATATTATTGTTTAACTCTTAGGGTTTTTTTAGTTATCAAAGAATGGAAATTAAACACCAGGGTGGAATTAAATGAACTGCAAAATGCTTTAGTTTAGGAAGGCCCTATGGAGGCTATATAGTCTAATCACCTGCTCAAGGCTGGGCTGAGTCCAAAGGTAAATCAGATTTCTCAGGACACATACAGCTAGGTTTTGAAAATTTTCAAGAGTATAGAGACTAGATCCTCTCTTCTGTCACTTTCAAATAAAATGTATGAGTTTGTCAAGCTCCTATAGACATCTTAAACAACTTTAGATGTTAAAATGTTAGTTTTTTGATTCAGCTGTTAGAATTCACCCAGAGGATCATTTATCCCTACAGCAGCTGTCTCATACAGTTGGAATTTTTTCCTTTCTGTAGGTATCTGTTTCACCTCCCTTGGCACAAAAAGATCCCAGAAGAGTAGTTTATGTGGGAAAAGTAACCTTTAGAACACTAAAGTTGTATAAGATGACCCTAATTATGATGTTCAGGCTTGAGCTCATTACAGCTTCCTCTCATATGGGGGCCTTTCCAGCATTCTATATTACTCATGGAATACTAGCATTGATTCAAAATGGAATTTCTTTTGGAGAGAATCTTGTGGTGCATGGTAGTGACAGCTCCATGGATGAGAGAAAGCCAGCACCTAGAAGAAAATTGTGGGAAATGGGGAACTGATTCGATGATGTCTTTTCTAATGAGGGAGAAAGGGACTGCATAAATTAAAGACAATTTTATCACAGGGAGATTAAAGGAATTAAGAATTTAAGAAAACTCAACTCAGACACAGCACTGCCCTGGCACTATGCTGCAACTTTATAATTCCATTTGAATAAAGAGAGAGGCAGCAATATAGGTCATGGACACAGCTGTCTATCTGGCTAGTGCAGAAACTCATGCCATTAGAAAAAGAGCCCAAATAATCCTTTGATGAAGAATTACTACTACTTGGACCAGCAGCTTGCCACTTGCAAGACCTGCAGATTGATTTGGATTAAGCTCTTCAAAATGTCTTCAGGCTCCAGTAGGCACCTATCATTCTGATAAAGGTTTTTGCTTAAAACACATTTAGATATCATTGTGCCATCACACAACTCCCAGAGCCAGAATCCACACTGAGATGTCCATGTCCTGTGAAGGTGTAGGTTAATTAGAGTCAGAGCTGTGAAGGAAGTGAACAGTTTGACTGGGTGAAAGAAGAAGTAAATTCTCTTGGTGGAACAGAGGGAAGAAGGCATACTGCTTGTAACAGGAGGAGGAGATTTTCCAATGGCAAGGAAAAAAATGCCAGCAAACAGACTACAGGATTTCCACAAATTTCAATTAAAGAAGCCCTTCATCTCATCTATTGACATTTTTCCATTAAACCACAGCATATCTATTGTGCATTTTCATTTTCCAGACAGATGAGCTGAATCTAAAAGACAAATAAAATCTGAAAAAAAAAAAAAAAAAAAAAAAAAAAAAAAAAAAAAAAAAGTACAAGACTAGTGAAAGATTTGGGTGATTGTCTTTTATTTTATTAGTTATTGATCATATTTCCTTTTGTGTTTTAAAAATTCAGCTGTAACCCCTATGGGACAAGAAGCACCTTTAACTGTGTGTCTGTGGAAGGATTTTGTCACCAAATATATTTGAAAATATTGCATTTTCTCAGCATTGCTTCTCCTCTGTCTAAACCAAATCCAATTTCTGCTGCAAAATCTGTGCCATTTATGAGAGTTCTTAGTTATGTCTTTAACAAATACTTTCTTTAAAATAATTCCATCATATCAGCTACCTGAAAGATTAATAAACTTCACAATGCTTGGAAACATTTGCTCTTTTCCACATTTTTTATATATATTCTCAATCTCTACGAATCAGAGAAAAGTAAATTTTTTCTTCTTCTTCGCTTGCTTCTCTCCCTGCAGTTATTTAGAAGTCCAGTTCATATATTGTGTCCTACTTTGATAAGAAAGAAATACTATTGATATTTTTTATTTCAGTTTGATAAAAAGGATGTTTGTTTTTGTTCATAGATTTAAAGCCCCAAAATGGACCAGTACCGTAAATAAAACATGCAATCTCATTTTAAAAATTTATTACAAGGAATTTTGTTTATGATTTCATGTTCTCCAGTAATAATTAATTGGAGGTCTTCACTGGTCCCCACAGACTAACTATCATTCAAAATGCACTAAAGGATGATCAACACACAGCAGCACATCTTCAGCAGTGGAAGTAACCATATGTATTTTTACTACCAGTTTAACATAAATTTAAAACAAGTCATTTTACAGTGTGTGTTTTGCAAACACTGCCCAAGAAATAGCTAATTTGCCAGTTTCTAAGAGTTTGAAGATTTTTTACTGAAGTTACAAGGATTACTAAATACTTGAATGAGAATGCTTTGCACTTTTACAGTGACTTTCATTGGAGCCTTTGGAAAAGCTTAAAACTGAGTTGATTAATTAACAATAATTATGTTCAATAACATATTGAAAGGAAGTAATTTTTTATTCTACATGACTTTGACTGCATTTAAAGCAAGAGTACAATGAGGGCAAAACCAGCAACATAGCAGTTTTACCTCCACTGAACAGAGAAGAAATTTTTGAAGAGAATATATGGCCACCATATATTTGTCCCTCACATGAAATCCCAAATTCTTAGGGCAAGGATGGACTTGGCAACACATGCCACTGAAAGAAAAATGCTCTTCTAATTCAGAGAGACCTTATTGCCCTCTCTGACTGCAGAACAGTTCCTGCATGAAGAAGATTATGAAAGTTAGGAAGCCTAAAGCAAACACTGAGGGCTGTTCTGCACTTACAAATCAGACCTCACTTCCATTTTCACATTTTCTAGACGTGTTTTTTATTAGCAAATTGAATATAGTACAGAAAAATGGAACACAAAAGGTACCTTGAGTCTCTCTTTTCCAAAGTGAATTATTTATTGATGGAAAAAATCCTTTCATCAACCTGTATTTCTAGCTTTTCATGCCATTGCCTAGCTCCTATTTATGCAAATTCTTGAATTTTCCCAAATCAGTTGTATAATTCCCTACATGTTTTTTGCATCTTAAATAATTTCTTTGTTATTTGGTCTAAAACTTATTTTGGAAATGTTAATTTTGTTGTAGTTGTTGTTGTTGTTGTAGAAGTTTCCATGCTCTCTTTCATAGTCTTTTTTGAATTTTTCCTAATTTTTCTGTTAATGTTGAAGTACATGAACCAGTCACAGCATGCCTGGTCAGTGTGTCCCACCAAGGATATTTTGGAATGATGAAATGTTGAATATTATTCTCTCTTCTTCACTGATAAACCTGAATGTACATTTACATTTTTGAATGTTCAATCCCTTAGGTAGACCAGTGCTTGTACAAAATAAAATTCTTCCTAATCATTTCTATCTTCACTAATTTCACAGATGTTCATGCTAACTGGAGGATCAGAGAACAGCTGAGGTGTTCTCTGACACCCATCCTGCTCAGAGCAGGGCCAATTACAGCAGGGTTATGTCCAGTTTTGTTTCCAGCATCTCCAAGGACAAAGACTCCACAACTCCTCTGGGCAACCTGTGCAAACATGGGACCAATCTCACAGTTAAAAATTCTAACTGACCCTGGTCAACCAAACAAATTAAAAGTCTTGTGTTGAATTTCCTCAGTTTCAGGAAAGATGAACAAAGGAAACCAGATCACACCTTTTTTTTTTTTTTTCTCTTCTTTATCTCTGAAGAGGAACATTTGCTGCACACTAGCCCTTAATGTTATGCCAATTTCTATATAAAGCAAGAAGAATATTTCAGCAACACTAGCATCATTCTCTGCCTGGCATTACTGAGATTGAGTCATGACCTAAAGAACTGCACAGAGAACATATGATTATATCAAACAGAGTCATCTGAGTGTGAAGTATTTGTATTTTCATGGTACATACTGTGTGTTTCACTAAAGGGTCAGAGAGTTCTTGCAACGATTAAATGGTGTATTCTTAATATCAGCATTTTCCTTCTGTAACTAGTTTGTGTGACTGACTAAATCAAAGGTTCAGCACTTCACTGGGAAAAGGATTTGACCCACTGAAAAGAAAGAAAATGAGATGAAAATAACAAAACATAGGACACCAGTCTAAAAAGCCCTTCATCTTTGAAATAGCCTTAATTAGCTCAGTGAAGTCTGTGCTCCACACCATAGAGCTCTTAATGACAGGCTTGTGGAGCAAACTCCTACAATTTATTCAGGTTAACCACAGTTTTAAACACATGGTATTTATTTAGCTAAGATTAACTCTGTTTTGCAAAAGTGCCAACATTAAGAAAATGTGTTTTGCTAATGAAATAGTCTATGATCCCATTCCTATTTTGCTGCTGCTTATTCCACCTTGTTTTTAACAATAGAAAAAAATCTTCCATTATTGGTTGGCTTAACCCTGCAAGGTACACAACCCTAAATGTGTTTAAGGGTGGGAGTTGTTCACTGATTCTAACAAGACACCTGCTTAGTTCAGTGCTAGGGAATTTAATCCAAGAGCAGAGATGTAAATTTCTAACAGCGTCTCGAATGTGCAGCAGCCTTGACCTCCTCTCTCAGGGCATCATGTTCTGTTCCTTCCTTACCCTTTATGCTTATATAGTTTTAAATGTAAGCTCTTATTTGTTGGTGCTAATTGAGAAAATAGCCTCTGCTCATCAGCATTAACCCTACACAAAAAGATGCAGTGTAATGTATTTGTAGATCCTATGGCTGTTACACATCCATGTTGTTCCTGCAGGACCTGTGTAACACAAATTTGAACTGTGGGTTTATGAGTGAAGAGCTGTCATCTTCACGTGCCAGGCCTATCGTTTTTAAATTTATTAATCCCTGTTAATATCAAACCTTTCATCACCATGCTTCTAAACCAAGCTGCTCGTTAAACAGAAGCAGAAAATTGAGTCATTGACAAATCTATAATTTATTATACAAAAATTAAATATTTGATATGTTGCGTAACTTACTAGCTAATTTAATGATTATCTTACGAGATATACAACAGTTGATTTTTACCACACATACACATTTAGAAATAAAACCAAATCCTGTAAAACTTAAGGATGGTCTGCATGAAGTATATCAACTCTGCACAGCAACAGATTTTGCTCATTAATGACTAATTACACTCCATTTTAAGAACTGGAATAATTTAATTATTTAAGAATCCTGCAATACATTCACTACAAAGGAATGATATTCGTAATTCCAATTTTGTATTATCTTTGAAGTTTATGCAGTTAGAAAAAAAAAGATATTACAGTGAAATAAATGAAAATATGTTGTTAAGAAGACTCTACTCACCCTAATCTTGCCTCTAACCCTTCCTTTCCCCCATCCAAAAAGCATTTTCTTTCATTAATTTTATTTAGCCCCTTGCTGCCTGCTGACAAGCAGTGAATGTCCAACAAGAAGCTCTGGGAATGTAGACATACATCATGTAGTCTGTTTATTCACAGGGAATTAATAGAACCCTCTATAAAGTTCATTTAAAAATGTATGCCAGACAATGTGAAAAACTTAACACTCTTCAGTTTTGCTGTGCAAATGTAGGCAAACCCAGTTTTATCAGTCACATTACCCTTTTTAAAATTTATGATCTTTGTCCTTTAAGCTTGTAATGTATTTTCAGAATCTTTCTATTTCTTGTTTATAGGTGTCTTGCCTGATAAATGATATAATGTTCAAGTATCAGGCAAGCTGGCTGCAGACCTGTATAGGCTGTTTTGTGGTCAGAAAGATGCCATGTTATTCTGGAACATCAGATGTCCAAAATGCACTGTTCTGGAGACTGATGATGTGGCTAGCATTTTATACAATATTAATCTAAAAGTACTGACAGAGTGGCAACCATTCACTTACATTTCAAAATGTTAACCACATAATTGTACAGGAGGGATTCCTAAGGGCATTTTTCCATTTAAGAGTATTGCAGCAGATTTTGATGCTTCTGTTCACTCTCTGATGGAAATCATGCAGGTCACAAAGCCATAAAATACAGTTTGGTGTTTTAAGTTCAGAGGTAGGTCCATACACTGCAGAGCAGGTTAGCTACACATTGTTCCCAATTCAACCAAAATTTCACTAACTGTACAGCAGAAACCTACATACTTTTAACCTAAGCACACATTTGTATGATTTTTTTAGTCAGAGATGCTTTTGCTGGGATCTTCAAAAATCCCTGACCAGCAATTACCAGACACTAAGCATGAAAGTTTTCCCACATTCCTAATTGATTTTTACCTGTCTTGCCAGAATATTTTCCTGTGCTAGAAAGGTCACCAAAGGGCAAAATATAGTTCTTCCATCCTGATTTTTCTACTCAGTCATCTTTCCCACAGCAGGACTGCTACCCACACATAGGATCACTTAATCACTAACACCTTTGCCCAAAAACACCAGCAGTGGCACATTGAGGATTTACAAAGCTTTGTTTAACTTTCATTGCTCATGGCAGCTGCTATAAAAACAAAAGAATGCTATTTCATTCTGAAGGACAGCCAGTATGAGTCTGCTGGGGCCATAGTTACCTTCTTACCCCACAGGCTTCATAGAGCCATATGCTCATTTTAAGCCCAGGTAGCTTCACTGATTATATGGGGTCTTGCTGAAGTTGCAGCCAAAACTTTCTGCAATTTAAATTTGAAAACAAAATAGACTTTTACAGACTGGGTGATAGAGATGAAAATCATTTAGTGATTTGCTGGTGATGATGGCCATACAGGTGTTCAGAAATCAAATGCAATAAGTAAACAGGCCTCTGTAAAAAAGACCTGTCAGTTCTGTTTTACCACACATGCCTCTTCTTCCTTCTTGTTCTGTTATTGAAACAAAACATCCTCTTAGGTCTTTTACTCCCTTACATTACTTAGGTCCTTTACTCTGTTTTTAAAAGACCTTAGTCTGAAATAATGTCTACTATAAAAGAAAAACCCCAAACTTTAAATACTGTCTTTTTAAGTTATTTCACTTAAATACCTTTAAAAAGGAAATACTCACTGCACTGTACAGATACATTCAGCTTTTTCTGCCAATCCCTTACTATCAAATCCTTTTACAGTTCTTTGTTGTGAAACCAACTATAGTGTTACATTGTCTGTCCTTACACACATTACTGCTGGATAAAGCCCTTGGTTCCCCAGACTAAATCTGTGCTGTTGCCTGCCCTGGTTTCTCAATGCTATCTCATTGCAGCAGCTCACACTGAAAGCCTGCTATTCCCACACCCACCAACACAGCTCTTGGGATAAGAACTGCACCATTGATACAGTGTGTATTCTTTTCCATAGGTTCCCACCAGCATGTTGCTAACAATTTTCTGAGCCTTATCAAAAAAAAAAAAAAAAAAGAAAAAAAAAAGAAAAAGAAAAAGAAAAAAGAAGGAAAGAAACAGAAAAAAAGCCTTTGAAAAGTGAAAACAAAGGATCAGACACTATTGTTGTTCTACTTTCACTGCCCTAATCTGTTTTCCATCATACTACATGTAGAGACTACAAACATCACCTGATACAGATACCCCACTCAACAATTTACTACTGGCAGTTATTGTTTGGTATCTGTAATCTTTCATCCCAGCATTTGTGGTTTTCAAATCGTCCTTTTCATTCCCTTTTAGCAACCTGAATTGAGTTGAACCTCATTTCCCTGCCTCCCCCTAAAGGACCTTTTGCCTGTCAGCAGGAGTAACAACTGAGTCAGTTGCAAACTTTGGGCTTGATTCATGCAGGCACAACACAGAGATCACATGCCTCTGCTACGGAAATTACTCAGAAACAAAGTGCGGAGCATGCCACTTTGATTAAGTGTACAACTGGGATCCCTTACTGCTCAGCATGAGCCCTTTCCCCTGAGCAAAACCATGGGCTTCTCAATCACACAAGAAAAATACTGGTAAATGGGCAGGGGAGCACCAGGTGGAAGTAGGGTGGGGGGAAAGGATGATGTTGGCTCTATTGCAGAAAATGATTTTTTTTTAAAGTGTGGTCTTTCTTTTCTTTTCTTCTGCCCACCTCCACCCCTGAAAACATCCCTATTAAAAGCAAGCTCACTCCAGGGGGTATTCTGCAGTTCAGCCATCCTTCACAAGCCTTAATTTCATTGTTCAATACATCAGACAACTCAGATCAGAAAGTGATATAAAGCAGTAATAACATGCACAGTAGTGCCTCAGGAAACACGGGTCATTTTTTTTTTTTTTTTTGCAAACAAAAGTGGTAGGTAATGTGCTTAAGACCAAAGACACTCCAGTTCAATTCCTGAGACTGACACAGATGTGCTAAGCAAACATAGCAAATTTAACTGCACTCCCACAGCCTACATGCATTCATTCACAAAGCTAACAGCACATAACAACAAATTGTTTATGTACATCTTAGGATGGTTATCTAATATCTCACTGCTGGGAGACAAAGCCATTCTGATAATGTGCTTATCCCTAAACAGACTGAAGGGAAAGATGAAAAGTTTAGATGAGGATGCTCAGATTTTCAGACTTCATCACTGAAATTCTAGATCCTGTTACTCACAAGATTTTTAACAGAACTGCATTAATATAATATAAAAACAAAACCAAAACCTTGTGTTACTTTCAGTTTTACAATTAGAACTAAAAATGTTATTGAACAATAGGGTTTTTTTCTGACAGTAATGGAATTTGGGAATGCATAAATTCTAGTACAACGCATGTTCTTTTCTTCCTTGATTGTGTGGGGAAATCTTCCTCAGGACATTTTTAAAGGCAGAAAAAATTAAAAACTGAGTTTCTTTCAATGAGTCAGTTTTGTCATATTTTGTGTACTTTTCCACTCAAATACAGGTGTGTGCCCACACAGCCTGAAAAACATGAATAACATTTGAACCATGGATTGTTTACAAGAGGTTTGCTTAATCTATTTACTGCTCATTGTTAATGTTTTTAATGCTTTTAAACAACCACAGAAGTTATGGAGACAAATCTGTTCTCTTTGTTCAGAATAATGAAACATTTGGGAAAGATGCTTAAGCTCCCACTGCCCCTTTTTAATTTTGTCTTGGTTTCCTCTCTCTTTGACACCATTCAAATTTTGAAGAGAAGCAATTTTAAATCTGAAGGTCAAACAGCATCATTGTCAAAAGGGAGTGGATGATAGAGTTAATGGGGGAAAGACAGGGAATTAGGTCTTTTTTGCCCTCTCCACTTTAAACTTTCAAGAAAGAGAAGAGAAAACAGAAATGACAGATGCAGCTATGGACTTTTTTGCTATAGAGACTAAAAAGTGATAAAAGAAAAATATTTATATTTCTATGGCAGAAATCTTATCAGAGAATTGTAAAAGTATTAAGTAGGCATATAAAACCTGGCATTATTATACTAGTAATATAAGGCTTAGAAGAAGGCTTCTACAGTACTTTTATATCCCATTCCCAATAACAATCATATAAATCAGTTGATCAAAAAGCCAAAAATTTAATCTCACAGTATTTTCTTGTTCAATTTTTTTTCCTCCCTTAATTATTTTTACCAGAGGAGAAGAAATGTTGTAAATTTTTCAATCTAAATATGGGATTCATAAAAAAGGCAAAAATGCATGCTTGGCAGGTCACATAAATAGCCGTGTACATCCATGTGCTAAGCCACAGTTAAGAGTGGTTGTGTGTGTGTGCATTTATGTGTGAGCAGGAACAAGTGACAGGAGAGGATTTTGTGGGGTGAGGCTTTTGGAGAACAAACCCTTTTGCCACTTTTTGTTCTGTGTGCATCCTGAGAGACATCTTGGAGTGGCAGAGCACTGACACTGTGTCTGGCTGCTGGTCCTCACGTGCCTCTGAGCAGCCCTGGCCCACGGACTCCTCAGGTGTGCAGAACTCTGCAAAGTGTCCCTGCAGTGCCCCTGAGACTGCTCCCAAAGGGAGGAGTGCAAGCCAGAGGCCACCTGAGTGATGCTCACCCTAAGAGGATGGGATTTGCTATGCCTGTTTGACAGCCAAATGCTCAGATGCTGCTGACTGCTTCGACCAGGCTGATTTGACTTTTTTCTGCTTCCAGTGTTTCTGAGCTTTTTGTGAAACTACTTTGTGCTCCTGTGGCTTCCCCAATGCTACAATTTATGTCTGGAAGAATTTTTAAAATCCACCTTTTCAGTATTGCTTGTTGATCCTGCTCCTGTTTGAGATGCAACATTCAGCTTGAGTGTTTCTTTCGGTCACTTCTGTGAATACCATTTATTAAGTGAATCTTCCTCTTTACAGATAGAGTTATTTTCCTTCCAGCACTGGAGAATACAAAGGGAGAAAGACCCTATTTCTTGTAACAAAATATTTCTAGAAACAAACTACAGTTTAAAAAATTGTAAAGACCTATTACTAAACAAATATTTTTAGTATTTCAGACAATCTGAATAGAGAAAAAATGCAAGCCACACTCAGTTATTAAGAATGCTCTGTGTCATATTTGACTGATGCAGTTTAACAATAAAACCTAGATCCAAGTAACTTAAAGACATTTCAAATTACTCAAATGAAGAGTAGAAAATAGACATACAGTGTAAATGTGTTTAAAGGCTGAGAGAAACTGAGTGAAAGTATTACAACTGAATGCGAAGTAAAGTTGTTGCATTAAGAATGATTCAAATAACAAAGTGTGTATTAAAATTCCTCCAGTTAAGATAACATATGGCAAGACTATATATTTACAACACGCCCTTTGAGCCCATGAGTTAAAATACTTTGGAAATTACTGCAGTATGCCTCCCAACTTCCAGTTGTTTTATGTGAAGAGAATTTCCTTTGGAATACCTGAAGCTGGCATGGCATGCAGTCCTGGAATACCAGGCAAAGACACTTGTCACTCCCTGACTCCCTGTACCTGTGTTTTCACAAGCAGATATATCAGCCCCAGAGGCTCTACTCTCACTTCCACACAGGCAGACATGGGTTTAAGATGCACATAACCAAAAACAGTCACTCAAAATCCTGTGTACAAACCTTGCTACAGTTACCAAGGTGGGCAACTCAGGGAGCAGAATGTAGAAATTGGGACCAGTCCTGTGTAACAAATTCATCAGTGGCACTGACAGTGGGATTAGTGTGCTCAGCAAATTTACAGATGACCTGAGGGAGAGGACACTGTTCAGAGGGACCTGAACAAGCTCAGGAGGTGAACCCTTGGGAACTTCATAAGGTTCAAAAATAGCCAAGTCAAAGGTCTTGCGCCTAGTTCAAGGCAATCCCTGGTATCAAGACAGGCTGAGAACATCCCTGTAGAGACAGACTTGGAATGAAAAGCTGGACATTGGCTGGCAATGTGTACTCCCAGCCCAGAGACCAAACATGTCCTGGGCTGCATCCAGAGCCCCATGGGAAGCAGGACAAGGAGGGGATTCTGCCCCTCTGGTCTGCTCAGACCCCACCCGCAGTGCTGCATCCAGCTCTGGGGACCCAGCACAGGAAGAGGATGATAGTTCATTCTGAAGACATAAAAGTTCTGGGCTGACCTTATTGTGGTCTCCCAGCACCTGAAGAGAGCTTATAAAAAATATGGGGAAAGCCTTTTGGTTAGGGCCTGTTGAGACAGGATGGGGTTAATAGTTTTAAACTGGAAGAGGGAAGATTCAGATTAGACACAAGGAAGAAACGGTTTTTTTACTTTGAGGATGGTGTAACAGGGAGAGAGCTGGTAGATGCCTCATCCCTGGAAATATTCAGGGGTAGGTAGAAGAGGACTCTGAGCAACCTGCTCTACTTGAAAATGTCCCTGCTCATCTTAAGGGGCTTGGATTAGAGGACCTTTTAAACTGCCCTGCAACCCAAACTATTCCGTGTTTCTGTGAAATGTGTTGAATGAATGAATGCACCCTTTTTAACACGCCATTAACATACAACCATCACCGTTCACTTTCTTTTTTCTCCTCTCTTTTTAACCAATTTCCCTCATCTTTTTTTTCCCCTTTCCTCTCCTAATATTTTTTTCTTTTGGGGAGAATCTGTGTTCTAGATAAGGCAAAAATGGAAGAGAGATTAATTCATTTTATGAAAAAAAGAAAAATTTTCTCAGCACTAAGGAAATGGGAAAGCCTAGGTACTAAAGCAGAAGATTTATGTTAAATAATAATACATTAATTTAAGTGTTCTATAAATTGATGAAATGGCATGACCCTGAACTTTCTGGTTCAAGTTCATCTCTGGTATAATTCTACTTGATCCAAAATAGAGTTGCAAGAATGAAAATGACACTCTAGGCTTGATTAATTTTAAGCACCATGTGCTTAAAAAGATACTTTTTTGTTTCATAAGCCTTTTCCTAACATAATTCTTTAGCAGACTCTGAGAAGCTTAAACACTAGCAAGGTGACAACTTTTTTATGTCTAACAGCAGCAGCTATAGCAGGACATCAACTTCTGCACAGAGGAAGAATTTAAAAATTAAAATACGTTGGTATTTGCTACTGCCATAAATGCTGTTGAACTACCCAGTATTTAAATTAATAATTTAAGTGTTTGCCTAATGAACTGGACTTGATTACATTAAGACATTCTCAATTAATTCTGACAGATCATCTTCTGAATTAGAATACAGAACCAAAATGGTTTATAGATTCCTGGCCAAAGTGTTTACTGACTGAATATTTCTTCAACAATTAAAAATAGCCTTGTTCTATATCAAAAGTGCTTAAAAGGCAGTGAGTGAGAAAGTCAGAAAAAAATAGAAACAAAATAGGAAGCAAGGGTAGCAGATCCTCCTCTTAGCCATCCTGACAGCTGGAAATTGGCAACTAGAGTAAGTAGAAACAAGAAGTGACAAGTAGTGGAAGAGACATACTACCTCTGGCAACTATTAAAAGTGAGTTAAGAGGTTAGAATTGTTCGATATATAAACTGTTACAACATCATTCAGGAAGATAGCTGGAAGTTTTGAAAAAAGACAAAAGAATAAGCCACAGACCTCTGTCAGATTACAAGAAATCAATGCATAGTTTTGCCTCAAACCAACAATTTAGTAAGATGTATTGAGCCTCTGAACTACAGGCAGTTTTTAAAAAATATTTATCAGACTAGCTCAAACTGTTGTTCTTATTCTCTGTACTGGATCAGACTTTCAAGGTGCTTTAGGTATTGGACTGGACTTGCGAGATTTCACTTCACTTCAGAGCAGTTCAATGACCCCATTCAGGTCTTTGATTTTACAAGGAATTAAAAATTTCCACTAATCAGAGTTAAGTTTTCATACCACATGTTAACACTACTTTCTATCTTGCTCTCTTATTCATGCAACAGTTTATTTTTGGGCACTCTGTGTCCTTTGGACAATCAAATTACTCTTTGATTTACCCAGTTTAACATCAAATGTGTATAACAGGATTGGGTTGAGGAACTATTACAAGAAGAGAGACACTCATCAGTCATATCAGTGTCAGGAATGAACAAGCCAGAGACACGATGGTAGCTAAGAAGGCAAGAGTTCATAGTTTTGATTTGCTAGAAAATTGTTTTTAAATTATTCCCTAAATATTCTAGATTCAGCAAGGGTCGTTAGAGATATTTTATGGAAAAACACAATAGTTCATAGATGAAAGGATCGCACTACCAGATGACACTTTCTAGTCTTTGACTTAATATTATCGTTTTTTTACCAAGTGTAAAATTTAAGTACTGTCTTTCAGAGGGAGCAGACTCCTTATACCTCTGTTCAGTCTTTCACAAAAGTGAGTTACTGTTGATATTATGACAATAAGGTCATAATAATAATTAATTATTAATATAAAAAGGTGAGTTGTTTGTAATCTTCATCCTAGTTTGTCTAATTTTGGTGAGGAGGACAAGAGAAAAAAACCAAAATTACAACCCAATCTTATTCTTAAAGAATTTTTAGGAGGAAGGGAAAACTGGTGCTAATATTAAGCCACAACTGCCTTTCCAGTACCAGACAAGTAGCCATGTATTCACATACACATTTAAAAACTGAGATTGCGTAGGGAGGTGGGGAAGTATGCTGGAGAACTTTCTGTTCAAGAACATGCCACCTCCTACTCACATTTTCTACATCATTCATCATGCCCAGCTCTGAGCTTATTGCAGGTTTGCAAAAAAATGAAGCTGTTCTCATGGTTAATAATTTTCTCAGCTATTTTCCTCTGCAGATCTCCGTGGCATTCAGTCAGAGCTCTTCTCTGTCAAAGCCATGCTGTTAATGTGGATAACTATCGTTCAGCATCTGCTAAACCAGCCTTGGCAACTCATCCCCTAAAGCTGACGCCTTTCACTACTGAGAGTCTCACTAACAGCCAGTTCATGGAGACAGTGATTAGCCCAAATTCAGCCCTGGTCTCATTTTCTCTCACCAGGGAACCTGACACATGGTGTCTTATCTCTGGCAGACCAAGAAAGAACAGCAGAGAGGCTTTGAGAGAGATATTTGGGTACTCAGAATTCTGCAGAGGATTCTACACATGTCAGAGCAGAAGAGCTTCAAAGCATAAAAGGTGCAAAACATTTGTGACTTGCAGGAGGCCAGTTCAGAACTTTTACCCTCTAGGCACTCCCTTACCACTGCTGGGATGTTCTCAGCCTTTAACTCTTTCTGCTTGTTTGTTTGGGCACGGGCAAATAAAGTCATACTTGGCCTTCAAGTGCAATCTGGACTGCATGTACACATAATGATCACTGACACAACAAGTGAAATTCATCTGTCCTGAAGAGTTTTTATCTGCACTCTTCTGTGCAAGTATAAAGATGCTGGCAGGTTAGCAATTAATAGAATGAAAAATCCCAATTCTCTAGTTTATTTGTTTATCTTAATCTTCTAAAAACATGTATAAATCAATTACAACATTTGTTTTTCAGAAGAACTAAATCACATTGAGAGAACATCACTTTTTTCCCTGTTTTCTCATTTGTTTTTAAATATCTGAATTTCATATTAAATTCTTTGACAAACAGTAAAAAATGCTATACTATTCCTGCTCTATTCCCCCCTGTATTATAAAAATTTGGAGATATTTGTGGCATTGCCCATGAAAGAATGAGGAACTCCTAGAGGTCTAAAAATAGTAACTTCCTGATTTAAAAAAAAAAAAAACCAATTACAATTACTTGCAGCAAGAATAGTCATTGAAAGATTTATAACACAGAAACACTGATGGGTAAACCATATTAATAGAAATTAAATGTACAATACTGAAAGGTAAGCAATTATAAAAAAAAGACGAACCCAAAATAATATCAGACAACAAGAAATCAATATTTCTAAAAGTATAAGAAAAGCCGTAAACATCAATACAGAAAATGGAAAATCTGGGTATGTTTCAAAGAGAACTTTGAAATATCTTGGGAAATACTGTTCAAGGTTTATCACAACTTATTTAGTTTCCTAGAGAGCAACACAATACTTGATGCATCTTAACACAAAACAGTATCAGAGAACAAGACACAGCACACAAAAACAAAGATAACAATGCATGATTTCAAACTTAAAGTTATCAAATTTCATTGGCCACATTCACACTGCTAACATAAAATTGGAAAATACAGAAGTAAATCAAGAAACTATTGAATGATGGCTCAACAGGGACAATTATTTCCTTTTAGTTTAAATGTGAAAATGGGTCTTTTTGTGAAATTATTGATATCTGGGGTTTAACTTTAGAGGTTTTACTTTAACTAAAGGCTCAATAAAGTATGTCTATTTCTTGCATCTTTTCCAAATTTAATTTTTTTTAAACACCCTGTAAGCATTTCATCACTATCAGTTTTATCAAAAAACTACTCTTATTTTTAATTTTACAGAAATTCAGCTGAAGGGTAACACAATGAGATTATAATAATTTTACTACTACTGAGTCAATGCAAAACTCCAACTAACTTTGAGTCATCATTTTTCCTGTTTCTGTGGATTTGCTTATACCTGTTTTTAGTATAAACTATTAACTCACATAAAAGATAATATCTATGAATGGATAATGTTTATGATTAGAGAGTTAACATTAAGCACAACTATATAGCTTAACTGAATGTTTTCTTACTACTTAACCATGTGAAGTATTGGGAGGCAGAGTTTGGCCACAAAATCATAAACAGTTTCAGTGGGAGTTTTACCTCAGCTAGTCCAGGTCCAGCAATATGCGTGACCAGGGTTTTCAAAACACTAAGCACTCAATAGCTTCCAGCTGCACAGTCCGAAAAGTTGGAGATTAAAACAGGAAACAAATGAAAACAAGAACTCCTAATTATTGGTGACTTCGAAGTATCTGAGATATGAACTAGTGGATGGATGCCTTGCACTTCTAAAAGTCTGACTTGGTCTATTTGGAGCACAAAATACAGTGGTGAAAACGTGACAATTGGCAGCGCTGACCAAGCACTTTCTGTATAAATCTACCAAGCTAGATTTTCAGATAAGCAAGAAGCAGGAATCAATAATGAACGAGACTTAGAATCTTCTTCTTGGACAGACTTTTTCGTCCAATTTCACATTCTGTATACCCTCAAGCTCCCCTATTTCAGGTGTGCAAGGAATGTAAAATCAGATCTCTGTCATAAACTTCACAAGTCATCCTCCCACACTATCAACCTATTGAAACCCTTTTAATATTCCAGACGGACAACATAGTGCCCAAATCCTCTTCCATCCAACAACTTTTTATTTCATTAATTACAAAGATGTTTTCAAAAGCCAGTGCAATATTGAAAATTAATATAAACAATTTCCAAAGGAATACAGATAAAACTGAACTAGCAGTTTTCTTTTTCTATTTGTAAATTGAGTTCACCACATTATCCTAACTTGCGGAGGTGCCCCGCAGAACCTTCTCCTGTGTTTTAAACCTCTCATTTAGTTTTCTTACATGGACTCGGCTTCATACTTATTTACAGGAAAGTGTGCTGTATTTCCATCTTCATTTGACTCCATTATCAGTTTAATTTATTTTCATAATGCTTTGCCAAAGCTACTATTTAAACACGACAATTTAGAAATTCTGTTTGACAGTTCCTTTCTGTTTGATATATGCATAACTCAAAAGCATAAAACACTTGGCCATTTTTAAGTTTCCCTTAAAAATGTGATGACATCTAGACTGTATATTCTTGTATATTCTCCACTACCCACTGCCACCTACTGCAGGATTAGGAGCAATGCAAATAGACCTACTTTTGAGAAATTCTGAAGTTGAATTGTAAATATAAACTTAAATGCTTAGCATGTAATCTATGCAGATATATGCAGCGATATATATGCATTATGGACTATTTTAGACCTGAACTCAGTAGAATAGTTAGAATAACAAATGGTTAAGCAATATTAGCTTAAATCTAAAAGCTAAGTTATTTCTCTGAACAGGTGTCACTTTTTTCCATACTTAATTAGCTGTGCTGTTTCTAAAATATTGTATAAATTATTGGGTTTTGTTTTATGTTTATTTTTCAATTTAAAAGTCTTTTGAAGTCGTCAACCTTTATGTGATTCTTTAGCGTTTAATGCATTTGATCTCTAAAATGCAATTGCAAATATGAAACCACCCCAGCTAAGACAGAGGGCTTGTAAAACTACTTCAGCCCCATCTTTTCATCAGGTGAATTACTTCCTAGGACTTAATGCCAAATGCCATAGGTTATGTAAGTATGTATGTCATTTTAGGCTTATTTTTCATATTAAAGAAATAAAAATCAAATTTGTTGGGAGTTAGACAGCAATTTAAAATGCAATTTTTCTTTGTCAATATTCCAATGATAAGCTTTTAGAAGCATAGCAATGAATTTAACGCATTTATCTATGGTAGTAATATAAGCTTATTTTCCTTGTAATTTTTTTTTAATACATTATATTAAATTGAAATTACGTGGCAAAATGGATGTCTCTAGTCCTCAAACCTATAAGTTGTGTAACACTGCATTTTTTTTCTTTTCAAAATCATGAAAAATTAATTGATTTCTAAGTCAGAGACTTTCTATGAGGGATGTATTCTTCCAGATAAAAAATCATGGCAGATTACTTTTCCATTTCTAGTCTTCTTGTTGGAATACACATCAGTTTTGACTTTCTGCAAAATTGTTTTTTGTTTTTAGCTACTTTTTCGGTGTAAAAAATTTAAGGGAGATTTTATCTTGCACATTTAAGAAAATGATATGCTCAGACATAACACTGGTAGAATAATTGTCAATCACATAAAGAATATCTGCATTAAAGCTGCTGCTTCTGTTTAACGCCTACATGACTACATCACCAGTACCTTGGGTAAGAAATAGCTGCAGACCAAAGCTTCTCAACCATAAATTGGTACTAAAAATTCCTTTAACATAGAAGAAAAAATATTTGTTTACTTCCAGAGCCTAACAGATTTTGAAATAATGCTTAAAGGGATGAAAAGAAATATGTTATAAAAACTTTTTTTGAGAGTTCATAATTTCATGTTTGCTATTATTATATATTCCTGTAGCTTAAAAAATATGTAATAAAAACATTTCATAGATCTTATATTCTTATCTATATTTTCATTACAGATTTAAAACCAAATATCTATTTATTTTAGTTGCAGTTGCCTCTTAGTCAAAATTTTTGTTTGGAAAGTGGGAAAAGAATTTGCTCTAGAAGGAAGTTTGCTCTAAACATAAAATTTTCTTTTATTCAACAGCACAGAACTAGTAAAGCCTACTTAATAGATTTGAGCAAATGTTAGACTACACTAACTTCAAAGAAACAAGAACACGTACACTAAATCTTAATCCCACTGGGCGCAATGAAAAATTTCCTCTTAACATCAAAGAAATCAGGATTTGGACTTTATGTCAACATTAACCCCTGTACCTCAGCTTTCCCACTGGACTTGCCACAAAGCAGTAGTTCTGCTGAATGTACATGGTAACTTTGTAAGCTTTTGTGCTTCATACATCAGAAAACTGTAAGGATCATGCATGAGGAAGGATTATTTTGTTTTTAGCAAATGCATCAAAATAGTTTTCCTGTACCATTTTTTTACATTATTTTTTTGTAATTTTCACAACACTTCATGTGAAGCAACATGAACATAACGCTGAGTCTAAATTTACAGAAATATGTGACCACAATTTTCACAGAGCATCCACAACTTCTCTGGGCAATCTACTCCAGTGCTTCACCACTCTCACCATAAAGAATTTCTTCCTAATATCTAATCTAATCTAATTCCATTGCTTTTTTCATGAAATGTGACCAGAAGGGCCAGAACTCAAGATTGTCTTTCTCCTTTTCAGCTTCCCATTCCCTCAGACATTTGTCTCAATCCAGAAGCTAAAACTTTATCTCTGGAGGTGTTGGCCTATTCCCACCCACCTGCCAGGCTTTTAATTGCATCCATTTGATTGTATTACACAGCACCTTGGTACCTAAATAACTCCGGGACTCTTGTAGCAGCAGGTGAGGGAAGAATTCTTACCCTCACCTGTGAATGGGTGCATTCCTTTTGTGGATCACTTTCTGGCTGGTTACCTTCAGTAAAACCTGACATGACTAATTTTCTTCTTCCTAGTTGCTGCCATAGACTATGCCCAGTGTTTTACAGCTCCTGAGTAGTCAGAGTTAGTGGTTGTGAAAAACAACTTGGAAAAATAAGGAACATCTTTATGAATGTGTATCAAGGGCTCTTTCTCCCTTTCTTTTCAAAATTGCACATTCTGTTACCTAAATGAGGCCTGCTGCAAAGACAGGGAGAGACCTTTATAGGGGAGTGCAGCAACAGAACAAGGAGTAATGATTTTAAACTTAAAGAGGTTGGATTTAGATCAAATATTAGGAAGAAATTCTTTGACAGTGAGGGTGGTGAGGCACTGGCACAGGTCGCCCAGAGCAGCTGTGGATATCCCATTCCTGACAGTGTTCAAAGCCAGGTGGTTGGATAGGGCTCTGGGTAACCTGATCTAGTGGAAGGTGTCCCTGCTCATTGCAGGGGTTTTGCAATGAGATGATCCTTAAGATCCCTGCCAACACAAACCCATTCTATAGTTTTATAACTGCAATTTAAATTTACTTCCTGCTTCCAAGCACACCTCCTGCCTGTGATATCCATTTCTCCCCAGTTTGGATACTTAATTCATCTATTTTTTCAAGCAAAGAGTCATTTTGAAACAAATTCCTATCCTGACTCAAAACTGAATTTTTTTTCCTGTGTTTGCCTTTTAAATAAAATTTGAATTTGTGTTTTACTGCTTTTTAATCATCTATGCATAAAAATGTTAAAATAAAATGTCTTGATGCATACTAGTTTAATTTAGATTCACATGAAATAAATTTTGAATTTGAAAGTAACAAATCTGCAAAACTGCAGAGATTTTGATGATCAAGACTATTATGGTATACAGATTAACACAGTTTATAATATACTGGCATCCTACATCTATCCAGATAATCTTCATCCCTTGACAAACGTTTAAACAGCTTATTTTCATAAATTTTCTTTTAAAAATTTCATGATTTCTTTTTCATAAAATTACTTTTATTTTCATAAAATTACTTTTTTAAAATGTAATGCCTTTAATGGGTACAAACTACACAATGAAGACACCAAAGTATGTAACCTTTTAAATATATTCCATGCAAAATTGCCTTTAAAATATGGTGGAGTCTCAAATGTTCAGAGATTATGCTGATAGAAAACTTTAATTTAAATATTAACGCACAAACACAAGAAACCAAAACTGTCTTGTGGAAGTTTTAGGAAACAAGCAAATTTAATTATAATTAATAATAATTTAATAAATTAGGAAACAAGCTAATACAAACTACCAAGTCATGTCTAACAACCAGATAGCAGTATTATTCTGATTCTCATTTACAAAGGTTTTGGCATTCCACTGAATTTGTCCCCCCACCATTTGGAGAACTTAATTTTGCATAAGACATGTCCACCCATGAGCACTCCAACACTGTTCTTTTGGGGGCCTCCTTTTCAATTCCCAGAACAGAAGTTATAATTCCAGTTTATCATCTCACATGGAGTTCTTAGAAAAGGCAAACCCCAATTTTTAATAGTTAATGCCTCCCTTCTCCTCCATGCTTGTCTTGCGTACTTTCCTGTCTGGGACTCAAACAAAAGAAAAGCTGCTCTGCCCTTGGGAGTTAGATAACATCTCACATCTCACTGAATGGGAAACTGAGAAGCTGAGTTCAGGTGCTCTTGATTGGCAAATGGAGTTTAAGATTGGATTCTCCTCAGTTTCTGCAAAACTTCCAGAAAAACAGTTTTATCAAAAAGCTCTGGGGTTGTGTCTTTGCTTCTTCCCCTGTAAAGAATCATTTTATTGAACAGTAATACTTGAAAATATATTGGTGTATATACATGTAATCATAGTGAAATGTCCTATCTTTTGCAGTGTTATTTTTGATGAGAAAAGCTTTAATAGTCCTAGCTTTTAACTTCAGATGTCTTATTTTGTAAATATCTCTCATTTTACAATGTATCCTTTCTTTGGGTTTTTCTTCTCTCTCTGTTTCTTTCTCTCTCTAGTTTTACCTAGAAAACATTATTTATAGAAGCAACAGGTTTTTTGTATTGTGCACTTAAAAAAATGTATTTTAAAAGCATACACCACATAATTATAAAATGCAGTGGTAAGAAATAAAGACTCATCTTTTTTTGTGTTTCACTTATTTAAAGATTGTAACATGGTTGGCTCTATTAAAACATACATATTACACTTTCTAGTGCTGCCATAATTTCCCTCTGACTTTCCACAGACCCACGGAACCATTGTGATCACTGGGGATCACACTTCAGCTCTGTCTGTTCTCTCTTTGAACACCCCCACCACAGCCTTGATCAGAGTGATTGAATTGACCAGATGACAGTTTGGTTTCAGAAAGTGCAAACTGAACACTGTATTTCAAATTGCTCTTTGCCCAGGTCATATCACAGGGAAAATATCAAGAACAACTCTAGTCAAGGTGGAAATACTGATAATGGCCTTGCCATTCTTCTGTCATATGGACAAAGATTTCTCAGGAACTCTATAAAAGAACCTTTTCTCTGACTGATTATTGACTGCCTCCTTCCATCAATGTAGTAAGTTTTCTACATGGTAGCCTACCCTACTTTAAATCAATGAAGAGAAAATTGTTATGCATAAGTTACTTTTACAGTGTGTAGCTGAATATCAGATACAGACTGGAAACAAGGCTAGAAAAAGACAATTAATATGACTGTGAGCTACAAGAAAATAAAAAATACAAAGCAAAACACAAAAATCCTTAATCAGATCTGAGTGTGACTTCTGTCTTAGTCTCTGCCATTCTGCTGTGGATCTGAGCTGAATATATATTTTCAGACTTAATGTAATTATCTACAAAAATTCTTAATATTACATCCTGGAGTTCTGCTTTTTTAAAAGAAGATTTTCTCAACAGCCTATGTTAATAATACAGCTTACTTTTTCCCTGGTGCAATACTTGAGTTTATCAGATAAAATCAAAACCGTTGACTATGGAAATACTGAAAGATGCATTTCATAACCTAGCAACAATTTATTCCCACTAACATCTCTCAGCAAGTAAACGTTAAGCTGAATGTAGCTTCTTGGCAAAAAAAAGATCAGAGGCATTAAAAAGGCATAAGCATATAGCTTAGTTGAGAAAAATCAGAAAATTTCTGAAAACCATTGGATCTGCTTTTCATTCTCCAGTGAACAGAGAAACACATATATGCGTGGGAGAACATCTTTATTCCCAGGTCTCCTGCCTTTCCTACAATCCATAATCCTAGTCACCTGCTCACAAAGTACTTAAAACATGGGTGTTCAGACTATGTCAGCTCCTACACTGATCATCCTGGCTGTATCACAGCAGTAATCCCAAGTGTGTGCATTGCTGAGACCTGAGCCTATGCAGAGTGTTTCTGATCTCAGGTGTACTTCTCAGGTGATAATCTTTTAGCAGGTGTGAGGCTATTTCCCTCAACTAAAGAAAGATAAATTTATATTTAGCTAGTTATGGTGGCCAGCTCTAAAAGGAGCAAGATACAATTAGCAATAGCAGCAATGAAAACTTGCAATTGTTCTAGCCTTTCCTTTGCATGTGTATTTACTAAAACACATACCTGAGGGACATGGCATGTTTTTAAAAAAACAAGCTTCTCCTCTCAGCTGAAAGGGAGAGAGAACAGAAACCAATTCATGGCTTGCAATCATCAGTCAGCCTGGAATAAAAATGCATGTTTGCTGGTTGGCAGTACTTTGTAGTTCAAAACTCAAGAATACAGTAGATAGAGCTGACAATGAAGTAAATGTTTCATGACAACTGGAATCTATAATACTTAAAGTGTGTGTATGGTTGCAGCTTACTTAAAAAGGGCATTGCTTTAGAAAGCTTACACAGTTCATACTAAAACTCATAATCAGAGGGTCCAACAAAAAACATGGATCTCATCAGCAAAGATATCATGCATTTGGTTTGCCAATTGATCTTTTCCTAGAGGCAGGTTCAAGCAAACTTGCTTGATTTCACATTGTTAGTCTTAATTACAACCTGAAATGCAGGACAGAATTAAAGGGGGAAATGAGTGGGGGCTGTAGGGGAGAACAGGACTCATGTCTTCAGTGTTTGGATTGATTTGTAGTGCAAAGATACAAATCTCTTGGTACCTTTGCAAAGGATTTTTTGCCACTTTCAATCTTGTAGCATGCATATCAGGAGACTCTGAGAAGCCAGCCAGCAGGATGAGGTTCTGGGGTAATTACAGGTCAGGAATCAGTGGCAACCCTAACAGCTGGCTGTTGATTAAAGATGAAACTCAAGCCCTGTACAGAGGGCCTGAAAAAAGAAGTATACAAGACTTCAAACAGTGCTCGAGCCTTGAACAATGTAACTGCACATTTGTAAAGCTGAGTACTACAACAGCAGTCTCTTGTAGAGCAAACCAATCATTCCTTGCACTTCTTGCACTTATGGGCAATTAAATTCCTGAACCTGACTGTGACACTCAAATGCTTTTTTGGTTTAGTAAATGCAAAATAAAAAATATTTTTTAAGACAAAATGTTTGATCAAATGAGGAATTTGAGATGTTTTGCAGAACTTTCCCAATGGAGAAATAAAAATTTAATCCCTTTCCCCTCCCATCCTGTGCTGATGCTACTGCATTCATTTATCTTGGCACGTAGAGAGTAGAACCTAGCATCCTATTTTCTAATCTGTTCATCCAGGTGTAATTTTCTCTTTGAAATATATGTTCAAGTTCTTCAAAACAGAAAGAGAAGAAGCAAAAATGTAAACACTTCCTACTACTTCCAGATAGTACAGGAGGAGTCGGAGAAGTGATAAATGACACCCAGAGTATGGAATGCTGTATGCACAGGTTCCATGATGAGCAACTCGCAGCCTTTATAAACATCATTCACAAAGGGTAATATCTGACTGACAATAAAAAAAGTAAATCAACAAAAGGGCCAGAAGTAGGTTTTCTCCTCTATTGCCTTTCCAGGAGGTCATTGTGCCTCTTTACAGATATGCCCAAAAAGTAACAATGGAATTAAAAGAACATATGAAAATTGTGGATTACATGTGATAATGCTCTCCATCTACAAACCAAAGTACCAGCTCCTTTGTAATAGCTTTCAGAAAGGACCTTTCCAATGTTTTATATTCCATCAAACCAGATAAGAACCAACCTGTAAGGAATACAGCATAAGTGACAGTAGGTACTGAAGCATATCTTATACACTGATCTTAGAGTACATATAGGAGACATTTTAATTTGCATACTCTTTTGTAACAGATTTGGGAATCACAGTACATACACAGTAACAGCAAGGTACAGAGGCACTTCACCGGCCCAGGAATAAAACCATGCATTTGTAACTGATGGACACAAGAACATTCTGCTGAAAACTATATATATGAATGTTTTATGTGCATGGAATCTGAGAAAGAGGGATAAAACACTGCATTAATGTTATAGATTAACTTGACAAGACAGCTGATCCCATTGTGCTCACATTAAGTGAATATGAGGTTCACTGAATGTTAACACAAGAGAAGGAATTATTTTCTGTAGAAACTGCACAGATAAATCCTGGTCAAAGTATTATTACCCTTGCATGTGAAAGCAATCTCTTGAAATGATCTATGAGTCGTATTTTCAATTTTCTTTCATTTTTTTCCTGACATTGATCTTATTAAAGAGTGTTTAAAGTCTACTTTTATAGCCATTTTTGTAATAGTACAGACAGTAAGTAAGATCAGGGCAGTGATTGTCCCTCTTGTGCTGGGCACTGCTGGGGCCACACCTCAAGTGCTGTGTCCAGTTTTGGGCATCTCTCTGTAGGAGAGACCTTGAGGGGCTGGAGGGAGTCCAGAGAAGGGCAATGATGCTGGTGAAGGGTCTACAGTGAGTCAATGAGAAGCAGCTGAGGGATCTGGGGGTGTTTATTCTGGAGAAAAGGAGTCCCAGGGGTGACCCTATCACTCTTTACAGCTGCCTGAAAGGAGGATGAAGCAAGGTGGGGGTTGGCCTCTTCTCCCAGGCAACAAAAGAACACAGCCTCAAGATGTGCCATTGAAGGTTCAGATTGGGCATCAGGAAGAATTTCTTCACTGGAAGGCTTGTCAAGCACTGGAATGGGCTGTCCAGGGAAGTTTTGAAGTCACTGTTCCTGGAAGTGTCCAAGGAACAGCTCAATGTGGCACTCAGTGCCATGGTCTGGTTGACGTGGTAGCGATCAGTCAAAGGTTGGACTTGATGATCTTGGGGCTCTTTTTCAACCTCAATGGTTTTATTCTACTTTTCATATTTTGCCTTCTTTATCAAAATGAGAAAATGTAAAAATCACAAGTAAAATTATGTACGTAAATTAAATGGGTTTAAAACTCTCAAGTAAGTAAAATAATAAAGAAAAACATTAAATAATTATTTTTAATGAGTTCTATTTGGGACTAGACATGATGATTAGCAAGGTCTCTTTTAGGGAGTGGATTTATATAATCATTATTTGTTAATACCTAAACTTATTCATATACACATTTTTCATAGTCACTATGGTATGAATTATTTCCCTTTGGCTTGTTGTCATTCCCTTTGGATATTGAGAACTCTTCGATCGTGTATGCTTATTTTTAATTTTTCTAGTGCACACAATCCAGTGAGATTAAACAGGATTGTTGAGCTAGGAATGAGCTATTTTTGTGGTCATATATTTACTTTTTACTAATACTTTTGATATTTTTTATAATAGAACGTGGAAAGTAACTACCACATAACCTTAGAAACAACAAGTATTTTAAAAGAAAACTATTGTAAAATTCTTCCTGAAATAATCTTCCCATTATTCTAACTAGAAGATAGCATAAAATGCTTCAGACCTAGATGGTAAAGCTGTATGGGAAAAGTATCATAACTTTTCAGTGTTTTGGCTAACTTAGTAGCCAAAACAAACCAAATAAAAACCCAAATAACCCTTAACTTGTTCAAGACCTGCTGCTCCAGCCGGATGCATAAATTTATGGGGCTCAATGGGATATATCCCAGAGTACTGAGAGACTCTGTGACCTGTCTCCATTATTTTTCACCAGTCTCAGGAGTCTGAAGTGATCCCAGTCAACTGGAAACTGGAAAATGCTTTCCCAGTTTAGGGTTAAGATTAGGAAAGAAGACCCTGATAATTTCAGGCCTGCCTGTGCCTGGTAAAATTTTGGAGAAGATAATTCCAGGACTTATTTTAGAGACAATGCAATCACTGATGAAAGCCAACATGTGTTCCTGAGGGGAAAGTCCTGCTTCATCAACTTAATTTCCTTTATGACTGGGTTGCCAGTCTAGTTGACCAAGGGAAGTCAGGAGATGTGGTGAGTTTGGATTTCAGTAAAGCTTTTGATGCTGTCTCTCAGGGTAACCTTCTGGACAAAATGTTTAGCACTCAGTTAGGCAAGTCCATAATATGGTGGGTGAACAATTGTCTAACAAGTCAGGCTCAAAATTTTTTAGTAAGTAGGATTATGTCAGACTGGCAGTGGGCTCCACCAGGCTCAATTTCAGGGCTAGTGCTCTTGAATGTTTTCATAAATGATCTGGATGCAGGAATTGAGTGTACATTAAGTGAGTACAGCAATGACACTAAAGCAGGAGGAGCTGTGGACTCCTCTGGGAGAAGAGAGAGGCCTTACAAAAAGATCTGGATAGACTAGAGAGCTGGCCAACCACTAACCATAAAAAATTTAACAAGGACAAGGGCTGGATTCTCTACCCAAGGGTTTAAAGAAGACACAGCCGGGCTCTTTTTTTTTGTGGTGTCCACTGACAGGGCAAGAAGGCACACACTGAAGCATAAGAGCTGAACATCAGGAAACAATTCTTTACTGTGAGGGTGACTGAGCACCAGAACAAGCTGTCAATAGAGGTTGTGGTGATGCCTTGGGAAGGCTGACCTGAAAGAGAGACTGGATAGAGCTAGAGAATAAAGTAGGTATTTATTTAAAGGCCTTTAGGGTACCTAGGATACCCTGTCCTACCTTGGGCAGGACAAAAGCCTGACCAGGGCTGCACCTAAGGTGGACTTAGAATGGTCTCAAAATGGACCCCTGGTCACCAGGTCTTATGCTTTTCTAAGTTCTGGTCCATTTGCATATTGGGATTTAATTGTCTAATTGCATCATCATGTTGTGAGGTCTCATCCTTCTTGTTTCTCCCTTCAGCCCCCCCTTGTTTATGCTTTTGGGCCTGAAAGTTGTCCTTGTGCCTTAAAACTTAAGTGGATCAGTGGAGTCTACATCTTTGGAGATATTAGGAAACCATTTGGACATGATCCTGGGCATACTGCCCTAGGTGGGCCTGCTTAAGCAGTGGAGTAGGACAAGGTAAACTCCAGAAGTCCCTTTCAACATCAAACATTCTGTGATTCTGTGACTGAGTGAGAGCAGAAATTAAAACTACTATTAATTATATGGTGAAAATTAAAATCACCAAGCTCATCAGAATGCACAGACTTTTCTTTGAAAATATAATGCAAGGTCCAATGAAAAACAAATGTATAATCAAAGATGATCTCTGGACCTGAGATGAAGGATAACTCTGTTCAGATCTTCAGCAAGAGGTTATAGATGTGATGTTGGAAAAACCATTTATTATTTTAATCTCCTCTTGCTGCTTCTTATGGGCAAAATATAGACTATTCATTGAGAGCAATTAGAATAAATTTTGCATCAACAAATATTGTATCTACATATGCTTGGTGTATTTAAACAGGAATAGAATAATACAATTATTATTTGACAATTTCAAGAGTCAAAGTTAAAATCAAGTAGTTCAGTGAAGAACACCACTGAAAAGCTAGAGACAGGTCACAGTAAAATACATTTCTCCTTGCACACCAGAATACGTTACCCATTCTATATTTGTTTTAGGTTCACAGTGTAGCATCACACTCATCTGTACAGGTACAAAAGGAAGAGGAATGGAACAAGTAGTTGAAGCTGCTTAAACTGTGACCCTTTACAAAAGAGTTGTGTTCAAGAAACTACAGCTCAGGTCTGAATCATCCTCTAGTAGTACCTCCTTCTCTTCTTTGACTATGCTTACATCAAATGTGATTAAACTCTTAAAATACATGCAGTTTAATACTTAAAGTACCCATGGCTTAGGTTCTTAGCACTTTCATTAAGAGTAAGCTAAGTGGTACTTGCTGAAGTGCTAGGTCTTGCTGGGAACACCATTCTGTGAGATGTTTCTGCTCATGTTTCTCTAGCAGAAACATGAGCCATTCAGGGCAGAAAGCAGGAAAACTGTGACATTCTTTCATATCTCCAGAAGTTTTCTCGGTGTATCAGAAAGTCTTATTTCTATGGATTATTCAGGTACAATGGGTACTAAATTTTAACTAACAAAAATTAATATGGTTTAAAGGGGAAATGTCACTCAGCTTACTAAAAAAGCTTTTCAAGAATCTTAGTCACAAATGTGAGCAATTCCTCCAGAAAATGAGGCTGGAGACCCTTCTTTCTGCTTGTATCATGTAACCAGGATGAAAATGTGATGCATGCCTAATACTCCCTTTCTTGGATATGACTCAACAAGCTACACAAAGCCAAAAGAGACAGAAGCTAAAATGGTTTCACAACAGAGGAGAAGGAAACAAGCTGCCATAACCTTTTTATCTAGAGCTATTTCTCATACTCCCCAGCAGCTATGGGAAGGGAGCAGACAAGGTCTTAAGTTTCACATGGTCAGCTGCATTTTCCATATCAAAATCTTCATAATAATAATAATTTTAAAAAATCGTGGAAAATAAAGAAAAATAGTACAGAAACTTGATACATGAAAGTATTTGTATGCAAATCAATGAAATATAGATTAATATTGGACAAAGGTTAAAAAAGGGAAAGATGAATGAATTGACAGTTATAATTGCTATATGCAAGGAGAAAACAGGATACTGGGTTCACTATGCAAACAAAATCATTCCTGTGCTTGGGACTTTCATTGATTTATGAAAAAATATCACTACAATATGGTTTTAAAATAAATTCATCTTTTTAAGTCAACTGCTTGAAATCAATTGATGTCTGCAATTCAAAAGATATCTTACTCTACCCACATTCTGCAGGAGATAGCCTTATTTCAGTGATGGAATCTGATTTATGTGACAGGCTCAAATGCAGCCCTGATAGCTCAGCCCATAACCTGACTCAGCTGTTGCTTTGGCAGGGAGGCACTGCTTAACACTTCATTAGAGAGCTTTGTCCCCCTGAGATGGTTTATCAGCCCAAAGAAAAGCTCACACACCTAGCTGGAAAAGCGCCTTACTGTTTCATGGGAATGCTGAAGAGGTGAAAACCTAGTTACCTCTAATTCTGAATACTCCACAGAATGGAATACCTAGTGTTTGTCACAACTTCCTGCTGTCATTCCAACATCACACAAGATTTAAGGGAAAACTAAATGCATAGATGGTCTAAGACATTGATGCTTAAACACTTTAGTGACAATAAAAAAATGCAGATTACCAGCAGACATACTATGAAGTGAGACATGGCCAAGATGGTGTATTTGTATCAAAAGGTCCTATCGTATTTCATATTAATAAAAGGAAATTTATCTTAATCCAAATAGTCTCTCTTAAAGGTGTAGAATACTGCATTTCCACTGTTGTATGGCAAGGAGGCTCTCTGCAAAAAATGATTTGAGTAACAACCCAACATTCAGAACTCCCTGTTGATGCATTAATACAAAACTTTGCACCACAGTTCAGCTAAGCCAAGTTCAGTCTTGCCTTTCCAGTATAATTTCAGGTTGCCTGTAGAAGTAGTCTGTTATCAATTCAGCTCAATTAGGTTGAATTCTCACAGGGCCCAAAGATTTGCTGTGGTCCCATAAATATTAATCCAGTTCTGTTAACAGTAGTGCTTTGGGAGGATGGTGCCATGGTGGCAAAAAGAAATTATACTGGCAGGTGAGCCAAAGCCATTTTCATACAATAAGCCAAACTTCCAAAAGTACTTCAATGACCTGAGTAATATCTTCAGTGCTACTCTGGGAGAGATATTAGACCTTGCTGAAATCTGCCCCAACAAGACTGTAACCTGTAAAAGTGCTAGAAATGATAGCCTAGAGCTAGGTCATTGTTCCCACTGCATCAAACAGTGTCTACTTAAATACATAGTCACAAAGTATGTTTTTATGTCATTTAGGGTCCAAACTATCTACAGTCTCTAGATGTAGTTAAGGACTGGACATTCAAACACCCCTTTCAGGATCTAGTCATTCCATTAAATGCCCAGTGAAAATTAGGCACATAGAGATAAGAAGTAGGAAGATAAGAATAGAGTGGAGCTATCCAATAGAAAACAGAAGTGCATAGAGCACTTTTTCCTAACTTTTCCTGTTTTCTAAGATTTCAGTATCAGACTCAGAGACTGATACTTATATTCAGAATTTAGATTACTCATGTAGATAAAGAGATGGCTGGGTTAGTTTCCTAATTCACAGTAATTATACTTTGTGTTTGTGTTGTTGGGTTTTGTTGTTGCTGTTTAGTTTTGGGGGTTTTTGATGGGGTAACCATTTGATGTGAATTACAGAAGTCCTTTACAGACAGAGGGCTGGAATTGCAGGAACCTTTCTCTCACCAATTACATTAATCCTTGAACTATGTCATCTTGACTCTTTCTGCCTTGCCTCTCTTTCCCACTGAATTAGGAGTTCATTCCTCCAAAGTGATTCTTGTCATAAAGGAGAGCAAAATGCTGCCATACACAAACTTCCCTGGCATAAAAAGTAGGAGATGAAGTCTCAAAGAACTTCTGTTGATAAAGAGAACTGCTACCCACTTTCTGAGTGAGTATTCTAAATATTATGCACTACTGTAAAAAGGAAGGCAACATCAACATCACTGCTTTCTCTTTAAAAGGAAGGAGGAGGATTGGATCAATTCACTAAAAGAATGCCTGGAGTCACCTATTTTCAGCAGAGATGAAGTCTGCAATTCCCAAGGGAACTGAGATCAGCTGTGAGCCTGACTCAGGGCCTTAAAAAGTACATTTATTTGACATTCCCATTTAGATTCCATAGCTATAATTTATACCATTAGTCGTTTCTTAATCCATGAGATATAATTTATAACATAGGTTGTTTCTTTATTCGTGTGTTTCCATCATGATATGCCAGCCTTTCTCATCCACTGTGGGAATACAAGCGAGCTGCTATTCTCAACACATATTTGTGACTTTGGTGAAAGTCAGGGTATTTTGTTTCCTTTAAGATGCCAAGCTAATCAGTCATTAAACAAGTTAAAACAAGAAATTCCATGGCTTTCAGTATTAATATTAAAACAACAACTGAGGATAAAGGTAAGGCAGCTTTTTAAATTAAAATATAAAAGATATCTGAATAAATGGAGACATTTGCTGTTGCTGTGAGAATTCACTGATTCTAGTGGAGATACCTGAAAAAATTAGGTCCAAAATGTTCATCTTATCTGAATTATGTTTCATTAAACACCAAACCTATTTCAACCTCCCAGGTCACTCTGGTAGAGAATTGATGATGGTCTGTGCTTAATTATAGAATATTGTCTGACATAAACTGAAATCAAACCTTTGTATGTCTCTGTTAACTAATGAGATAGAGCAGATACATTTACTTCCCTCTCTTGATTTTAGTCAGATGTTGGAATGAATTTTTAAAGCAACTGCTAAAGTAAATAAAAGTGAAGAGTTGACTGATAAGGCCAACACTGAAAGAATCCTTTGGGAATATCAGCACCAGACTGGGTGGAACATCACTTACAATTCTGACCCATATTTGGTATAATAGCTAATCCTTTCCCTCTGTTTGAAAAACTCAGCTCTCATCCATCTACCATGAAGTTAACTGAGAAAGGAAAGGAACTGGGTACTATGCAAACAAATAACCTTATGAAATAGAGATCTTCAGATAGAGAAGCTTCACCTGTACGTTCTGGCAAAGGTTACTTTAGTGTGTATAGTGACTGCTTTTTCTAATTCCAGATTGTTTCAAATATGTCTTGAGATAAAGAACTGCTAGAATGCTGTGGCATGTGTCATTGCTGCTGTGCTCCTTCTGCAATTCACTGAAATTAACTTGTGACTTAACTGCTTCATAATACCAGCATTTCCCTCTTTCTGAGCAAAAAAATGAATGCACTGCACAGTAGAACATACTCTCCTCTCTTATAAACTTTCTTTTATACTCTGAGGTTTATCTCACTGTTTAAGATTTGAGCAGTCTGCACCTTTCCCTATCTTTATCCAACAGAATTTAATAGAAACAACTCTGTTACAAAGTTTTGAAATCTTGAAAAAATGCCGCAGGAAACAAATGAATAAAGAAACTCTGGCAACAGTATTCTTTCCAAAAAACATCTGATAGAAAATGTGTTTATCAGCCCTAGTGTGTATTTATAAGCTAAAATAATTAAAATACAATATCAATTAAAGAAACAGATGTAGATGTGGGAAAGGACTATACCATATGTTTAGAATCATGTGAGCATGTTCCTATTTGTGAAAGATACTCTGTCAACATTTTTTTAAATGTAAAGCCAGCATTTCAACCACAATTGTTAAATGTGGCTACAATCAGAAAAAGTTACTAGGCAAAAGTCTTATTCAGTAGATCTGTTCTCCATATGCAGTCAGTCCAAATGTACTCAAGTGATAAAAATAAATTGTTACCATTTTTTACTCCTGTAGTTCTGTGCAGCCAAATACAGCTAAGAGGAAGTGATCTGTATTCTAACTTCTGCACCACCACCAGATGATCTAGATGTCGGATCTGCATTATTGATGGTACCATACAAGCCAGAAAGCACACAGCTTGACTGTGCAGGAAGACATGATGCAAAGGATGTGGTTTAATTAGGCAGTGGCTTTATTAACTCATCTGGCAGCATTACCCAGCAATATGTCACACAGAGCAGGTCATTGCTCTTTCACTGATTGTTCCAACCTATCTTGAAGGATGCTGTCAACTTTTCCTCCTTCCAAGCTAATTCCAGCTGTTGCTGGGCTTCATCACCTCCTCATCTGTACCCTGAGGGGTGCTACCTGTGTGTCCCACTGTGACCTTTAAACAGGTAGACAGAGGCTCCAAACCACTGGTCTTGATGAAAGTGTGTCAAGGAGTAAGGTTTGTTTTTTCTTCCCCCGGACCTCATGGGAAGCAGCTAACAGCACATTATATACAACAGGTCACAGAACTTGAATTACTGAGTGTTTCCTGTCTCAAGAGAGCAATACAAGAACTAAACATGGTTTCCCACTGGTAGCATGTTCAAAACTTCCTTACTCATGGATTTCAAACAACATTTCTAGATTTCACTTTGCAAATGGGCACTAGGAAATTGGTTTAGATTCTCTATGTGAAGGTGAATGAACATTAGCACAGGCTGCCAGGAAGGCTGTGGAGTCTCCATCCTTGGGGACATGAAAAAGTTTTCTGGATATGGTTGGAGCAGGGGGTTGGGCAAGATGACCTTCAGATGTCTCTTCCAGCCTCAACTGCTCTGTAATTCTGAGTGCAAACATGAATTGGGTGTTAAGTGGCAAAATACATACATGGCCTCACAGACAAGCTGCCATTCTCAGTTTTCAATTTTATGCTTTCCCCAGCACCTGAGAAACTCAAAATTTACACATTATCATAGCAGTTAGAATTCCTGAAGAATTATTACCTTTTGTATGGATAAAGGAATGCAATTGACAACTGAATGAGAATCTTTAGGTACAATTAGCAGCTGGCCAGAAGTAACTTGATGGATTAAGGAAACATGAGCAGACAAAAATTCACACAGAAAATCAGAAATCAGATCTTATGACAACCAACTTTATGCCTCAACCTCATCTATTATCCTTGGAAAAAAATTCTTTTCTTCCTCTCTATTGACTATTTGTATATATATATATTTATACCTACATAATGCATTCCATTTTTTGATATATATATAGGAAAATATTGCAGGCACTAGTTTGTTATTTGAAACTAGTATTTAGAAGACAGCTTCATATGCAGCACTGCTGCTTCCCTCATGACACATAAAAAAACCACAGTAGCTACAATATACTTCCACATGCTTAAGATGGTTTGTGTTTAACTTGCTGTATTTTCAATGAGGTACATTTAAAAGAAGAGGATGCCTGGCACCACATGCATAATTTTGATGAATAGACAAAACATTCTCATCTGAAGTATGTTCACTTTATTAAAAAGAGTAATCTAATCTTAGCCTTTATTCTGTTAAATCAGTCATGTGTGACCCATTACTAACCCACTAACATGGAATGTAACTCGAGAGCCAAAGAATTATTCCCACCATATTGCTTATCAGAGAACTGAAAAATAGGTATATACTCTATTTTCTTGTTTAATCATTCCCATTGGTGATTTATTGGCAAAGACACTACATTTGTGCATCTCTCTCAGCCTCACTCTTCATCTGTTAATTCTAATTATCCTCTTTCTATGTTTGCATCTTTCACATGCCTTATTTGTATAAATTCATACAAAGCCAGCATGCCACCAAAGAAATATATAAAAACTATTTAGTGACTACCCAAGCTAAAAAGTCTGACACTGGAGGAAAGCCTGGTGCTGTTTTCAGAAGCAAAGATGAGAATCAAACACAACTTCTTTTAACCTGTTCCAAACAGTCAATTGTCTTGAAATACTGGACAATTTTCTTGAGGTTCACTGAAGCTCCTAGAAGCTCTTGCAAATGGATGCTAAATTTCTGGGTTTATGGTTCAAGAGGAAAAAAAAAAGAATCCTAGTCTTGCTGAAGACAGCAGTTGCACTTTTTTCTTTACAGTTTACAAAGTGTGCTGAGGCAACCTTGGAAGAGATGTACAAGATAATCTTATTATATTTATGACAGGGAACTGTATAGTTTAGATCTTTGGAAATCACAGAACTGCTACTGTATATCAGGCTTTCCTAGGGGAATTTATTGACTTAATATCTCGCAAAAGGGCAGATGAGTATCATGAGACAAATATTCTCAACTAGCATTTTGGAATGTGCTTTTAAGGCAGTAGAAGAGAGATGCTCTAAAGGATAGCTAGAACAAATCTGTGTGAAAGACAAGTTGCTGTCGGGTCCTGGCTTTTTCTTTTTTTTTTTGAATTTCAAAACATAATGTAGACATTTATCACTGCTTCCTCCATCTTCTCCTTCTCTCAAACAAAAAAACTTAATTTGAAATTTTGGTTGCTTCATGAATGATCTTAGAAGTTGTTTTTGAACAGAGGGACCCAGGAAACTTCATACGATATAAAAGCTAAGTCAAACTAATCTATGGGTCTCTGATGAAGAGATACCATGGATCTTCTCTTTCTTAAAAAAAAAAAAAAAAACTAAATAAAACAACAACCCAACCAAAAATCTCCCAATACAACAACAAAACCAAGCTGTAAAATGTGCTCATTTTAATTTTAAGTATCCAATTCATATGAAGAAAAAAAAGACAATAAAATTTATTTTACTTAATGACAACTGTGAATAGGCAATATTTACCAAATGCAACTGGAGTGTTTCTGCCTGAATGGGATTGCTTTAATAGACTAGCTAGAGAAATGTTATTCCAACTCAGTAAAGCTTAAACTGTGCAAGAACCTAAGATAGCATTTATGCATCTCTAAGAATGCCACTACACAGTAGAAGTAAAATAAACAGGATGAACAGGTTTCCAGGGTTCTTATAAAGAGAGATGCATTACAACTTGTAGTGGAATCTTTTTAGCTGTTCTAATCATTAGAGCTATAAGAGACCCTGCTATTTATTCAAAACAACTTAAAGCAACTCTAAAGGTCCCAGTGTGATGTTTTCACTTCTAATTTTCATAAAATGTTGATAAGAGTGGAATCAAACTAGTTAGTTATCAGTCTTGATGTTGGCATAATGTGACTGGAAATGTACAATTTGTAATTACTTGAAAGGAAACAAATTACCTTTAAGAGGAAAACCATAGGTAGAAATTGCAGAAATTAGATGTGTTAGGCTGCTCTTAAAAAAAAAAAAGTACCTGTTATTTAACTTGCATTCTATGAGAAAGAATATGTATGCAAACCAAGGGCAAGTATGTACTAGTAGAAACACGGAGTTGATGGCTGGGCAGACACTTTTATCTATAATTTCCATTAAAAACGCTAATAGAAGTGACTTTTTCATATGATTTATTCCATATCTGTGTTGTTAGAAACATAATAGCAGATGGAAGAATTGCCTGATGTTAAACTTTCATTTAAAACTCCTCAAAATCAGAGCTCTGGAGTTTAGACTTTGAAATATATCTCAGATAAAAATCTCATGCAAAAATCTCAGATTCTCATGCAAAAATCACAGATAATTAAGCATGTGCTTAATTTTAAGCATATTTTCAGTCCCACTTAATCAGTACAATTAACCTTTAAAGACACATTCTGATGGATCTGAGATCCTATGCAAGCACTAGGCTAAGTGGAAATGGGTACTAAGGAAGAACATAAGTTTCCAACTGTATCTGGACTTAAATTTGTCCTGAAAACAGACATGCATTTTTCTAGTCCAGGAGAAACACAGAATTTTTTACAATGAATTTCTTGGTTGTTGGAAAAGCAAATTTTCCCTAATTTTCTTTTCTACCACTGCTATCTGCCCAGCAATCTTAAGGTGGGCATGTAGAATATGTTTCCTGAAGTGGAATCATCCTAGTTATTGTATTTTATGTTAGCAGACAACCTAAACAAGGAACCACTTAAAGTAAATTCTAGTCAGTCACTATATATCTCCAGACTCCAAAAGCCAGAAAGAATCACACTGATTGTTTCGTCTGACATTTTTATAAATAAACCATAGAATTTTCCCCAGATGTGGAATTAAAACAAATAATTCTAAAAATTCAAACAAAAGAGTCAGAAGAGAGGAAATCTAATCATCCTGAGCCAAGTTTTTTTTGATAGCTGTTCATCTTTACTGAAGAACATGTTATTAAGAGCAGTAAAATTATGACTGGGGGGCATTTCCTCTGTAAAGTATGGTGGCTGCAAAGGGAGCTGAACACGTTGAGGAGAGGGTGCAACAACAAGATCATTGCATGAATTTTTAGTGGATGGTAAAAGGGAGGGACTGCTCCAAAACACAGCAATTGCATTCTAGCCATAACCACCCCAGCCCAGCCTCCTGCTGCTGAGCACACAGGGCTGCACAGACACTTTTCACAGTGTGGAATGGGATGGAAATTATGTCACATTGCTCACCTCCCTGTGACACACTACTCACCATGATACCCTGTTTTTCCATCACACATTTCATCTTTTAAATGTGAAATATGGCCCTTTGCTTTCCTTAAGCCAGAGACTATGACTCAAGAGGAACTTGAGCTGTGAAACCACCTCCTTACCATCTCTCATTCTTTGCCTATTGATTGGAAAACTAGGTAGCTTTAAATGTAAGAAATTAATTTAAAAAACAACCACAGCAACATCATAACCCCAGAACATGTAAGAGCAATTCTTTCCTGTCTGAAAATACCACTGTCCTACCTTTTATCTCTCTGAGTTACAAAGGGACAAAAATACTGCATTACTCTTCCCTTCTTACTGCCTATATTTCTTCTGTGTCTGGCATCTGACCCCAGCCTTCCCCATAATGGCATTCAGTGAAATAAAGTACCACTGATCCTAAAATCTCAAAAGCCAGAAGTCTAAGAAGGAATCATCACCAAACAATACAATGTTCTGAGACAGGAAACCTGAAGCTAAATTTCCTAACCCCTGGTCTGTGCCTAAACTACAGGGAAATCTTCCTTATCAAGACATAAAAAGTTTTAGTTAGGTGATAATAATGACCTGCTCAGAGCAGAACGCATTTGCCTGAACAAGATGTCACTGAAACGATCTCATGATGGAGCAGGAATTCTTATTGGTTATATTTAGTGCAAAAGTAAATCTATACTACCAGGGCAAAGATTCCTTCAGACACAAATTCAAATCCTTTAAATATCATAGTCCCACTCCAATATTTTTTCAACAAAACACACATACCTGAAGTACTTCTATTTACAGATAGAATTAATTATACCAATGGAAAAAAAGAGACAGAAAATATCTTTTACCAATATCGAAAGTTCATTATATTTTTTGTCAGCCTTCAAGATAGATGTCTTTTTAGGAAAATGGCGACTGTTACATGAGGTTGTTGAAGCGAATTTTCTACCTAGCCTGGGTAGTACCAAGGTATTTACTTTTCTTACTTTCTAAAGATAGGGCAGGCTCCTTTGTAACGACCATCACCAGACTGGCCCCACTTTAATCACTTCCTAATGTTTCGGTACATGGGAATGTTTAACAACTCATAGATGCTGTTTACTGCAAACTGACACAGGGGAAACAAGGCTGTAACACATCAGATGTAATCAGCTGCTAACTGCAAGGACGTGGAACTTTAAAATTGTATGTCACCTTCCACTGAGTCAGTATAACAAAAGCTATTTATAGGTTCTGTGAGCCAGAAGCTCTCCACAGTCTCCAGACTGTTGTCAAGAGTGGAGATCAGTGGCTACTTGATAGCAGAGGATACCAAAAGTATTCCTGGAAGAAACATATAATTTTACTCAGCAAATAATTTTACTTTTCAAAAGATCACAGGAAACAGGCATATCAGAATGGATGCAATTGTCCTGAATCCCAGACAAGAATAGGCCTAATAGGTCTTAATAAGAAAATGCCACCATAACTTAAGTTTCCACAAATTATTCTGCATGTCCAAAATAATTTCTCTTAATAAAAGATCAACCTTAATATTCTTAATATCAAGAGACAGGACAGCTTTAGAACACTCCATCAGCTCCACTTCTCCATTGTTTGTGCATGTACTGAAAGCTATCTCCAGTCAATATCTGAAAACCATACTGTGTGACAATAGCTGGAACAGTATACATACACACCAAAATTTAGATTTGCAAAAACTACTCTGCTTTCTTTAGCTAGATTTAAAGAAGGACACTTTTCAGAAATCTCTGGGGAAGTCTTTTATAACAATCCTGTGCCTTTAACATTCATCATCCTGAGTACCAAAAGACAGTAGTCACACTTGAAATATTAGATCCTTTTTCTTTCATTTTCCACTTGATTCATGGCTGTTCATGTAGACCAGCTTCTATTCATGAGTGAAATGTTACCAGCCACCATATTAAAACCAACAAATTTTCATGAAGCAATGCAGTCTGTTCCTCAATTCATGAAGAGCATTATCATTCCTATTTTTTACAAGGGAAAAAAAGAGAAAAAAACCCAACCCTAATTCAAGGAGTTCTTCAATCTGTATTTCTGTACTTAGAATAAACATGAGATGTAGAAATAGCAAAAATGATGCTATTGCAGATGCTCTGTCCTATATCAGGTCTTGGAACCAAAGACACTTTGTGTGGAATATATGCATGTTGCTATGTATGTATGCTAAACACACATGATGTCCTCAGACTAGAATGTGATGTGAAAACTGTTGTGGGAACAAAACCAAAACTTTATGCAATTTAGCTGCAATGAAAACTACAATAAATTATGGCCTGAATTAGAAGAATTACTCATGGTGTCTTAGTATTAAAAATAATAAAAACATTTCCAACTTTGGAGAGAGAGTAGATTTTGAAAAGGCTGTTGTATCAAATCTAGAATTCAGGGACGCTGCTGGTTTGACAAGAAGGTTTTATGTGGCAAGTAAGGAAAGGAGTCCTCAGACATCACAACCTACTCAAGCACCTTTCTGTTTTAACTCAATTAAATTTTTTTATACAAAGTATTAGGGAGATTTATTTTCACTCCATCAAAGAACATATGGGCTGAAACTTCAGATGTTGCCACAAAATTAGATTTTCATCCTTTGGTCAGATCTACCCATAATTTCTTGCCTGAATCCTTTTCAGTGGTAATTGAAAACAAAAATGCTAATGATTACATGCAAATGTCTTTTTTTAAACTGTTGGCAGTTTAAAGGAAGAAAAGTTAGGGGTGTATTGCTGCTAACCAAAATTCATATGCTGTGTTAACTTTTACTGCTTGACTTCCTGAATTTTTTAGCAGGGGAAGCTTCTTGAGACAGTGCCCATAACCACACCATTTCTGAATGAGTGAGATTCATAAACGAGCAGCTTTCTAGAGCGAAAATGAAGGCTGGCATTTTGAAAAAAAAGAGCTGCTGTCTTTGTGAACAAGACACAGATACAAGAAATATTCAGAACTGGATTTCATAGGTATTACAGTAGAAGAAGGATCCATGCAAAGTTCAATCTATAGAGAGGTTAACAGTAGCGTGGCCTTCTCTCTGAAGAGCACAATAAAATTCACATCATGGTTTGATGACAGGGAGATCAGTAGCAATGCTAGTTTAAAACTTAGAGGCTTTTTTCCTGCCTCTTGGCAAAGTTTGCTGTCAGTCTTATTGTGTTGACAACTCATGGAGCTGTGCTGTGAACATTTCATAGAACCTGAAAAAACAACCCTCTCCCTCTTTCTTTTTTCCCCAGATTTTTTTTTAGCTCATAAGTTATGCGCCCTGACTTCCTGCAAGAGACAGAGAATGGGAAGCAAGTCTTTACTGTAGTATCCTTAAAACCCCAATAGACTTCTGAGAATGAAGAAGGTTATGAGACTGACATGGACATCACACTGATGCCTTAAGATTTAGCTTTCATGTTTTCCAGGTTCTGTGCTGTCTAGGGGTGTAGTTCTGAGCCTCGTATTAAGTGCTAGTAAAGCTCTCTTCACAGAGTAGGTAGGTAGACAAAACAAATCCTTTTCCTGCTGAAGACAAAGGACAATTTTCAGGCCCAAAAGCACAAACAATGATGGACTGAAGGGAGAAACAAGAAGGATGAGACCTCACAACCTGAAGCTGGACTTGGACAATTAAACCCCAATATTGAAATGGACCAAAACTTATAAAAGTGTGAGACCTTGTGACCGGGGGTCCATTTTGCAACCACTCTTAATCCACCTTGGGTGTATCCCTGGTCAGGCTCTTGTCCTGTCCAAGGTAGGACAGGGTATCCTAGGTATCCTAAAGGCTTTTCAATAAATACCTACTTTATTCTCTACCTCTGTCCAGTCTCTGTTTCAGGTCAGCCTTCCCAAGGCATCAATGCCCTCACCAATTTCATACAATGTCAGCCTGAAGAAACAGGATGATAACAGCAGGCAACACCTCAGGAAAGAAATCCTGAGAGTAAGCCCAGCCACATCCCCAAGCGAAACATGACACCTACTTTAGCAAGCAAATATTGTCCCATAGTCTCTCCACAGAAGACACAATGGCCAGGCTTTTCCATCTCCAGCAGCTCTTTCAAAGGGGAAAGGAAAGAATACCTTTAGCCAACCTCAAACACCAAAAAGGGATGGCATGAGATGAAACACATGAAGGACACCAGAAATTCTTTTGTAGAGTTCACTAGAACAGGGGGAGGTAAAGATTCAACCAGCACTACAAGTTTCTGACAGAAGAGGTAAAAAGGCACTGCTTACACTCTTAGATATTACAGGCACCACATCTTTTATTCTATGTACTCATCTGTAACCAGTTCTTGAGGAAGATGTTTTTCCATATGGGCAGTAATTTTAGTAAGCAACGGGTGAGAGAGGACCCTCTCAGAGCCAAGTGTTGTAACAGGATGTCCCCTTTGGTTTACACCAGAAGGTGAAAAGTAGAGGAGGGTTGTGTGGAGAACAAGGATGGAATTATACTGCATTCCAGTGATTCAAGTAGGATCCTTTGTGACATTGTTATCAAGACCATTCCCAGGACCAGTGTCTCAGCCCAACCAAAATGCAGATACAACTGTACAAATTACCCAGATTATGAATTGAAGATTAATGGTAGATTAATGGTAATTTAAGTGAGAGTCTCTGCAGAAGGTATCTAATAAAAAAGGTGCATTCTGGCCTGAAAAAATGGAAGACTCATGCTGTTGGAAGACTGTTTTAATATGCAATGGATCTTCAAGGCACTGAAAATAATGCATTTATACACCTTTGATGAAGGTAATTGTGGTAGATTTACAAAAGTGTTATATTAGAGATTGATATAAATTTGTTTCCTTCTCTACAGCTTTGATATGAAATAGTCATATAAGAATGATCCATGAGTATTTGTAGCTAAAGGTTCAGATTAGGTTAACCTCAATTACGCATTTCCTTTTCTTGTTTGTTTCTCTTTTCCTCAGAGGGTCAATGAAATGTGGAAAAAAGATCTCTCAACTGTCAGAACCACCAACTCTCAGGCTACTGGCTTCAGCTCTACATGGAAAAAAAATGGAAAAAAATGGAAAAAAAAAATGGAAATTACTTTGCCAGAGAACATAATTGTTATAGAAACTTTTCTTTCAATTAAAAGTAATTGGCAGCAACTTTGAAGGACAGCTGTGGACAGAATTATCCTGCAGGAGAACACTACTGATTGGCATGCCTTGGCAAAACAAAAATCCCCATGTACAAGGAGGGGCAATTATTACATATTACAGAAGGAGGGGTTGGGTTTATTTCCAAGTTTAATATACAAGACGTTTTTACTTTAAAAGTTTGAACCACAACATTCGTTTACTGAGAACACAACAAAAATATCTAAAACATACAACAAAGGATCCATTTCTAATTTAATTCAAAGTAGTTAATCCTATATCTTTTACACCAAAAATACATCATTCTATAATCAGAAAGAGAACACTAATTTTGTTGTAGATATGTTTCTTCATATCTAAAAGACAGGAGGTTTGCCTTTAAATTAAAAAGTCAACTCACTGATAAGGAGCTGATAAGTGAGCAGGACTTCCCAGATGTAGCTGAATTCAGTCATATTAAAAGAGGAACAAAAAGAAAAAGTCTACTTCATAGGACCATTTGCAGGAAATAACATGTGATACATTCTAGGAGATTTGTTGCTTATGCAAAAAGACCCATTTTTTAAATATGAATATGTTAATCCTAATAGCTTCCATTTTTCTTAGGCTCTCCTATCTTTCAAAAGATTCTGACTAAGAAAAGGATGGAAGATTTGTTGTGATGAAAGTGGCCTAGCTCATAAGTGCCTTAATTAAAGGAATACGATCAACTTAGAACAGTTTGTGCATAGATATATAATAGATAGTTTTATCTGTTGTCCTAAGCAGCATTTTTGTAAATATAAATTAAAGGTTTTTGTGGGAAACCACAGTGTAAGTGTTTTGTTTACTTTTTATATTGGACAGCTGTTTGGTTTAAATTAATTTCTCACCAGATCCTCTCCGTGTAGAACTGCACAAATGTGCTCTCCATTTCTCATCTTCTGGTACAACTCCCAAAAAGTAACAATGTTAGAATCCTTTTTTCACTAGAAAAATGACCATAAATCAGCAAAAAGTGCCACACAGACTAAAGGGCAGAGAGTGTACCTGCAAACTCTTTTAACAAAGTTGACAGTATTCTTTTCATGTTGCAGTAAATTTCAACTGAGATATTTTTAATGTTTCCAGCCAGCGTATGAGAAAAATACAGACTAGACTGCTAGCCTGAAGAATAGTGTCCAGAAGCATTTTGTTACCCTTGACCTTGTCTGAAAGCTCAGTTTCCAGAGACCCCTTGTCTTCTGAGAACTTCCTAGCAAAAATGCATTAACAATGAGTTCTGCTCTGTATCATCCTGCAACACCACTCATCTTACACAGAAATGAAAACAGAAATGCTTACTTGCATAACCCACAATACCATTTTCTTTTTGTTCCCATGGTCTTTGGTCTTGGTTAATATGCTTATCAAAAGAACATTGGAATGTTACCAGCTTTGCTTGAAATAAGCAATATGGCCTCTTAAAAGAAAAGGAAAAGCTGTCCACTTCTCCCTTGATTTAGCTATTTATTTAAAAACTCTTGTTTGTTTGTTTGTTTTGCTTTTCTTGTATTAAAAGCCAATTAAAATCATAGCTGATAAATCAAAAAGGTAGGGCTGAGGCTATGAGGGATTGTTCACTGCAGGTAAATTTGGCCCAAGCACTTCTCTGTTTTGGTACTTGCAAGAATATGTTGCAAATAAAAGCTCTCTGCAGCCTTGGACATAAACTACAAAAATTTCCACAGATCTAAGGATCTGATCCAGAGCATGTGCTTTGCTGCCACATGGGCCTCTCCCAGGTTTAATGTAATTTATGTGTCTTGATCAATATTGGGAGGAGAGATCATTCTTTCCTTGCACCCACGCTTGTGAACTCTAACTGGAGCTATTCTGGATTCTGCTGCTATGGAAGCTGAGGATAGGGTCAGACTTTTCCCTGTCCTCTGAGGCCATTCCAGTGCAGCACTTACACCACCCTGTCTGCTATGGCAGATTTTCTGACCTGTATTTAAGCAGTACAACATGACAGGTTGTGCATTTTCTGAGAATTATTACATGCTTTGGAGAGCGTGATAAGGCAAGAAGCTGAGAACTTTCTTTTAAGTGTGTTTTGGCTATTATGACATGGAATTTTTAAATCAAAAGGGAGAGAGTGAAAGAGTCAGAGTCCTGGACTTAGAGGGCATTATTGACATGGCTATGGCATCACTGACAGCCAGCCCGGAAGCTCTGACTATCTTCAGACTTTTAAAACCATTCCATAAACACAATCAAAGAGAATTTTACCTTCAAACTTTGCATGAATATTGTAGTGAGAATTGACAATGGACTCTATACCTAATTTTTCCATTCCATAAACACAATCAAAGAGAATTTTACCTTCAAACTTTGCATGAATATTGTAGTGAGAATTGACAATGGACTCTATACCTAATTTTTCTTCAGATATTATCAATAAATCTGGATAGAACTAAGGCAAGGCTTTGATTACTTTTGCTTTAACAGTGTGAAACGGTCAGAGTTTTATTATGATTAAGAAAGAGTTACCTCTGCATGCAATGCTTGATCTTTAATCCCCAGGTCAGCCAGGACACAGGATGAAGCTTTTGCTGGAGTTTTGGTTGAGGATTTTCTAAGAATTTCAGTGCTCTTTTATGCTGTCTAGAAAATTACTGCTAAAATCATCCAAAGCAAGGCTTCAAGCTGATGAATATGCAGAAAACTGTGTTTGGGTGCAGGAACTTATTTCCCCAATATTTGTTTTATTAAAAACTTTCAGATGAGTTTCCTTTAGTTTACCTGTTCAGCTACACATGCTACGGAATACAGTTGTGCTCTTTGTTCAGATACTGTGACTATAAATTAAAAACCAGCTAGGGTTTGCCTGGTCACTTTTATTCATTATAACCAATATAAAAAGGAAGATAGTTTGAATATAACAAATTCATTAATCAATTTTGAACCTGGAATACAATAATGCTAACTACTTTCTTAGATCTTTGCCAGGTGACAAAATAACCTAAATTTATCCTAAAATACTGGTGTTTTTTAAATTTCATTTTATTATTTTGTTTGGGCTTTATTATTTACAGTGTGGAATCTGACAGAATTTAGAAACACAAAATTCCTTCCAGTTGGGTTTTCTAGCTAATACATACTCCCTGCACATCTCCTGTCTCTCCCCAGTCCTTTATTATGAAAGGTCAAACAAAGCTTCTCCCTCTGGTTTATGACATATAATTTTACCATCAGGATAACCTAAAATTAAGCTTGTAGTCTGCAACCTCATTTAACCAAAATAAAATTTCCATCAGGGTTCTGCAGCCACTCTGCAGGACTTGGCCCACCACAGAGCTAGGTCATGATGAATTCTGGCCACATGCATTCCAGGAGGTCAGCATCCACAGAACCCAGCTTCACTGGAGGAGGAAATCGATTTTTTTTCTACAGTTGGTAGCACTGGATTTCATTTCTGACACTTCCCCTGAAACATGCCCAGAGGATGGACGTGTGACACTTTCCTTGAGGAGTACTGTTCTACAAAGAAATTCAGCTTGTGCAATACTGCCAGTAAAGCATGAGTAGGGGAGAGAGAGAGAGAGCTGAAGTTCTAGTAACATCTTTCAGAATGCAATTTCTGTCTATCCGTAGATAGACCAGAATTCCTGGTAATTTTCAGCTGTCAGAGTTTAGAAAAGAAATTTTCTCTTAACCTCTAATTGATGAAGTCCCAACATTCACTGAAGCCTTTGGGGGTTTTGTTTGGCTTTTTTTCCAAAAGAAGGAAATCAAAGTGAGAAAGAATCTTTGGATTTCTATATAGATCTATATAGATTGCTGAAGTTTTGCCACTAAATCAACTTGCAACAATCAAAACAAAAACTTAAGAAAGTTGAACAAGAACTCTGGTATTACCTGAAGCATATCCACATACTTGCAGTGCTCTAACAAACTTCTTTTATGCTGTTATACCTTATATAAAATTGACTACAACAGAACTTTCAAACTAAACTTGCATCATACCAGAAGTTATGTCTTATATTTTTCTTAACATCCCTATATCTTCCTCTATTGACTGTCTTATTGAACTGAAACATGCACATGAACCTAAGATGATTTGTCTTAAAACAAACAGCTACACGACTAATTATAGGTCTGCAAATATTTTAAGTGAAGAAATAGCAAATATTGTGAGAATTAGTGTGAGGTGAAGAAGCAACATGAAATAACTAGTGAAAAATGGTAACACACAAGCAAGAAAAATATTAGGTGGAATATAAGGAGAGTTTTCTGGGTTTCCCACTTCTTCCTACTGAATACTACAAAATTCCCTGTGTCCAGAAGGATCACATTCATAGTATTTTATTTTCCATCCATCTTTGATCAGATATCGTCAAGTGTACCTGGTTTGCTCTTTGCAAACCAAAGGGAAACAATCAAAAATATCCTCCTCTCACAATTTTGCACAGAATTGTGGGTTTCAGATTCAGTCTAAGCTGCCAAACACCAGGCCTTGGCATTTTAGCTCCAGACACACAATGCACAGTGTTGAGCATCTATTAACATGAAGATGCACACATCAGTTACCATTCACACGTGTAGGGAGTGGATGGATACAGTGTGACTCTTAGTCACACACTTCACAGACAAAAATTTTGCATATTTTTGAAACAAATTTTCTTCAGCTTGAATAGAAATTTAAAGACATTACCATAACACATATTACTCATACAAAGTCAGAGCCTTAATAGTTTTCAGTGCAACACCCACGCTGCTTCAGAATTCAGTAACAAATGGGTTTTAATCTAATTTTTTAATGATCCATTAATGACCGAGGCACCTTTTATCTGAATTTTGTTCCTGAAGAGAATACATTACCTTTAGATTGGACAATATGATGAAGAATCTATTTTTTCAGGCCTTTACTTGGATGGGAACCAGCGTGCTCCTATAGAAGAGCATTGAATAATCATGTGTAAAATAGGACCACCCAACATCTGTCTATATTCACTGGGAAGTGAGTTTTATATTCCTCTGCTAAAGGACTTGCAGGAAATTTATACCCAATACATGGGTGGGGTGGGATAGAATCCTTCCTCTTTGCTTAATCACATTCAGGGAAAAGTGATGATCCATTCTGTCTGGTTTGCTCCATTACTCTTTCTAAAATTAACTAGCATCTGACATTATAACATATGTTAAATATTATGTAAGTGGTCTGTTCTATATTTGGTTTATTCAGTCATAAATCCTGGCATGCATGCACACACACACAAAATAGTGCTGTGAAAAAAAAAAAAAAGAGAAAACCCACACCAAAAACCCCCACAACCTTGTGCAGACAAAATGAAATTGGTAAAAGTTGGATTATTCCTCCAAAGTCCATCTAGGAGCTGCAATAATCCACTGACATGAAAACTCCCAAAATGTTATCCACCAGGGAAAAAATTTTGCAGGTGGATATGTTCTTTTACTTGGTAGAAATGGAATTTTCACAGTCCAAGAGATCTTAAGAGCTGCAGTTAGTTATGCTGAAATAAGTTCCAGTCTGGCATGAGCAAGGTGTGTGTGTGTGAGCAGGTGAAGGCCAATACATAGTGGCCACAACAATGAGTGAGGACCTCCCTCCTTGCCTTTCTTGCTGGTCTTATTTTCTACGGGCTTGCCAAGAGTATAAAGATATCTCTATAACTGCAAAAGTAAGGTTTTGGCTGGAAGTAAAGTAAAAAGTTTGGTTTTCTGAACTGGTCTTTCAGCTTTCCCAGCGCAGTTCCCCAAAAGCTGTGCACTGTTTAGTGTAAAATTTCCAGCACTGTCTTACATCAGTAAGACAATCAATATTATTGGTTTCATTTGATTTGGCATGTCTGAAATAAAATAGAGACACTAAATTATGCATAGAGCACCATTTGTATTCTAAGGCTTCTGACTTTCCTTTCTAACCAGTGTTTTGAACTATTTAAGAGTGGAAGGATTTCATACCACAAATGCTATAGTAAACGTAGGGTCTAACAGCTACAGAAATGCTTTGACAGTAAGAGGTAACATAAAAAGTCTGTCTTCCCTTCTGCTCCTTAAATACCAGTTTCTGAAAATAACTTGAAAGAACTTGTTTACAGGGATGGCCCTGGAAGGACAGACACAGCTACTGCAGAGCTGGAAGCTACACACAGGTTAAGGCTGTTACAGACATTTCAAACAGCTGACAGTAAGGTGCCTAAATATCTTCAGCAGAGGACTTAGACTGTCCAGTCCCTTTGTTTCAGGGCTTGCCAGGGGCAAGACCAGCTCAGAAAGTGAGACAGTGTCTCACACTCAGCTCTGCACCAGAGCCAATTATTATCCCGAAACTCCTGCTCTCCAGTTCTTCCCCTGGCAGCCCCAAAGCCTTGTTCCTCAGCAAGGTGTGCCTCCCATTTCCCTGTACAGCTCCAGGGAACAGCCTGTGCCTTCCTTTGATATGGATGTCAGTTCCTATGCCTCCAGACTCAAGCATTTTTCCTGTGCTTTCTGTTGGTATGGAGGACTGATCCAACTGCTTCTAACTCAGGAAAATATTGCATGGACATTTCAGCAACAAGGGCAGAATATACAGATCTGTCGAGAAGCTTCACAAGTGTTTAAAAAGCTGTGAATCATCAGGAAGAATATCTCTATAATTAATTAGTTCGTCCTATCACAAGGCCTGAACTGAAAGAGCTGTTCTTACAATGTGAACAAAACCACAGGTAAATAAGATTTTTTATGTAGCAAAAGTTATTCAAAATCTACATTTACATCTCCCTTATATCAAATTATCTCATAGCTATAATTATCTCCTAATTACATGTTTATTTCTGAATTGAAATAAGTCCAAGCCACATATAATTACTTCTCCTCTTGGTCACTAGTGGTGAAAAACCCCAACTTTATAGCGTTTAAAGCCACAAAAATTTTCATATGCCAAGGTTCACACTGAGAGACACCAAAGCACAGTTGCAAAAAAACACCAAAGACTTACCCTGACCCACATAACAAAGCAGGACATTGTGAAATCTTGATTATATTCAGCAGCAATTCAGGACTGAACAGAGAGTTCATACTCTAAAGTGATTTCATCATGTTGAACTACTGTAAAAATATTGGAAAACAGTGCCACCATCATTTGGAGTGAGAAATATTTTGCTTTTTTCTTACTACAGTAAGACAGACGATGGTCTAACACGACACCTCCGAGCAGCAGAGATCGCATTTCAGCCAGCACAGGCTGCAGGAGTGAGAATTAAGCACACAGTAACTTGCTTTATCTTTCTTGGCAGGCAGCTGGGCCTTCTACAAATGTAATTCTCTTACTAACATACCAGACACTTCAAATACAGCTGGTGTAGAGCTCCCAACCCTGGTGTAGCTACTTGTAAGAACTGAAACTACCTGAAACTATCTGAGCTATCATGTAAGAACAAAAGCTACTCTTTAGTCCTTAAAAGATAGTGTTCCATTCTCTTGTTACCCAAAATCAGCATGGGCCTGTTTTCTTGAGTAGGTTGAAAGCTGACAATTATTATTAACTGACCTAATACTGATCTAGCCTCTGTTGCTGCCTGGTGAGCTGAGTCAAACAGAAGGGAGCTAATTATCATAGGAGGGAGAACAGAGATTAAACAGATAATATTGGAAAAGCAACATTGAAGAGCAATAACCTGAAAGAACAAGATAGGTAAATACCTAGAGAAAGAAAAAAGGAATCAGGAGTTCTGCTTTGACTTAAATAAGATTGGTACCATTAAGCAATCTGCTATAGCATCTTATGAACAAATTTCATAATATCAAAGAGACTATGCATTCCGGCTTTACATATAAAAATATCTGCTACAGTAACATAGCTCACTGCAGAGGAAAAAATAAGAAAACTCCCATAAACTTGTAAATTAAAATGACAGAGTAAATTATTTCTTTTAAATCTCTGCAAAGTAGATTTAATGCACGATTTGAAATCACAGGAGGCATAACAAAATGAATATTTGCAGTATGGAACAAGTGAAAGGAACAAAATTAGGCCTGGGTGGGTAGACTTAGTAGGGTGGAGTGACAATGATGAAGAATTATACAAGGAAGAAGGGAGCTCACTAGGTCCCTAAATAGTTCCCATCCAGATGCTTTGATATTTAGACTTCTTTCAAATGTATAGCAGGTTTTTATAGAAAATGTAGTTTTTATTGAAGGAGTGGGATGGAGAGAGCAGGAAAAGGAGTAGAAGCAGTCATTGGGTGGATGCCACCTAAACCAGGCATTTAGACTTTGTTCCATTTCATTGAAATTACCCTTCTCCACCCTGGCCCAGCTGACAGACACACACAAACACACAGACAATGTACAACACACACAGGAGGCTGTAAAAGAGCTGTTGGCACAGGTTTTGTTCCAAAACATACAGAAGGACCTTACCAAGAGATTTGTGAGCAAGCTGACTGTGCTGAGGAGCAAAATCACAACCTTTTTACCAGCTATTAAACTCAGATCAACAAAGCTTTTCTAACCCCAAGCAACATGAAATCACAATCAAAAAATAAAACCAAAAAGCAGCATTAGAGGTTCATCTGCTCCAGGGCTTCAGCTAAAACATCTTTCTACTATTTTCAGTCACTTTCTCATTTATCAGCTACTCACTTTAAGACACAGTGTGCCTTGAAACTCTTTGTTTAAGACTTTTTCTACACACAAAAAAACTGTATTCCCCAGTGATTCTGATGTAATAAAAAGGTGCAAACCTCCCCTTCCTCAGCACATTAGACACACTTCCTCTTTACATATAGTTTTATCAGTCTAGCTTCACGCCAAATGGGAACAAACACCTGTCAGTGATTTATCTACATTCAGAGACTTCTTTAATTCAAAGAATTATTACATTTGATATCACCAAAAAGAATCAAATCTGAAGCATCCAACTGTAACCCTAACTAGCTATACCAGAATACAATGTACACAGGCCACCTTAAGGCAGATAAAGTTATGTGTAGGAAGATATGTATCCTAAAACCAACAAAATGCCATTTGCCAGGAAAAGTTTAGTTAAAAATGAGGAACAAATTAAATTCCACTGGAAAATAATACAGGAAAACAATAACATTCACTGTAATTTTTTTTTTTCAGAACATTCCTACAAAGGAATAATGTAATAATAAAAAAGTTAAAACACAACTCTAGAGAGACCAATAATCACACTGGTTATGAAATACTCAGGAAGAGGTAAATTTCACAAATCCACATCCAGAAAAACATTAGCAATGCTCTACTTGTATACCATGTCTCTCAAAAGTCTAATCTCCTGAATAGATGTAATTGACTGACAACAGCCCCATCCCACCTTCAGCTGAAGTCCATCAGTTCAGGAATATATACAAACCACATTTTTATATTTCTCAGTAATAATTTCTAAGTAATTATGATGTTCTTGGCAGATTTCATATTTTTACTTACATTGGATTCTTGGAGTATTGGATTCCTATAGCACAGTACAGCACAAAAATCTGTTCACGTTTGATCTCCTGTTCACTTGTACAGCAGAGGTTTGCTGAAAGCAGGATCAAAGATTACTCAACTTTTTTTCTTTTCCTGTTTTCCCTGATGACAATTCCACACCAGCCTTTTTTTTTTTTTCCTGTTGGGCAGCAAATTTTGTACTAGTCAACACCTGATCTGAATTTGTGATGCTAATTAACAAAATGTCTACAGGTGTAGAGCAAACTAAACAACACATTTTAATTTTCCAGAATGTTAAAATTCAAGTAAACTCCTGAAGCTCTCAAAGGAAAAGGAATCCTCTTAATCTGAATTCCACTATTTTGTGTTGGCATTGTTAAAATAGGTTTCATCTCACATGGCTGTAGTTTGTAGTGGTTGTGAAATGTTTTCCTCTACCAGAAGGAATGAAATAAGTGATAAGCAGTCACTTTACAGTGATATGATCTTTATTTTTACATGCTTGTACACTCACAATTAAAGCAGAGACAAATGGATTTATTGTTTCAGTAAGAAAAAAATATTTGAAACTGATTTGGTTCTGGCTCTCTTGCAACAAAATCTGGTGGTTCTGGATGAGCATTAGGTGAGAAAGCAGCTCTTACAGAGGTAATGTAAGTATAAACAAGTGCTGGAAAGAGACTCAGAAAATCTGTACTGTGGATGGACCCAACAATATATTTCTAAAAGAAAATAAATAGAAAAGCAAAATAAATTTTATTGTCTCTTTCAAGTGTAATACCTCCAGATTCTTAGTAAGCTTTAAAATTGTGACATTCATGACATTCAGCATTTTTGATGTGTTCCAATGAATGGTACCATCCTCTAACAGGAGCATATCTTGTTCAGCTCCATCACTACAAAAATGATAAGAGAGGGGAAAAGAGAGGGAAAGGAATGGAAAAGAGAGGGGAAAAGAGTGGATAAAATGTAAATTACATGAAATAATAAATCAAAGACCTAAAGTCTGACATTTAGATTTCTGGTGGTCCATATGTTTTACATATTATGAAACCATCCCCATAAACAATACTTGCTAAAGAATACAATTCACATCCTTCCTAAACCATTCTATCTCATTTGTTTACAGTTTTCTTCTCAACAGCTTCATTAAATTGAAGACAGCATGAGCAAGTTGAAACAATTCATAAAGAAAAAAAGAAGATCTCTATTAAATAACGTCAACATCAAAGGCAACAATAAGTAATCTCCTGCAAAGGGAAGGCTGTGAAAGCATCTTTTGAGCTGGCTAAAAACTGGCAATTATCAATTTCATTTTGACATGAATGAGAAGGAGGAATGTTCTGTACATGCTTTAATCTCCTAACATATATTTTATAACAAAAAACAAAAAAAAATTCAAAACACCTTAAGATACATTTGGTGAATATTTAACTAAGTCTGTACTAGCACAAACAAGTTTGCACCACTGAAAGCATTATGCCTAATGTCTTTGCTTTATCCTTTTTATAGAAATGCCACTGGTTTTGTTAGCAGACAACGGTCTAGCATTTATATAGAAAAAAAAATGTCAGCTGGGAAGAGGCTACACCTGCGTGAAAATAATACAGGATGCAGCTTTCTCCAGAGCTGGGTCTGAGGGGATGATGCTAGAGTGTCAGGGAAGAGAAGCATCAGTGCTGTTCCAGTAGCAGACTCATTCCTGAAGAGCTCCAGCAATCATGGAATGTGGAATGAGATAAAGGAGAGGAGGAAGTCTTCACTGTGGATTGAGGAGAGCAGCACTTGGTTCGCTCAGCCCTTTGAAGAATGAGAGCACCATTTCAGAAAGCAGCAGACTCCTGCATGAGTGCAGGTTAATCCCTGTGCCCGGGCAAGGGGCTGGGTCACGTCCCAATGAGAAGATACCCTTGTGCCCCCTTCCCTTGTCACTGCAAGGCCCACTCCTCTACAGAGTTTAATAAAACAGTCACGAAATATCAGATATATCAGACACTTCATCATTCACAGAACACTATTGAAGCAGCTCTATCCCTCCCACAAACCAGCTCATCCAAATTTTTCCCATCTCTTAATCTTTGATAATAATAATAGCATGAAAAACAGAGGGAAACACAAATTACTTTTTTTTCCCCACTCAGTTCTAATCACTGTTTTATAGTCATATTCTTTATTATTTTCATTTTTTTCTTATCTACAGAGGAAGAACATTTGAAGACAAATATACTGACTATAGTTATCTAGAGGACTTTCATATTTCAAGAATGTTATATTAAAATTATGGTCAAACAAGTTAAAAGTTTGTAGATTTAATACTAAAAAAAATAGCTGTAAAACCCAAAACTATTTCTTTCCAATTAGAAGGCGTTAAAGACCTCTATATGCATTGTTCATCTTTTCCAAGCTGTTTAACATGTGTTTTGCCTGTTTTCTAATCATCTTGAGGGAGATTAGTGGTAATGGTACCAGTGTGATTCTATTTCCTCGGCAGATTCATCTTCATACAATACAGAACACTTTCCCAGAAAATGTGTTTCAGTAAGGTTGATGGGATGGGATCAAAAACTCAAAAATTACCCCAGACAAATTTAGCCCATTTGAAATTTAGAAGAGTATTTACTGTGGAAATGAAAGAACATGGTGGTCATCTCTGTCAGATCTGGAAAATACACTTAAAAAATTGGTTTGAAGGGCTTGTGTGCTTAAAAGCTGCTCTCTTATCTTCAGGATTTCTCAGGTAATTTAATAAAGGGTACGTTCTTTTCCCACAAGCCTCACTAAGGAAGGGTGCCAAACTAGCCTTGCACCCCAGTCATGGTCTAGGCAGAAATATCCTGAACCTCACCAGGTTTTTCATTTGACATTCAGAATGGATAGGATTACTTCAGTGAGATAATACAACCAGCACAAGCAGAGCTCCTTGCAGAGAATAGCCACCCTTTTCTTCATTTGTTTTATATATAGATATATAAATGCTATTGCTTCTCAAAAATCCCAGAATGCTGACTGTATTATGCTACATTTACATAAGACTAAAATGGTTTGGATGCTCTTTGATTAGCAATGTGAACTTTGCAAGGACCCTTACAACAAGAAGATCCTCTCCATTATTTTTCTGAATCTGGGAAGCCATGCTTGTAAAAAAAAAAAGCCCAAAACAGCCACTTTGCCAAGCTATGCTCAGAAAGGCAGCTTATGTTCTCGTAATTTGTGCATATACATCCCACACATCATATTGGGAGGTCAATCTCAGTAAAAGCTGCTCTATTATATGAGCTTTGTTTAATTTGCATTAAAAAAGTGATTTTATTTGAGTCAAATTTGTGATCACTGTGCAATCTAGGTCAAGAATCAGCAGCCACTCAACATTTTCTTATAAACACATTAAGTTTTCAACCATTTTGTCTTTAACTCCCTCTATATAATTACCTCCGCCTTATTTCTATGCACACTAATTGATTCTCTAAGGATCCCCATTTCTATTTTATCACATAGGCAAGATAAAACAACAAATCCTTAGTTTTTCCTAGATCTCTCTCTGCTTCATACAGTATTCAGTGCTACTGTTATTACAGAACAAACTACCATTTGTAGATATTATCATTACTACCATTTATGGATCTGTAAATGCAGCCCTTCTGTTCTCCAAGTTTAGCCACTTGTCTATCAGGAGTGAATTGTTTTAGGAAAAACACTAAAGAAAGTAAAAATGTACAGCAGTAGTCACAACATATGGATGAAATAACAAATGTTGGCAGGCTCAAAGTAAATAGTGATTTTTTTTTTTTTTTTACCAGACTGAGAGGTACTTTGTAGATTTCTTATTAAAAAATTGGATCCTACATATGACAAATCTATCAGTGCCCTCTAGCACTTGTTACCAAATCTACACCAAAGTCACTTTCTACACCTCATCACTTTTCTTTATGCAATCATTTAAGGAAGTGTAGAGCTTTCTATTCCAGTTACAGTGATGCAGATGCTTAGGGTAGGTGGCTGTAAAGTTGTGGAAAATATTTTTGTCACTGTATTACCTGACCTGTTCCAGACTACAAGGAGAAAATAGGCTCAAATCAGATAAAGATGAGAATATGGCTCTAAAGACACTTAGTTTGAATAAAAGCTGTTCAAAGATGGAGGAAATCCTTTTGCAGTATTTTTATTTAGTACAGTACAGTACAGTACAGCAGGAGCACTGTAGACTCTTCCATGCTGCCTGGCCAACGTGTCTGTTTCTCACTTAGGAGACTAGGAAAGTTCCATCTCTTGGGCTATTTAATCCTCAGCATCTTTGCCAAGATCGCCAGCAAAGCTATCAATTATCACATCACAAAAAGAGAGTGAACAACCATCCTGCAGAAGCTGGCATGAAACCATCAGCTCTTTTCACATACCTCTTCATAGCTATCAGATGGTAGTAGTTTTGGGTTGCCACTGAATTAATTATTTCAAGCGCTCAATTTCTTTGAGGGAAAAGAAAAGAAAAACTTAAGTCACAATGATGTCACAAGGTCTTGCATGACATTATCGAAAGCTCTGATGGCTCCCATATTTAGAGAGGCTGGTTTCTCTCCTTGGTGCAGTGTGCTGATCCTTCCATTAGTTTCTAGGTGGGAGCCCAGTGGGTCAGTGCCAGGAAGTGCAACGCTAATGCTTGTTCACCGGAATCCAGAGTGCTGGCGAACATCTCGCTGAAACTCTGCTTAAGGGTCTCAAGTGTATTTCAGCACACTCAGGGTATTAGAGCTTTATATCATTTGAAAGAATCCTTTATTTTTAGTGCTAAATCAACAAAGCTGTTAGTGTCATTTTCAGTCAGACTGTCATCTACTGGGAATTCAAAATTACACTCAGCTGCAAACTATTGACACTCCTCTTAACAAAAAAATGTTTTTAATAAATCTTTACATTAGCCTATGAGATAAAAAAATCTTTACCATGAAATATACAAGTGTATAAGTGTTTTATGAAAGTTTTATTAACTTTACAAAAGAAGAATTGGCAGTGAACCATGAACATCCTGTACTCCTAACACGTGGTTATAAATTACATGTTCTTTCCAATAACATCTGAAAAAGAGACTGTAATTTAAATTTCAAAACCACTTGGCATACCTACTATATAGTGCTGACATGAAGTAAAGGGAGGATCTGGAGAGACTCAAACAAAGAGTGAAAATATAAAGACATCCTTAGCTAAAAAGCTGCTGATGAATACAATTCCTTTCCAGCTGGACAGGGATCAAGTACTTGCTTGTCATATCATTCAATGCACTGTTCAATCAGGGATTCTTCCTTTCAACAAAAAGAAAACTTAAGTGCTGCTAATCATCCCTTGTAGAACTTTATCTTGCAGATACCTTCTTTATGTCAGGATTTCTCAATGACCATTGCCAACAGTAGAAGGATCAAAGTTGTTATTAAACAAAAATGCCTTCACGGATGGGGAAAAGCTATCTTCTGTTCTCACACACAAGATTTTTCAGCTACTAGCAGCTTAATGATATTTGGTGTGAAGTAAAAAAAAAAATCCATATGAAGACTCTGAAGAAAATCTACAGAAAACATTTTACTTCCCATTTCTAGATGATGATGACTGCTCAATATAACCTATTTATTCTGGTTTCCTGTAGGAAGATATATGCCACTTCATCCATTTAAGGATGTACTTTAAAATGGTAACACATTCAATCCTGACTTTTTTGAATAGACCTACAGTTTGCTGTGCCACATAGCAAACCATACTCTCATGTGATATGGCATTTTTTAAGTCCTAGGAATGCCTTTAATAACAGACAATGCATATGCTTACAAGAAATGCAAATTTTTTGCAAGCAGACTGGATAAGTAATTTCATGCAACTCATCCTCACAGTGCTGTCTGGATAAAACTGGTTTTCCTGCCTCCCAGCAGTATGTGAAAAGCCAGAGAGAAGCTCGCTGCCAGTTGGTTTAGTGGCTTGAATGGAACACAAGCCTAGAGAGAGAAAGCCAAGCCGCAAATAATCAGGCAACATCAAGATTCCCTAAGACCAGTCCTTAGCACAAAGCAAACACAGGAGCATTCTTGAGAAGAGCAAGAGACAAATTAAAAAGCCCCCCCCCCAAAAATGAAATAAGTCTAAGATTAAAAAAAAAAACCCACTGCTGGCATGCAGCTCTTTTGACAACAAACAGGCAGCAAGATCACCAAGATTTTCTAACAGCATACTCACCAATTCTGTTGAAATACTGGTAATTTCCAGTTGCAGATCTACTTTTGTTAGAGAAGGGTAAAAAGGTCAAAAACAGTGAGAAAAAGGACTTCATTTAGAAAATTTTAGAAGGGACTTAATTTAGAAAACAAACAGATTGAGCAGGCAACTCTAATTTACTCCAGCCCCTACAGTGCTGTAGTATGTTCTTAGAACCATGAAATGTCCAGTCTGACATATGAGAAAGCACCAGAAGACAGGATAAGTTCATTGCGACAGGACAAGTTAGAGTCGGGTAGAAAAACAAATTACAGAAAAAAAAATCAGTACTACCTCTGAAGAATGTGTTGGGAAAAGTGATCAACATGTAATAAAAGCAGTGTGCCTTGCTATGGTGCATCAGAAACATGATGGAAGCTGAAGCAAAATTCTAATTCACAGCAAAGATTCACAACAATCAAGATAGCAGCTACAGAAAAAGCCTGGACAGCAACTAAAAATACTGGCAAATTCTTTTCAAAGTCTGTGTATATGAGAGACCTGACATTTTGAGTCCTGCAAAAAACTGATGTTTATATGCATCACTTATTTTGAAGAAGAAAAAGAATAGCTCAATGTCAACCCATAGTTTTAGAAATGCGTGTTAATCAAAGAGTGGAGGAAGACAGCATTTTGGTCATTAATGTTTTGTTCAACATCAGGATTGAAGCAGTTTGGCAAAGCCATCAAAATGGCAGATTTTATTTGTGGAAATATGCTTGGGAAAGTGGTCCCCTCAGATGACTCACATTAAAACATGGCTTAGGGGACAAATATCAAGATGTGATTCACAAAAAATGATCTAGTAATAGAAACAGTTTTTTTAATGCCTTAACTGAATTATAAGGCCATCAGAAAAAAATTGGATGTTAACGCTGTTTTGATATAGTACAGTGACACGAATTGGAACAATAACAATGAAATAAAATATGCAGATATTACTCAACCAAGATTCTTTTTAATTCCGGAACACTTCAAAATCCTAGTTAAAAGAGAAGAAATATGTTGGAATTTCCTCAGAATGCAATTTCTCTAGCTTGCTGGTTGCAGTAGTACTGCATTTTCCACCAGAGCACCTAGTCATTTTACTTGATAAGTATTGTTTGTTTCTAGACCACATATGCTTCTGCGTTGATCCTTCATTGCAAGCTTTATTTTTAATTATTGTTAGAATAATATATGGTGGCAATGTTAGAAGGCCCATTCATATAGCACTTGAACAGTGATGTCAGATTTTTTTAAAAAATTCCTAATTTATTTAATTTATATTAAAATTACACTCAGTCTCTTAAAAAAAAAGTGATATTTCTGAATTTCCTGAAAAGATCAGTCCTATATTTTTCTCATTTCCAATATATCTGATTAATTTGCTATTTTCTTATACAGTTATCACATCTGAAAACATGGTTTAATGATGTGAAGCTGATGAGAACAATACCAACTGAAATGATTCCTCTATGCACCATTTTTATACAACCATCCCACTTCTGAGCTGTGGTGCTAAAACTCTTTTTGGAACTGTTCTGAGGTAGCTCAGGGAATTGATCTAGGCTAGAAAAAGAAGAAAAGACAAAGGGCTGAGGTAACTGAGGAGAAGGAGGAACTACTTAAGCTACAAGATTGAGTCATGGCTTTGCTAGGACTACCACTGGGCTTTTGTCTGTTTAAATCTGTCAAGAGCTGCATTGAAACAATCAACACAGACAATTTGGTGAGTGTGTTGAGCTTCCATTAGAGGGCTTCCATATTTAGTCCCTGCTAGGCTGCAATGGGACAATTTGCAATTGCTTTAAGATGACAGAACATGTTGAGCTTAATGTTTATTAGCATGATTAACATTTTATTTACTCTCTGTTCATTTAGGAGAGAAACAGAAAAAAACCTAAATATATAAATAAAATGGAGCAAAGAATAACGATAGTCCAATACTTGAAATCTTTGCAACAAAAGGATTTGGGTGGTAGGAAATTATCTGCCCTTGATTGAAGACCTTGGAACCTTCGACCAAATAAATTAATTTTTTCCAGTTCTGAATAAGTGATGCTTGCTACAAAGTAGAACTTGCCCTTCTATGAAATGTGTTAAAGGAAAATATCATGCACATAGCGAAAATGTTGGTTTTCAAGGGCATGATGTTAATCATAGCAGATCACAGTGCTATGGCAGAGACAAAAATAAAAGCAGCAAAGACAAGGAGAAACATGTACCATGATTTAAAATAGAACCCCCACGCTTACAGCAGGATGAGACTGATGTATTAGACACAAAGAACTTCTGGTAAGTGACCTCTAACACTTATATAAAACATTGTACAAAGACTGTTGGCAAATGAAGTTGTTTAATATGAAAATCAGTCCCTTTTTAAAAATCTGTGGCAGAATGGCTATCTTTAACAATAGCTCAGAAATATTCATTATAATGTGAACAAGTTACAAGTAGGAAAGGAGAAGTAGAGAAGAATTACCTATGACTTAGCAGCCTGACTAATCATTCTAGAACTGAAAAAGTGCAATAATTAAAAATAAATGATGGTAATAACTTTATTAAATTTCAATTTAGGTTTATTTTGGAAGATATAGACTATAACTACTTCTATGAGCAATAAATAAAATAATTCTGTGCTTGGTCACATGAAGCTTACCTTGAAAAACAAAATTAAAATAACATAAAACTTGTTCTCATAAAAAAAAAAAAAAATATGGAAAGCGAAGGGTCGAAAAATGTATCACAGGTTAACTTCCTAAAAACAGCTAAATAATATTTTTAAGCAATAGTTTAGTAAGACTCTCGGTTGAAAATTCCTCCTCACCCAAACTCACGGTAAAACTGTTGCCAGATCTTAATGGAAATCTTCTAGGTGAGATTCTTTCTGATCTCCTATTTTGACTTTAAATAATTTCTTTGTATCTCCCTTCAGAGGAAATGTGTCCTGGACTTCACTATACAAATGACAGCATCCATACATTAAAATAATTAAATTTGTCATAAAATTAAAAAAAAAAAAATGGATTCTAGTAATATAAGTATTTTGGATTTGAAAAGTTTACAACTGTGGCCATTTGCCAAGTTGTAATAAGGTACTGACTTGTGGAAAATCATTGTTTCCAAATCTTTCAAGGCAAGGTGAAAAATAACTTGGTAGTTTAAAACTTGGCAGCATCAATGCTCCAAAAGGAAAGTAGGTAATGAGGAGGAAAAAAAAAAAAAAGGCAGCTACAGCTGTTCTAGGTGGGCTGACAAAGCTGCTGCATAAAAATGCAATCAAATATTCTGGAAACTGTTCACAATTGTTCTGCAAGAAAGTTAATGATGCTTTCCTAAACTCCTGCCTTCTCTGTCAGTGTAAGATGACAGTAGAGTTCATAACAATTCCTTGTAGGAAACTGGTTAGTACATCATGTACCAGTGAATACTTCATTGCCCTCTGATATTACTGATACAAGAGCCTGGCCTCTTTCCATCTGCTTCTGATCACTAAATACAAAAATTCCAATAAAAAATATTACCTATCTTCCTAAATGGATTCAGATTTGAACATCTATGAGAAGAATAAAAAAAAAAATGTTAAGAGAAGGCTTTCTTATCATAGGTACTCAAGGGACAGTGCCTCAAGACTTTAAGACACCTTTCCTATTCCCTTTTGCCTGTCAATAAAGCACTTGATGACCTATTTGGGGACATTGCAACAGTACCAAATACCACCAACCAACAGTAACAACATCATCAGGCAAGGCTGTACTACCAAAATAAATCACAGAACTGAAGATTTGTCACTCCTGACCATTTCAGAATGAAATAATCAAAATTATTTTCAGTTCAGCTTAGTTCAATTCAGTTTTGCTTCCAAGGTACTTTTTGTTTAAGATGACTGAATCCCACACAAACATTTCTAACATCTATTAAACATCTGACGCCTATTAAATACTTTCAAACAAGTATTGTTTGAAAAACACATAAAAATAAAACCACATTCTGGTTTTATTAGATTTGATAAAGTTTCGAATAAGCAAGAATTTTTTCTCAAAATATTAATGAGAATAGTTTTTAATTTAGAATAGAGAACAACAATACAGCAATTGAAACCTCCTCTGAACGTTCAACTGTTTTTGGCTTTCTTTTGTCTACTTGACAATCTATCAAAACAGCTCCTTTTACTACTTTTGCTTTCCATGTCTCTCCAGCTGTACCCAGCAAGGTTAGTGCTCCTTCCGAACTTCAACATTCATTTCAGCTGTCAGGTTATTTCTTCCTTATTCTTTCCATGCTTATATATTTTCTGGAAAGATACTACTTTCCAGAACATCAGTATTTTGATGTTATTTTTATAACCTTCTACCTCACTCTTATTTTCGCTGTTCACTTAAATCTCCCCACCTATTCTTTCATTAGTATCTCATCTCATATCATCACTTCTCATCTCACCACATCTCATATGTGAGAGAGGACATTAATTCCAGAGCTTTGTAAATACGTTTTTATTTACACCATGGGAATGCACAGGTCCTAGACACTTATCTTGTCAAAGGCACAGCATTTTTCAGCAATAAAGGAAAACACTCATGTAATTCCACCCTTTTCCTTGCAGAAGACAAAGGCTATGAAGAAATGAGGTAAAAAAATCCTTCCCCAGACAAAACGTAACTGTGACTGATATAGCTGACTTCAAAAGTGCAGTGAGAATATTTTAAAGCATTGCAAAATATTCTGGAAGTGTATAGGTAGTTGAGAATGTTAGTGAGAACACTGTAATCTTGGAATAAAATTCTGTTCTCCCACATTCCGACTGGAGTAATTTTATCTCAGATGTGTTTTGCATAAGATGTGGAGTATGTTTTAATCAGCAAAGTATTTTTGTGGGTTTTTTTTAACATCATAGAAAACAAAATACAAGAATTAAACATTCACTGCAGTAAAACAACTGGAAATATCAGTGACTAACAGTATAAGTTCCCCCTCTCCTTAAAGTCAGTTACCTTAACAACTTTATGGCATTTAATCAAGAACATCACACAACTACTTAATTTTATTCTAGATCGCATTAATGCAGTTGATTTTGCCGTCGCCTTAATTTATGAGTCATTTTAACCACATCAGCAGACCCATGCTGTGAATCACAATCTGTAACCTTTCTTCTGGTTCCAGTTACAAACAGCAGAAAAACAGCCAGTAGCTTTCATATGAATTACTTACTAGTAGAGTGGAACTTCTATTTTTGGAGAAAAAATGTCCAGTTAGAAAAACATTTCTTCCAAGGAGAAATATTTGCTATTAAAAGGCCTGGAATGGAAACAAAAATGTTTCATCCTGCTTCTCATTATTATCTGGATACAAGCTAAGTTCAGAGCCTAGATAACACTGCCTATGATTTAAGTCAGGGAAAATTAATGTTCTTCATCTTGTTTATGTCTCCTGCTACCACAACACTCTTCTGCTCTTGACAGTGTCATAAGAGGCAAATATGCAGGGCAAGATGTTTCCAAAATCCAGCTATTACTACTGGAGGAGCAGGACACCGAGAGGAAGAAGGTCCAAAAATAAACAGAGAGAACACTGAATCAAAGCTAAAGAGAATTTTATGTAAGATGCGGTCAATATTTACCATTTGCAGCTGCATAAGGGATCTGGTATTAGTAAACATTAATAAAATTACACATTCTAGTTTTATATTAACTTTTCCTTGCAAATGTCTGTTCTTTTTTCATAACACAGTTGCATTGTTTTATATGGTTTTGATTAAACATTTTCTCTATATGTATAAAATAATTCCCCTATTTTTTAATTTTAATAAGCAAATGCAATATGTATTTGCATGTGGTCAAATTCTGAGGATGTATCATGTTTCAATAAAATCACAAGTTTAAATACAACTGATCAAGTATGAATATTTACTGAAGATGAACTTTGAATAGAATGATTCAGCAAGGTAAAACTGAAAAGGCATATCAATAACTTTCAAAAATATAAAAGACATTTTAAAATAAAAATACAGCAAGTTTAGGTATGCAAACATACCAGCATGAAAATGTTTTCTGCATTCAGTAGAATGAAATTAACACTTTGTGAGAAATTATTACAAGGAATACCGCCAGTTCAATAGAGTGGCCACTGTTACCAATCTGCATGCACCAAATGCTGCTGCTTCTCTTTTTTGTGCAAAAGAAAATATTTTCATTTCCTTTTACTAACTTGCTAATGGATAACCCTAACAAGGCAGATTCACATGGTTAGAAAGAAGAAATCAAGGTTAACAAATATAATATTTTTCCCATGTTTTTATGATGCCTGCAACAGTTCCTTGAAGGGAATAGAAAAGGAGAGGGCAATATGTAAAACAAATATTGCAACAAATGACAGAGCTTTGCTAATTTACGTAGCAAGACAACCTCCATATGCTTCTGAGTATTTGGTAGGGGAAGCCTACAGTTTTTATCCTCCTGATAAAAACTCATTACCTCAGCAGGTTAAACAGAAATTCTCAAATTCTTCTGCAGGTTTGCTCTAGTGGCCTCTAGGAGAAATGCTCTCCTCACTTTTCCTCAGCTGCAATGCAGGACATCACCAGCTCCATAAAAAGAAAAGGTTATTTTTTTGAGCACTTTGATTATTATATTTTCTAAGAGAAAAGTAAAAATATAAAATGAAAATATTGGATGAGATGAAACTCATTTTCTTTTGTTTACCATAACCTGAAACCAGTTCTCCAATGCTGAAAACTCACCTGTTATTTCCCTCCAATATTTCAAATTTACAAGCAACTCAGCTGAGAAATGCAGAGAGGTAAAAGAAGATATAAAAACGTTGAAAGCAAAACACAGATTTTTAACTTCTGCTGCAAGCTTTAATTCCTATAGATAGTATTTCCAAAGCCTGCTGGCCATGGAAGTTGACAAATGCTGTGTTCTGCAGATGTAGCTGCAGTAACACAGCTGGATATAATGCTCTGTGCATCTGGTGCACAGATGTTTGATTGTGTCCTTGGTAGTTAGCCAGATTTTGAAGGATCCATTTAGTTCTTGGAGTGAAATTGAAAGAATAAGAGAACAGTCCACTGGTAGTAATAATACTCCACATTTCTCTTAACTGCCTTAACCACTCTCACTTTCCCTATTAAGCTGAGTCATGCTAGTTTTCTATTACCTTTTCTGAATGCAGGGTCTAGAAGAGAAAAATTAGTTGGAATTGAGCAGGCAAAAAATCAAAGCTCCACTTGAAGTTCTTTACTATCCCAGAACTCTTTTTTTCAGCCCCTTTTCGGGAAGAACTTGATCCAAACCTCTTTGGAGACAACAGGGGAAAAAAAAATGAGCTTTGGAATCAGCCTGAAAAAGTGGGAAATGACTGCTCAACCTGAGCAATTTCAGTGCTGTTATTGCTGCTCAGCTCTGTCAGAAAGACTTTATCGTTCTTTAAATTACATGCTCATTGTACCCTGCATAAATTACCTACATTTTACCAGTGTTTTTTACAAAATGTTTCTCACTTTGGTTTAATGTTGGTTTTGGCTGCAGATTATCCTTGAGCTTCTCAGTGAGCTGCATGCAGCATTCCAGAAATATGTGTAGCAACATTAGAATATAAGGTACATATTTGCTCCTGCAAATAAAGTCTCTGATTCTCTTCCCCTCACCAGGACTGAGGATCATACAAAAATCAAAAGATCATACAAATCAAAATAAAACCACTTTAAAAAGACACACCTGGCTTTCTGGGAATACTTTTGGTGTTTTGGATCATCCATTTTTCAGCAAGACACCTTTGCCCATGTGATGATGTCGCCACCACAATAGCAACTACAGTTCAATTATTAAATAATAGCAGTGGACAGAATGGCATAATTGTGTGAATATAGATTTTAAAAAATACATTAACAGTGATGTGAAATGAAGTGCAAAATCACAAAATTTTTATATTTTCATCAGGAGAAAAAGAAACCAAAATTACTTATTTGGACCTTTCATTATTGGCTGAACTGACATATTTCTCTTTCAGCAATTTTTTTTCAATAAAAATATAATTTCGAATGAAAAATTATCAGAAGAAACATTTTTAACTAGCTTTTATTAATCTAACTGATCCCATAACCAATGCTAGGATCATTAAGAACATAACTATTACCTTGCTGTTACCAAATTCCTTCTAGCTTCTGCCAGCTCCCTGTCTCACACTTCATGGTGTCGACCTAGAAAGACAGTAAAAAAAAATCTTATTGAATAAAAAGTGTCAGTGGGAATTCCATGCCTTCGTTGCCCATCTTGGAAGCTGTTTCCATTGCTGGCTACTGAGCTACATTAGCTGAAAAAATGTGGAGAAAGTTTGTGTTTGGAGCAGTCCAGCTCATGCACCCGACCTGTCCTTTTCCTGCTTCCTGACCTGTGTGCTGAGACAGAAACCAGAGAGCTGAGTGGGAAGAGATTTGTTGAGAAATGAATCTTGAGTTAAAAATTGTGACTTGGCACTCAGGCACGTGAGATGTATCATTTTTGAAATTCATTCAGCCCTCAGACTTTAAGAGGAGCTGAAGAACATTGCAGTGGTGGCTTTCATCCATAAATAAAGTTACACATTTCACAGTTGGGAAAGCATGCAAAGTGAATGCTAAACATTCAAGGGGAGAGGGAATTTTTACAGAGGGGAATCTTACCTTCCTGAGAACATAAGACTCTGGTCAGAAGCTTAGAAATTATTAGAGTATAATCTAAACCCTGAAGTTTTATATTCTGACAAGAATTCTTCTCCCTTCACAAAAAAATCAATTAAAAAATTCAATTTTTCCTTCTCCAAAGTTCCATGCTTAGATTGCATCATCTAATTCAGACAAGTATCTACAGTCCAAACCAAGAAATACAACAGATAAATCTGAGTGATGACAAGAAAGCAGCAGTAACACATCAGCAACTTAAACATTGCCCAAATTTTGCTCCACCAATTTGCAATGCTGGAAAGTGAAAAGTTTTATATATTTCCCATTTATTTATTTCTGAGATTGAGATCTGGTCCCATTGAAGTCAATTTGAAACTCAGCATTGTTTTAACTTGAAAAAAAATTTGCCTTCATTAGCAATAGAATTCAGTCCACTCATGGCATAAAATTGCAGAAAATTTAGATTTGTTTATTTGTTTACACATTTTTCCCCTTACTGTGTTTGTTTGTTTGTTTGTTTTAATTCATGCAAATAATTTGAGGGATAAGCAAATAAATTGCATTCCAAAAATTTAAAAAAAAAAAAAAGTCCCATGAGTGAGTAAAAAGTAGGAAAATGAAAGCTGGGAGAGTCTTTCCTTTTTTGCTCCACTCATTTTTTCACTTTTCTCATGAATTTTTATTTAAAAGAACAAACTAAAAATATACATAGATGTATAGAGAATTGAAGGTTCTGTAGAAACGGGGTCACTAAGGTTGTGTACAGGACAGATTAAAACAGTTTCCATACTATATAAGGGTATAAATAATTTCTCAGTTTGAAAAAGATATGAGAACAGTTTATAGAAACAGAAATTAAGAGGAGAAAGTGATGAGAAAACAATTGATTTCTCTTTCAAAAAATACAGGAATAAGGGAACAGCCCTGAAATAACTAAGTGGGAGATTTAAAATAAGTCAGGGTACATTTCCATAGAGCGCATTACCATGCTGCAAAACTCATTGTCATGGGATGTTATGGAGGTCACACAGACAAACACATTCAGAAAAAGATTGGACAAGTTCATGGAGGATAATTCCACTGATAAATCAGGCAGGAATTGTGGAGCAGGGCATCTGCTTGCTGCAGCTGGGAGGCTGTAGCAAAAAAAGGATGACTCCACAGTGATCCTTTACCTTAAATATTTTGTAGGTTCTCGTCTATTGGCCACACTTAGAGACTTAAGAGTGGTCGCCCAGCCACGAACCTAATCTCTTAAACCAGCAGACTATGGGCATATTTTTAATAATTGCTGTTTCCTCAGATAGACAACAAAGGCAGCCTCCCTTTTTAGCCATAGCAAATTAATACAAGGGTGACAATCCAAAATGAAAGGAGATGCCACTTGGAGTATTTATTCCATTTATATGCATGCATCCATAGAACACAACATATATAAAACTTTAAGTAAGTTTTTCTCCCTCCAAAATCTGTTCAATTACACTAAAATGAGAAACAGCACGCTCCTCTTTTGAGCCTTTGGAGTTTCCAAATCATTTGAGAGCTGTTCTTTTAAAGATATGGGAAACCTACCAAAATACCAGATGTTTAATCAATACTCTTAACATTTTGGAAGTCTAGAGTGTGGAAAGGAAATGTCAATTGAATCGCTCTGGAAAATCGGATCTTTTGATTTTCACAGTCTGCAATGCACAATATTGACAGTGAGAAAAAGTTGGCTTCTTTTTTAAAAACACAAATCTGTGAGCAAAACTTTTGCCATCTCCATTCCATAAATATATTTGCTTAAAAAAACCCAACACCATAAACAAACAAGATCTTGCGGAGTTTCTTTGGAGATTTTGCCTGTATCTTATAAAATTTAAAATACTCGATCTCTTATTTCTTTGGTGGGCAGTTGCTTAGAAAATAATGTATTTTCAGCTTCTGAAGGCTAACAATCTTAACTTTTTGGACTTATGCATCATTACAGAAATATAAAAGTATCTATACAGAAATATACGAAATATAATTCATGGTAGCCATTTTTATATATATGTGTATATATGTATATATACGAAAATATTTTTTAAATTAAGGTTGAGAAATCTTATTCTGTGTTAACGCATAAACCAGATATTTTAGTTAATACTAAACAGCAGTCTCATTTAATCATTAGCACTGGAATTTTTTATATTGAAGACAAGAGGATTCCATTATACAGATTTTAGTTTTAATTAAAAATGTTTTTTAAATTTTTTTTTTTATTATTCTTTAGAATGGACTTTAACACCAGGACATCCTCTTATGCTTACTAATAGATGCCAAATGGAAGTTTTTGACTTCAAATAGATCAGAATATGTCATTTGCTGTTTCAGAGTATGCTTTTTTCAGAAACATCTCTACATCAAGAATTTAATTCAAATGCTTCTCCACTTTCTAAAAACAAGCCCTATCATGAGCATATGTATTCTTCCATCTAATACTGAAGCATCATTACTTCAGTCATTTGATATTTTCTTCTTCCATTGATAGCATGCCAAATGCTATCATGCTAGATGTGCATGAAACACTGGAAATATCTTTGTTACATCTACATTTAATCAGTATGAGAAGGAGAAAATATATTCTTATTCAACACGTCAAACAAATGGCCAGAAACTGAGGTAGAAATGAAGAAAACAAGTTCAGTGTGTCACTTTGCTATGCCTTTTTAACTTGTTTGCTAATTTGTTTGACTCATCTTTTCAATGCATAATCACAATTTGAAGACATCTCCATAATTACCTTAACAGGCTAAAAGCTAGCAATGTTGATACTGGGGTTCTGTACTAGCATCCCCTAAATAACCTAACAGCTGTCTCAAATTTCTTGTTTTTATTCGAAGCATGTTTGGTAGATTCCCTAGAGGCTGAAACAAGTTTAACACAAAATAGTATGATAACTTTTTACTTACATGTTTTATGTTTGCTTAAGGAAAAAAACTCAAAAAACAAACCCACCAAAAAACCCCCTTTTTCCCCAGTAATTTTAAGCTATACTGTGGCTCTTATGATTCATTTGGCTTTTATTTTTTTTTTGTTTAAGAAACACACTCTGACATGGTTTGAAACATCAGCATAATCTAGGATTAGTGGGATTTCATCCAGAGGGACCTGGACAAGCTTGAGAATCTGTTCCATGGGAGCTTCCATGCAAGTGTTCAAGGACAGGTTAATTGCAGTGCTGAGCAACCTGGTCTAGTGAAAGAAAGTGTCCCTGCCAACAGCAGGGGTTTGGAACTAGATGGTCTTTAAAGCCCCTTTCAAACCAAACCATCCTACAATTCTATGAAATATAGTCAGGGCCATGGTGATGTGCATATGTCTTCAGAATTCTATGATTCTATGATAATTACTATTATACAGTAGGGCATAAAGAGTAGAGGAAGTTAGTTTTTAAAAATATTCTATCTATCTAGCTGCCACCTCAGTGCTCTAGAATTATAGGTCCTTATAATTCTGTAACTAAGGCTCCAAAAATTACCTTCTCCTGGGCATTTTAACACTGCCTGCGCTGTGGTAACAAACAACAGTCTAACATGTCTATGTCTTGCAATGATTAATGAAGTAGATATTCCTCTAATCATTCTGTCTGTAGGCTCTCTTGTGGTGGGCATTCTCCAAACCTACTTAGACTTTCCAAAACCCCATCATATCCAAATAATAACTGCCTGTGCCTGATCAAAACGGTGTTGGCAATACGTCCTCAGGATGTAGGAGACCTAGGGTTTCTTAGTCTAATAATTACATCTGTGTCTCAGGGGATGTAATCCTAAAATCCAAATCATGGGATATTTCTCAAGCTATGAAGGTATAGATTACATGACATGATTACTTCCAACTTATTTCCCATTTCCAAGAAATAAGAGACAAAAGAAAGTGCACTCCATGGTCCCCTGGTTAGAAAGGTCATACTGGAAGGCAGAGGAAGTGCTACAGTTCCTGCTCCCCAAAATATCTGAGTATTTCATATTAACTATTCATGGAAGCAACAGGTAGAGCATTCATCCACCTTATATTCCACACTATTATCCCAACCAATGGGTCATAAATTTCATTCTTGTTTACTTTTTCGCTTGAATGAATATTTAATTATTTCATGGTAACAGAACATATTCCTCCTGCCTTATAAACTGCTTCTTAGAACTCTCACATGGCAGACAAAACTGAAGGAGCCAAACTCCATCAGGAAGCAGCATACGCATCACTGCACCAGACCTTGTGTTGTTAGTGCCTGCACAACCAAATGTTTCCCAAAATGAAAAACTAACTATTCACATGTATTAATGATGGACTAAAGAAAAAGAAGAAAAAAAGAGATCATGTCATTGCGATAGTATTTTCTCTCTAAAATCTTATACTATCCCTAAAATGAGAAACTTTAGGAAACCACTTTTAGAAGAAATATTAAAAATAAACTAAATCACAGCTGTCTCAGGTAAAATTTGCAGATCTAACAGAAATCAGGAGAATTCATATACTGAAAGTTCAAATTTTCTAAAACTAAACTGGCAATACCACTTGAAAACCTGTATTTCTTTTTATATAATTATCATCAGAAATATGAGATTTTAAATTCATGAGAGATTTTCTTAGTTTTCGTCTGTTTGATTGAAATAATTAATGGCAAAGTTCTCACAACGTTAGATTTTGCTCAGGCCAAGATCTGAAAATAACCTTTTCTTGGAACAGAAAGATGGAAAAAAAAATCTACCTTACCTGTAATTTGATTCTCTGCAATAACTACAGTCCTCCTAGGCTTATTCAAAGGTGAAGAACATGGTCCTAATGTCCAATTAGAAAAAGAAAATCAAGAAGATAAAGTGCTCAAAAATATTGATGCTTAATTCAGTTTATGTCAGATATACTGATGGTAATCAACTAAAATCCATGAACATCAAGTATAAGCTTATAAGCCTTAAGCTTGATTTTAGATGTGCAGGTCTATAAATCCTGGTACTATTTTTTAAACCCTTGTCTCTGATTCAAAATTATTAATTCTTTAAAAAGAAAAAAAAATCCAAACCACATGAAAAAAATACAGTAATCATTCTAAACAACATCACTCCAACCTTAGCCACCTCCAAAGAGCAGGAAACCTTGTTGCTTTAACAGCAGTGAGGGATATTTAGACCTAAAGGAAACTACATAGGGCTTTGTTTGAAACAATCCTATTCCCAGACATTATCCTGGTCCCCAGCTGCAATTCCAGACATAAGGGACACAAGACTAGAGTGAAGTGCAAGAACAGAATCTTGACGTTTACTACAAACTTTAGCTTCAGTCTCCTTGCTTGCTTTAAAACAGCTGACAATCCACACCTCTCCTCCTCTGCTTGCTGCAACCTAAGCTACATTCTAAGCCTAAACTCAGTGGAGGGAATCCACTACTTCTAGAAAAAATACTGGTGTCTCTTACAGGACCTTCTGAATTTTACTGTGAATCTCAGATCTGTAGCCTTGCTCTCCTTGTCTAAGATCCTAACTCATACTGAACGATGCTCCTTGAATACAAAATAGGCACCCACAAAAGCCTGAAAAACAAACACAGCTACACAAGGCATCACTTACTTCACAGCACATTCAAAAATTCAACTACAGTTTCAACAGGGAGACACTTGGGGTCCAGAAGGCCAAATCTCATCATTAATCTTAGCCTTTCCCGAGACAATTCTTTCTGTCCAAAACTCCTGTTAGCTACTCCAAGCTCAAGTGAGTGTTTTTGCCTGGAATCAGCAACAGATTGTGCTTTGTATCTGAGTTTGCCTCACTTCAGCACAGGCTGCAGCATAGCCCCAAGGGGGAAAAGGCACTGTTCACATCTATTGACAACTCTCAGTTCCCTTTAGTAGAGCTGCCAAACTACACCATTTACATTGGTTCTACAGCTTTTCCTTCCTTAAATCCAGCCTTCCCTAAAGACTGTGAACACCACGATGCCTGCAACTTAAAAAATGGGGTTTCATATCAATTGATAACCATTCACACTTTATGGATCTGGATGTTGCTGAAGTTATCAAAATTACATGCACAGTGGGCATGAACTTGCTGAGCTCCAATACCATGCTTGACTGAAAAGCCTACAGGTTCTAGCCTTTAGAAACTGAAGGAGAAAAGTTATATCAATTGATGCAACTACCTCAGTTTGATTTTAAAAAATCAGAAATAACCCCCCGCCCCACTACATTCCTGACTCTCCCTCACCCTAATGCCCGTCTCCTTGTCCCCAAAAATATAAAGCTAGGAATTCATCACTGCTCAGTAATTAAGAATCAGACACGCATATCTGTTGATGTCAAAGCCTCAATTTAAACCACAGAGCCCTTCAAATTACTGTAGTAATTCAGAAGTGTGATCATTCTGCACAGAATTACAGTCCAGGCTACCCAAAACGTTAAAATAAGTTATCCCAATCTTGATATCTGCACAGAGTCATCTTCAAGCACTGCTGAAGTGAAGAATGAGCTCATGCTCTACACTTCCAAAACTGCTTAACAATAATCCTTACTCCCAGTTGGAGTACTCACATATTTAGTAGACATATCCCTTTTCTTAATTAGGCATTCAAACCCACTCTGATCACCTTCCATGTAACTGGCCAGATTCTCTAGAATACAACCCCAAGTTCCAGCCTCGACTACAAAGACATGATAGAGGGGTACCTTCAGCACTTATATTTGGGAGATGCAGAGTCCAGAAAGATCAAAAGTATTATTTGAAAGGAAGGCACTGAATTTTGCCAATGTTTTTCAAGGCGTGTTTACCCTCACCTCTTTGTTTCTTGTGAAATGTCCTATTCTGCCCTGTTGCCAGTTTATTTCAAGGATGCTTGACACTTAACATTGGTATTAGAGAACTGTAAATGTACTACACATTTATTAGAAAATCCAGGGGTTTTAGGCCCTTTTGCCAAAGGACTGTGAGTTTGTCCAGAAGAAAATTTGTAATCACATTTTACAACTGATTATAAAGACATTTCAGTTAATTGGCATGTCTGACACAATTCTTGTATCATGCAAATCCATTCAGCCCTTCCCACTGTGCAGTTACTACAGCCAAGAGTAAAGAGGATCAAAGCAGTCTACCAGAATGAGCTGTGTGTCCTGATACCAAAATTCAACATATTATGATACTACTTGTGCAACCCTAAACAGACAATCTAACGAGTCAAGACTGGCAGAAGTACACAACAAAAACTACCCCACAGTGACACTGACATCTCTAATTTTAAACAGACTCATCAGACGAAGGATGACAAAAGCATTATGCAAGATTTATAGCTGGAATGTGTAAACACAGAAAGAGATTTATTCAGGTCCATATACTAAATCAGTGGCCAAACTCAAAAGTAAATACATATTTCTTCACTTTGTTTGTAGTATGTCTAATCTAGTTTGACCTAGAAAATCTAATGTCCTTTTGTTTTCAAAGTCAGATTTGGATGCCTGGAAACTCCCTCACCCGACTGGGTGAGGCGGTAGCTGACATGGGAACTTGGAATGATGCATGAAAAATCCTCCTTTTATTTTCTATTATTGGGAGTCAGATTCTGCCAGCATTGAGCAGAGAGAGTTAAAGAAACACTCCTCAGCTCCTACTGGATTTTGCCTCACCATGATGGAGGGGAGGGGCCAAACCACAGCACCATTCTCTGAGGGCACATTGTGGCTGTCAGCTGGAACTTCATAACCGAAGCTGAGCCTGCGGACACAGGGCTGCATTCCTGCCTCATGCCTCAGGGAGGCCACAGCTAACGGCATCCCTTTCCCAGAGGAGGTGGGAATTTGCCACTTCGGCGATGAAGGAGGGGAGATGTGTGCTCTTGGCTCTGGTTTCAGCTGAGAAGTGGCACCTGATGGCTCAGAGGCAATTAAGAGCCTCTCTCAAACGTGACTCTTGGCTGCAACTCAGCAGCTGTTCAAAGAGTAGAACAGAGCTGAATGAAGTGGACAAACTTACCCCTCGCCAGGGGACCCATGCAGGTAAAAGCTGTAACGAGAGCTTAGGTAATCTGAATACTTGAGAGTGAGAGTGCAAACTCTGCCTTTCTGCTGGGTTTAGCAGAGGACATAAAGTTTAAATCTCAGATCAGTACCCTAACCAACACACCTGTTTCCTGTGGCAGCAATACTTTGTTTTATAGTACCCTGACAACCAATCCTCAAGAGAGCTGAACATGCCAACTTCATTATAAAATTGATGAATCGAAGGCATTTAGCACCTTACAGGACCTATGATTGGTAAGAAAGATTTAGACTGTCTTGTTATCGTGACAGACAAGAAACTACAAAAATCACAAGGAGAAAACAGATCATCAGTCATCCAGTAATTATATAGCAACTGCAAGGCCATTTAGTTACTGTGGGATAAGCAATAGAATGCTTAATAATTTAACCAATTACCATTCATTATAATAGCCAGGTTGGCATTTGATGATCCACAGGGGTCTTACCTGCCTCTTCACATACCCAGTATTCAGTGTTGCCATAGTGATGTTGGTCACACCTCTCCAGTTCAACTTCTGTCATTCTTCAGTATAAATTCCTGTTTCTAGAACTATCAAGAATAGGTTTACAAAAGAAGCACAAATTATATAAGGCACAGCTGAAGGCCATTTTTATGGCACCTTTCGATTTTGACAGCTGTGCTATTGCCTCATCCATGGGTCCAAAATATGTTTTCAATGTGCTATACTTATTTGACTGATATATTTAAGACATAAATGTGAAGGTACGGTTCTGCTGACCACAAGATTAAAATTCACAGCACTTACACAGTGGTGCATTAAAATGCCTGAACAATGTTTCATCATATTTTTACTGGCTAACCTATGTATAATGACAGTTTGTCTTTTTTTTTTTTTTTAATGGTTGTAGTGATTACAGTCATATCTGGTGGATAAATATCCTATTGCTGTTTTTCCTATAGAAAACAGCAGTTAAATAACATTCAGAAATCTTTGCGTGTATCTATTTAACTTATCACAAAATGGCAGTGTCTTGCTTTGGATTTATGGGGTTTCGGGTTCTTTGCTCTTTTTTTGTGTGTGTTGGGGTTTTTGTTATTTGTTTTTTGGTTTGGTATTTCTATTTGTTTTCAGGTACACAGGCACAAAATAAAGGACACATGAAGTATTTATACCCAGATTCACTGAGTCTTTCCACTGTCCTTGATAGACTAATTGTGGCATTTTCACTCAAGAAGAGACTTGCAAGAGATAGAAATTATTTCACTGCACTTATTCAAATAGGGAAAGGCTGCCTGTCATTCCCTATAAGCATATTTACATGTTAAAGTACAGTTTGTCCCTTCTGTTTTAATCATTTGGGGTTAAAAACCCTGAAATTCTGGGCAACATTACTTTGGGACAATTTGTGCCTGGCCACTGACTTGGTTCTCCTGGCTCAGTTGTAGTTCAAGGTCTGTTACAAACCTGAAACCCAGGGCAAATATGTGAAAAAAGTGTACAGAGGTTGAGTTCACCTGGTCCTAATTTTATGAAAGAAGTTGATGCAGGGCTTGGATTCAAGCCATGTGAAAGGTGTGAAAATAAAGAAAATCATTCTTTCATTTCACTTCAATGTTTTAGGCAAAGTTTAAAGAGAATGGGGGTCTGTGAACCCACAGAGAATGAAACTAAAATAAGCAACCAGAAAATAAAATCACTGACATGACATGCTAAAGAGTATATTTTGCTCTAACTTTTAGTTATTCTGAGGAATAGCTTTTATGGTTATTCCCCAGACTATGGAGTTGCAGGAATCAGAAGGGACAACAAAATTTTGTTAACATGTCAAGGTGAAACAAGGCACCTGCTAAATTCAGTTCTTGCAATCCCTCTGGTTTGCATGCATTGTACAGTATCCTACCAACAAAATTTAGAGCAGCCACTAGTGTGGAAACTCAGGGCTGATACTACACAAAGAGCTAAAGCTGGGGAAAAAGGCAGTTTAAAATGGGATTAGGGAATGTGAACAGAGAGTTGGGAAATAAAAATATAGACAAGTGCAGGGTCTCTCTCCCACAAACTTATTTTGGCTTAAGAGATGCTAGCAGGTGGCAGATATGTGTCTGTGTGGTTGTCAGTCAGACCAGAACTTTTCCTGGAGTTCCTTAAATGAAGCATCTCTCGGAGGAACCATACAAAGTAATTATGGTAGGTACTTAAGCAAATGGACTGTTAATAACTAGATAGAGGTGATAAGCCTCCCAGGCCAGCTGGAGACCTGTTAGTGAAAAAGAGAAAGGAAATGAAGAGTAGAATCTGTTTTATTAGAGAAAAGGATTCTGTAAAATATTTGTACAAAAATAAAATTAAAATAGAAACGCCAAAAAATCCCAACAACTTGTCATTAACAAATGATATCATTGATGCTGAAATCTGCTACCTGTCTTCAGTCTGCTGTTTCTTAATTGCTGGCTGAAATAATTTATAACTGATTTGTTTTGTTGTGCTAGAAGAATTGATTTTTTTTAAGTTGATGACTGACATGACTTTCAAAATTTCTTCTGCTCTCCATAGTATATCCCTAGTCTCTGAGGAATTATAATTGCTATGAAAGAATATTTACTCAATATATCTTGTGATGATTTCTCTAATGAGCCAGCAGTCTTCAGAAGAGGATTTGAAATACTAAATGTGGAAATACAGGGAAACTTTTCCAATGTAGCTCTTAAAAGCAGTGGAGAGCAGAAATGGAAAGTACAATGAGACCCAGGTTCAAATGTGGAAACAGAAGATATTAGAAATATATTACTGCACCGCCTGGACAATTCTAATAAACTACAGAAAGGGCACAAGAATCTCCAGGAGTGGAGGACTGGACAGGAATCAAGTTAATTATATCAATATAATTTCTTACTAGTATATGTTACTCTAGAAAATCTGAAGATTTTTGTGTCTCAGTTTCTGTTAAGTCAAACTGAGATGATCTGGTGACCAAAAAATAATCTCTCCAACTTCAAACTACTTCAAAATTACAACAAGCAAGTCTTGTTGTGAGGTCAATGGGTGGTAAGATCTATTTTCATCCTTTCTTCCTCTCTCTTCTTTTTTTCCTTATATATTTTCTTGAGTGCTACTTAAGTGCTTTATTACTATAGATAATATCTCAAATGGCTTCATACCTGCTTTCCATTGCAACAAAATTTTTCTGAAATAAACCTTACATATATATATATTTACAAACACCATCATTCAGTGTCTGTTCCCTCTAATGTGCCCCAAGGGTTCATAATAAGAACCTGGGTTACTGTGACCTCTCTAGGGGCTGATGACAGGCTGTCATCTCAGCCAGTTCTTTATTCATGAGTGGCAGAGCTAGCAGAGCACCTCACCTAGCCAGCCTTCCCAGCTGTACAAGAAAACCCCACAAAACTTGTAGATTACACAGTAATTTTTTTCACTTTCTGTCTGCCTCTGAAAAACATTAAGAAAAAAAGCATCTCACTTTTTGAAGGAGTGTTTTTGTCCAAACCAGACAGCGATTGTCTCATGTATCATGCTTTTCTTTTTACTTTAATATTTTCAACAATATAAACCTCTGGGTTTCCAGGGAAACATTTCACGAAACTTTATCCTTTGTTTTTATTTGCATGTTGAATTGAGAGTGCATTATTTTACTTTTCCCTCTGAGGTTAGTACAAAACCAGCATCTTCAGTGGGGCTGATGAGCAGCACAATGATACATATTTTTGTCTCTCCTTCCCTCAGGATCTTGATCTAAATGAAAGTGCAGCTAGAAAATACTTGAAACTGACAGAATATTAGTTGTGAAAAAAACTCTCCTTGTTTTTACACATCCCAAAGTAGAAATGAGCAAACACTGACATATACATATATATACAGAATGGTCATTGAGGTTTAATGAATTTGCTTGAGCCAAACCTGGTTATTCATTCTGTAATGACCATTTAGAAGACCCAGGCATAAGCAAGTACTGGCAAGAAAAAGGATCAAATTGAAGACATCTAAACAACAATATTCCAATTCCAAAGATGTTCATTCACATGAAATTCTCATTTAAGCACTGATCTTAAAAATAATGCACCATAGTTTAAATTATACAAGCTTTGTCAGATGATACGAAATTCTTAAAATATATGTCCACTACTTTTCATGGTAAGCATCATTACCAACACCTTTTTAATTAAAGGCTTTTAGTCAGATTTTTGAGTCAGACTTATGACAAAAGGAATTTAAAGTTTTGAACTTTGACTCCAATCACACTTTTTCTATGTCTTTCTTTTTTTACCTTTTCTAGTATGTCCTGTTTTCTAACACTTGGAGAAAATTTTCAAGAAATGCAATTATCTATCTCAGATTTTAAATCTCTAAACAATAGGCCATAAAAAAATTGGCAAAAATTTCAGTAAATATTTTTGACTAATATATACACTCAAAAACTTGGTGACCTTTCTATCCTCCTCAGACCCTAGGGATAGATATAAGCCTGAAAGAAGAAGAGGAAAACAAACAGACAGATTGTTCCCAAGAAATCATCATTTTTAACAAGCTATTTCTTCAGTTTTTGCAGTAGGCTGAAATAACATAGACTTTGCACTGCATTGATATTTCTGGAGATCAGTGCTTCTGACACTGCCTTGGCAAATTATCTCTACCCAGTCTGTGTTTTCTGATGTAAAACCAAGTAGCAGTGTGTGGGAAAACTCACTGTCAGATGTTCTAGAATTGTTCTTCCAGAGTATTGTGGATCACTTTGTAAAGTAAAAGCCTGAAAATGCTAGATAATTTCAGAGGCTCAGCACTGCTCTGCTAATATGCCAGGAAGAATAAGCAATTATGATTTTCATCTAAGCAACATATGCTGTTTGCTGTCCTGTTCTGAACAGCTGTAGGTTAGATGCTGTTAAGATTAGGCCCCTTCTCTCCTCCATGTTTCAAAATTCAAATTAAACTAAAATAACAGCACCTGCTGAACAAAAACACTATTTCAAAATGTGTACTTGCACACAATTACTATGAAGAGGCTGGCCACCATTGTTACCAGTCTATTCTTTCTGAATGGAAATGGCAGAGAAGTTTTCGATGCAGCTGCAGCTCTTCAATTGTATAACTAGTGCTGGCCCCAAGCCAACCCTCAAGAACTCAAGTGGCACCAAAAGATACTATATTGATTTGCAATCGAACATAATAGGCCATCAGCTTAATTATTACTGAAGTGACAAGGTTCTGGATATTTCATATTTATATTTCTGAGGCCTGTGAAAGATGAATGTAAATCTTTTAAATGCCTACATTTGCATATCTTCAGAAGGGTTGAGTGCTCTTACTGTATTCATAGCCTGTGAAAGACCTAAAGGACTGGCTATTCAACTCAGGTTGCTAGATCACACAGTCACTTACTTGCACAAGGAAACAGGCCTATAAAACTAAACACATTCCTGCAGGAAAATATCCCCAGATCTCTTGTGGACACCATAAAAATGTATGCTGATCACTAATATCATTCCCATGGGCATTTTCCTGCCCCTATTACCCTTGGAAAAAGACTGCTTGAGTGAAAGAGAGTGAATTGGCATCATCTTCCACTGTGAGCATCTTCCAAAATGCCATTCTATTGAACAGAATTATTTCATCACACTGATTTTCACCTTGACTTTATGACAGAAGGTCTGCAAACATTTGGAAGAGCTGTTTGTTAGGGGAATGCAGGAGCAGTAACAGGGTAGACAGTGAGACCAAGACCCAGGACTCCAGTGCTGTCACTAATCAGCTCTGTCCCACTAGGTCATCAGCTACATGCTGATATGCTTCTGTTTGTCAGGTGTACACACTGTCTTGTGCCCATATCCTATAACTCTACTCACTTAGCATAATTTAGACAGACTGTTTTAATTATGTGAAGAATCACTTTCATTTTAATGACCCTAAAGACATTTCCTCACACGCCCCATACCTCTCATCTTCCATGCGGGTTGCTCCATTGCTAGGTCACAATTTTTACTGAGCACATGTATACACACCAAGCAGTGTTTTCTCTTGTACTCCTAGTCTCTGAATTGCAGCTGTCCTCAAAAACGTTTTCTTTTGCTTGCCATTGGCACTTGCTGTAAATTCCTTACTGCGTATGGATTCCTTATATTGTATGTGGACAGCTGAAAAAGAAAATAACTGTTTCTCTTATTCTCAGGATGATAAAGAAGACATAAGTGAAAACATGGTTACAAATATGACAACCCTCATTTCTGGATCTGTACAGTGGAGGAAAAGTTTTGTTGCCATGATTATCTCCCGCTTGTGGCATTATTCCCAAAGAATTCAGGTTTATATGCTCAAGTATCAATGCCCTCTACTGGAGGGAGTATGCCTGAACTCTTATGTTGAAAATCTTTTATAGTGCTATCCATTTGGTGAGTTTTAATCACTCCTGAAAGAGAAGGCCAACAGATGGGCAGCAAACAGGTTGTCACTGTAGACCTACTGGATCCTATAAGACAATAACTTCATTAAACTTCTTCAGATGAAAGGAGTCCAGTACTTAATGATTTCAAAACAAAACAAAAAAAAAAAACACAAAAACCCACAAATGAACAAACAAAAAACCCAAACCAACCAAACAAAAACAAACAAAAAAACCACAAACAAACAACGAAACAAACAAAAATAGGAAAAAGCTGTTTGCCAAACAGAAATGGAACAAGTTTGCAGGAAAGTGCTTTTCTTCATTGTCTGCTGATGTGCTCAAACACAGCACCCAGCCTCCTCCCCACCAAAAAACCCCTCTAACAGCACTTCCATCCCCTTGCTAAACCCCCAAACTCTAATGTGCAAACTCAATGTTTTCCAAAATGGCCAATGACTGTGCTCTTTAGGAGCTCAGTTATGACACTTTGACACTATTCTGAAAAGCAGAGCAGTTTGCACATTTCCACTTGGCTGTTAATGTAAACACAAAAAAAAATCATAACTAAAATCCCATTAAAAAAAAAAAAAGACTTAAAACACCTGACAGGAATTCAGCTTTGCCATGAGCAGGTGTAAATTTGTGTAAAATTCCTGGTGCAATGTCTATGAAGGATTTGGGGAAACAGTATGCATTTAGTCATATTCCTGTAGTCCAGAGTTGTCTTTCCTTTATTTTTTTCTCCATTCCATTCCATTCCATTCCATTCCATTCCATTCCATTCCATTCCATTCCATTCCATTCCATTCCAAATTGATGCTGTCTGATAGCTCCATCTTAACAGTATTACAGGAAAGGCAGCTCACACCACACCTGCAATCACCATTCATTATCAAAAGAATTTAAACCACAGGAAGATGAATTCTCAAGTGTAAAGTTACATTATATGAACCATTTTGTCTTCACACAAAAATGCCTAAATATAAACAAAGCATTCCTGTGGATGAGTGCTGAGAAAGAGTAACCCAGATACAGAATTAGTTTGAAAGTTTCAATTGTTTTCTGTTGTCTAGCCCACACAGCTACAACTCAGTAAAGTACTGTATGAAGAGAACGTTTTTTCTCCATCTCCTGGAAACAGTGCTGTGTTTCTATCTCAAAGAACACAGATGTGCTGTGTGTGTTCACAAGAGAATTCGGTGAGATCAGAACCCACCAATTTTGGTCAGGATATTGGGGTGCATTGCTAGAAAAGTCTGGCAGGCTTTGTGTTTCATTGCTAATAGATGTAATGACTCAGGTAGAAATAAATGTGCCTGTTCAATGCATTGTTAGGGGAGACTGACATAATTTTTTTTTCACTTGTCTTGAAAGTAGAATATGATTTCCCAACCAGAAACATTCCAATTTTTCCTGTCATTTTCCTGTCAAAAAACAGGATAGTCATGAAAAAAAAACAAAAAACCCAGTCAGATATAGTGCTTTGGAATGTGAGATCTTTTGATGATCAGTTTTTAGCCATACACATGAAAGACACTAGAAGGGAAGGAAAAGCATAGAGATGCAGGAGAAAGGTAACACACAAGACATAGAACTAGTGAGGAAAAAAGGGCTTTTCCAGCTTGGAGGAAAATTCCTGTGATTTCATCTGGACAGCCACTTGCTACAGAGCTAACAAGGTGAAGTATTTGAACATTGACACCAAGAAAGCTGCAGAGAACAGACTTCAAATGATTCAAAGGGGCAGACAGGCCACTCAGGCACTGAGAATGCTCCTGGGGGATGCTGGAAGTGGTCAGCAAGGAATCAATCATTTCTGACTCCTGCCAGTGCAATCCCTGCAAAGTGTCCCAGGCTAAAGCTAGACTGATAACAAATCACAGGCTTTGTAGCCATGTAAAGGGGAAAGAGCTGTGCAGCAACCACCTGCACAGGCAATTTTGAAATGAAAGGATGTGAAGATGAAAATTGGGCCATTGTTACCAAGTAGCTGAGAATACAGCTGATGTTTTTGTTGTTGTTAAAAGGAACAACAAAAACTTAAATAAAACACAGATAGGATGTATTCAGAGAGCAATAAGAAATTGTCAATGTGCTTTCTACACTATAGAGCCAAAAGGTGTCTGAATAATATGACATATGGCTGCTTTCTAATTGCAGAAAAATTTTCTAGAGTAGCACAGAATAATAGATTTCTCTCCTTAAAACAAAGAAAAAGAAAAACCCCACCATGCTCCCTTATTAGACTTGTAAGTAAATAAGAGGGTGTTTCTTTAAATAATTCATCCATTCATATCTACACAGTGTGATCTCTAAGGGATTTAGATTTTCTCCATTTCTATTCAGAGTGATAGATAACAGCTGATAAATATGTACAGCTCAGTACAGAGATGCAAAGGTAATGTAATCTCTAATAGAGTTAAGCACTATTAGGACATCAGAATATCCCAATCAATTTTTGGATTTTGGATGAAATCTGCAGATTTCAATATGACTTGAAGGTAGGGTTTTTCAAAAAACTGAAAGCAAATATTGAAAAACAGGAAAATGATTAATGAAATATTTAAATATTTTATTATAAAATCAAAAACTGAATGGACCATGCCAAAGCGCTGATACCATCCCATGTCTCCTCAAGATATTGGCTGTAACCTCTTCATGTAGCTGAGAAGTTACTCACAGGAGTAATTTCACTAAGTCTGTGTCATTTACTTGGGGCAGGAGCTCTACAGTGAACATAACAGCTTCACAAACTGACTCTAAAATATCCCAATAGAAACCCTAAATTGCTTTAAAATAAATTTCATATCAGTCTGAGCTCTGCCACGACATCCAGGACAACAAGTTTCTTCCTGGACCTCTAGATTTTATATTACTGAAGTTTTTTTCTTCCCAAGGCTTCTTTCTCATTGTGTAAAACAAAGGTATCTGGTAGGAGAAGAAAACATTTTAAATTAAAAAATAAAAATATTATTCATTTACATTATATATGCTGTAGAAGTATTTATGAAATTAGTTGATACTTCTTTAAAATAAAATTATATAATTAATATTAGTCCCACTATATTTCTTCTGTGGGATGTTTCTGAAGGCTTACAGAATAATCATGTAAAGTCTTTTTCTCTGCATGAGCACATACAGGCAGGAAACAAAATCTGAATCAGGGTCTTATTCATTCTAGTGGAAGACTCCACAGTCTTCCTTCCTGGATTCTCCAGGATTTCCTTTCCTGACAGGTAGGTGTCCACAAAACATGATATGTGGCTTCCTATGGCTGCTCCTCCAAAGTTACTTCAAGCACAGATACTGTAAATCCTGGCAGCGTTGCATTTCCTGGATTTCTGAAAGGTTAACATGAATAAACTTCTTGCTGTGTTTTTTTTTCCTGTTTTACAAAGTTGGATGGCCCAAGTTTATGGGAGGTGGTGGGATGTGAAGATGGACACAGAGACGTCCAGCATGCTCCCATACACTCAGTATCAGTCCAAAACATAGGCCTCTTGTATCCCTACCACTGACTTCCTGAACTGCTGTTTTTCCTCCTCATTTTCTATGTTGTTTGAGGCATGTGTCCACAAAGCACTTAGCAGAGCAGAAACCCAGCCACCACTGAGATTTAAGTGCAGCTGGAAAATGTTAATGCTGAAAAGAGGAACAGACCACAGAGGCAAAGTGATTGGGCAGCAAAACCAGCCAGGCCTAGTGCTCACCAGTAAAGGAGGCATCTCCTCTGATTTTGGAGGCAGACAGGCTAAGAGACTATATATTTCTCAGAATCAAATAGCAAAGTGCTTTGAAGTTCTTTTCTTTCCCATGAGTACAAGAAATAAAGGAGTGGTACATTTACAAAGTGAGTAAATCTTAAAAGAGAAACTTCTGTTATTCCTTCATTATTAGAATTAACCTCTTCTGTTTAAATTTATTAATGAAGTACATAAAATTGGTTGTCATGAATTTTCTTTCCTTCAGCTTCCCAGACTTATTGATCTTAGATTCATTCCAAAATACTGCTGACCAAAAGAAGAGCTCAAACTAAATCATTGATTAAGAAATATGTACTCAGAAGAATAGTAAATATTGCATATAGTGAAGTCTCTGAAATCAGAATAGCTGTAGCCACTATTTTCTCCTGAGAACAAAAATTGGTTTTGCCCTTGCAGTTGCAATTTTTCTTCTGTCTTTACAGACTCACACCATGGCTGAAGTTGGAAGGGATCTCTGGAGGTCATTTTGTCCAGCTGCCTTGCTCAGGTAGGCCCACCTAGAATGGGCTGCTCAGGGCCATATCCAGACCTTTTTTTAAATAACTGGAAGGATAAAGGCAACTCCATAAAGTTTCTGGGAAACATAAATCAGTGTTCAGTGAGCCTCACAGTAAAAAAGAGTTTCCTGATGTTCTGATGAAATCTCACATCTTTCAGTTTATGTCCATGACCTCCTGGCCTATCACTGGGCACTACTGGAAAGAGTCTGGCTATGCCTTTTTATACCTTCAGGTATTTATAGACATCAATAAGTATATAAAACCTCTCTCTATATATATAAGCACAAAAGCTTTCCCTCTTCTAGGCTGCATGATCCTAGCTCTCTCAGCTTTTCCTTGGATGAGCAATATTCCAGTCCACTATTTTAGTTGGCTTTGGCCGTTAGGAAGCAGCTCCAACTCTCTTTTGTAGTGGGAAGCCCAGAACTGGAGATTATTCCAGGTGCAACCTCACCTGTGTGAGAAGAGAGGAAGAATCACCTCTGTTGACCTGCTGGCAAGATTCCTCCTACTGCATCCCAGGATGGCATTTGCCACAGGAGCACACTGCTGCAGACTCCAGATGGGACAAATGCAGATCAGTTTGCTCATTCCTGAGTTGATGTGACATTCGTGGTCATTTGTCCTCATTTCCCTTTTTGAGTGTCAAATATACCATAGGCTTGATTTACCTACACACCCTCTACCCTTCTTTTGTAATTTAAACTTTTGTTTACCCAGAGGGTTTTTTTACCTTCATGTATCAGATGCAACCACATTCTTAGGCCCCACATTAGGGATGAGGGCAGCCATAAATCTCTAAAAGTATTATAGAATATAAAAACATATCTAGAACACAAATAAATAAATAAAAAGTATTACACTATATTATAAAGTATGTATATGTGAGTGGACAGGAATGAATACCTTGGATAAATTTCCCTGTGATTAGGTATATTATATATAAGCAAAAATTAGGAGTAAAACTTCCATTAATTCTGTTGCAAACGTTTAAACTACTAAGTTGTAAAGAACTAAAAATTATAGAACATGATGGCTTAGTCACCATCATCCAAGTGAAAAAGGAAAGAAATAACTTTACATTTTCTGATTGTTCATATAGGACATGGTTGTTCATATAGGATAGGTTAATTCTGTCCTCAGACTCTGAAGCTTCTGGTGTCAACTTTAATCAAATAGCCTTAAGAAACAAATATTATACATCTCCAAACAGGCCAGACGAGTATCTTTGGCATTTTTCTCCTTAGGATCAAAGCAAATGAAACCCAGACCCACCTCATATGCTGAACTGAATGAACTTAAGGATGAAATTAATCAGCATAATAATATATGGATGAGCATGAAAATGAGAGAGGAACTGATTAGACAGTACCTTTCCTGTTCTTTCATCCTGTGTAAACCAGGATCCTCTCAGTGAATGAAGAAAGTCAGGATATATGACATAAGAATGGAAGGAGCTGCTCCTCCAGGAGAAAGTGTAATTTGGCAATAGGAACTAATTTTCCCCACTTCTTATCTTTCCTGAGGGAGAAAGGGATAATAGATTTTCTTTAACTGCCCTCTCAAGTATTGTACTGAAGACTGAAATTACCACTGGCTCTTTAAAGGATGTACTTATTATCCTGAGAAATGCATCTACAGAGAGATGATAATAGAGAATTGTATGTATATAACTACACACACTTATTTTATATCTGGTTCATAACACTATTAAACTTCATATAAATCTGGTGTCTGAGTTATGACCATTGAACAAACAAAGACATATGATATCTTTTTCTATTGCTAATTCGGGCAGAAGAATATACCTGAGGAGGACAACTGAAGGAATTCGTGCACAGCAGCAGAATTTCCTTTTTTGTTCTTTAACAAACACATGCACTTTCTAGAAAAGAACAAACCAGTACAATGACAACAGTTATTTTTCATCAACTCTGCTTATTACTAGGTGTCTTCCATTTTGATAAAATTCTTCTGAATCAAAGATGTATGGATGGAACCTGTCAGATTTCTTCTGATATTCTGAGCATTCCTGCCCATCCCAATTCTTTGGTAGAATTTTTCAACCCACCTGACATTTTATTTTGAATCACAGCTTCATGAAAATATGTTGATTAAATGGGTTGTAAATTTACTACAAAATTATTTTTTACTACAAAATTTTACAAAATTTACTATAAAATTTTATCTAATGTAGCTTTCTGAAAACAATTTACTACAAAATTTACTACAAAATAAAGAACAGGTTTCTCAATGTTCTCAAAAGTTTTCCTCAGGTATGATATCCCAGAAGGACTCTGTTTGAAGATATCTTGGAGTAAATGGAAGACAAAATTACACTGGGCCTGAAGGGGTGAAATAGCACACGCTGAACTGGTCTATGGATGCAGCAGCTAAGCTTCAATAACTATTTTTTTATTACTTCTATTTACTTCTGCTGGAATAAATACTTAAAGTTTAGATGAAACCAACTTACCTTCTCTACAATAAAATAAACAGGAAATATATAAAATTAAGTCTGAGTGCAAATATTTAGAAAGCAAATGTAACCTAGAGAGGAGACATGCTGCATATCCTATATTCTCTTTCAAGTAAAGCATTGCCTTTGTCTTTCTTTTAGTCCCCAAGTTAGGAACATATAGGCTCGTTAAAAATATCTCAGAGATGGATATTCTCTATGTGTAAAGTGCACTAGTTTTAAAGATTTCTACTATTCTGTAAGTCTTACTTTCTCAGCTAGTATTCCTCTACAAACCCATGCTCCAAATGAAAAGTTAATGTGTTTTGCATTAGACAGAAGCACAGAGGTGGCACAAACAGTTTTACCAGGACACCCAACGGTGCCTCCCTGCCATTTAAAACACACTATTCCCCACACTGACATTTTCAGAAGGTTCTACAGAGCCCCAGGAGAATGGGATCACCCATCACCTGATGGAACTTGCTACTGTCCTAAGGAAAAGTTTTATTCAAGTGGCAACCTTGACCGAAGGCAGCAGAACAAGAAAACAAGATTTCAGACTTCTGCAAGCAGAATGTTCCTAAAGGGCAAGAACTGCTGGAAAGAACAACACTGGAAAAAGTGGCAAAGCAAGCTTTGAACAGGCAACCTTAAATACTGCAGGCTGGATAAACATGGTAGCAGAAAGGAGTAGCTTTGTGTGGTGTAAGGACAGTCTGTCTGCCTCTAGATCACATGGAGGGGTTGAATCCTATTGCAGAAGTTTAGAGAAGGTTAATTCACTACACTTTTCATATCCTCAGCATGACTAAAACCCTCTTTATTCACTGAGGGTGTCCACATCTCTGATGTCTCCTGATGTGTTGTTGGCTTTTGCATGCTCCTTATAATCCTCAAAATGTTTTTCCCTGCTGCCGTTTTCCTTATCTGCTTTTTTGTTTAACAAGCTACAGAACAAATGCAAAGATACCCATGTCATGACTAAAATTGCAAGCTTAGTTTTGCAGCAAACATACAAATGCTTAAGATTCAATTTACTGAACCTTCTACAAACAATTTCATGCCTCATTTTCCAGCTCTAAGTTGCTACAATGGATATCTGCACAAAAAGAAGAAAAAAGAAGTAAAGCTCCAGTGTTAAGTATTCATTATATACACTCTCCTTCTAAATTTCTTTGACCATCACAATATTTCTTTGATGTGCCAGCATTTTTACATTTCAAAGACTAAGATAACAATGTGATTTTAAGAAGTCTGGAGGGGAATAAAAACAGAATATACATCTATGGTGTGCAGCAAAGCAAACTGCTTTTTTTAAGACAGTTTCTGTCAATTGTCTTGGCTTAGTTTTGATTAATTTTGGAAGGTTTTTTGGTTTTGCCTTTTCAAATGGAGCAAAACAGATCATGGAAATCCCTATTATTAGGAGTGAAGGAGCATTGTTTTTGTAAATCAACAATTACCTTTTTATTTATCTTTTTTTATTTTAAATCACTGGAAAGGTGACACTATGAAGCAATTGTCTCACTTCACTTTGAATCCTCCACAAGCACAAGGAATAAAAGAGCTCTTCTTACTCAAGGGAGCCTCCTTTTTACTATACAATTCACAAATGGACTTTACACAGCTGGACTGAAGACCCCAAATAAGGAAAGAAACTGGGAAGTGGAACAATATGGAAATTAATATTGTTCAAAGAAATACATATTTTGGCACTGTGTAGAAATGTGCTTGCATACATGCAGCTTTTGTTGCATATTTTCTGATTTGCCTAAAAATTAGGACCTCTAAAAATAGACGTCAGTTTTCTGTATTCATATGCAAGTTGTTTGTGTGGCTGGTTCCCATATAATCGTAGTGAAACATACAATAAATTAGAAAAACATATGCCAAAATAAGTATTTTTTTCGTTTGTTATCACCTTGCTACCTGCTCATTCTACTTCTGCGTGTTTCCAACTCTGAGATCTGCCAGTGAAGAAGAAAGAATATAAAGTTTATGGAAGACCATATCAAATGCATTTATCCAGATACAGTGAGGCACGTGGCTCAGCTGATAAGAGAATCTCTCTCTATAATTTTACACCCAGAGATTTAATGGATTCTACTTTCTCCAGAACTGAGAAGCCCACAGAACCAAAATGCATGCCTGGAAACTGCAGAACAGGGTCCAGAAGTTTTAGAATATTTTGAGCCATACATAGATTTACTCCCTCAGATCTTGAGAAATCTGAGCTGAAGACATCTTGCTTTGTCTGCCAGAATTACATTATAACTGCTTCTTGTTGAAGCTTGTTCTTTTAAAATGTCTATTTCCATTCCCTTGCAATTTTCAAAAAAAGTAATTTCTTTCAGGTTGTCATATTTCATCTTAACAATTTTCAGTAAAGTCTCTCGAATATAAGGAAGATTTTGTACAATATCCTGGGGGCAGGGGAGTAGGGTGCAGGATGGAGAACAATTATTCCTGTCAAAACTTTGTGACCCTTTTCTGATAACCAAAATATTCAAGAATGGTTTTAAGCCCACCTCTTTTCGTAGTCTTATCTAATGGAGCTTTCTGAAAACAAACAAAAAAACCCCACTGAACATTACATTTTGCAGCAGGAATACAGTTTTAGGCTCTTCCTTGTAGCTGTCCCCCATTCAGAGATAAATCAAATGCTAATCTCCTCTTACTCAAAAACATACAGTACACATACGTTGAAAAAAGAATGCACAGAACCATTACAGATAAAATCGTAGAGACAGTAAAATTACAAGATCAGGGACTGAATATTCTGACTTCTGTGAGAAAAATGTGTGAGTGAGAGGGACAAAAACATCAGAATTTATCAGGCTGAGAATCTGGTCTTTATTATACACAATTTTATATGTATTACTTGAGGGAACTTAAAATACACTTAAAACCATTTAAAGTTGTTAGAAGTAGTTTTATTATTTTTTTTTAAGTGTATGAACATATGAAGTCTAAAATAGCTGACAAAGTACGTGCAATTTGGGAATCTTTGGCCTACAAGTCAGCATATGTTGACTGTTGTTTGATTCAAGCATATGTTGGACTTAAGGCATACTTGCCTTTAACGTCAGAAATATTTTACATTTAGAGGAAGAAATCCAGAAGATAAAGTATTAACAGCATCAGAACAGTAGATGTATAAAGTGCAAGTTTAAAATTTTGATCACTTTAATGAGCTCAAATTGTTTACTTGGATAACTTTTATTAGGACAATAAATGAATTAGCAAAACAGATTTTCTTGGCTTCTTTCTACATCTAATTTCTCTGTGTTTTCAGGTGTATATTCCTCATCTAGGTAGTTCTACTGGATAGATACCTGCCTGTATATTCAAAAACATTTAATACAGTAAAACAGTTTCTGACTTTAGCCTTCAATTCAAATGAGCACTTTAATAATAGATTATAAGTTTAAAAGTCAGGGGAAATATGCAGGAGATCAATAGAAGTTTTATCATGACAAAACAAACTTAGAACAAAAACCCTGCAGACTAAGTTTGTAACTCAAAACAATATACCAAGAGAATGGCTTATGTCAACAATGTTGTGTTGCATATGCAAATAATTCCTCCTTAAAAAGAATTTTATGACAGTTTTCTATAGGAGATTGAGCCCTTTCGTGTTCATTTGTTTTTGTCCATAACCACCATTGTTAAGGACAGGGGGACGATGTTGCACTCCTGGATTTCTGAAATCTGATGGGAGTAAAGAATAAGAGGAACACACAATAACAAAGATGAGTCTATTTGTGGACTGGGTTATGCCAAGTAATGAATTACATCTGATGAAAATGACATATTCCTCTTCTTTTTTTCTTTTTTTTTTTTTTCTCAGAGCATATTGATATATTACCCATGGGGTTCAAAATCCCAGCTCCCATGCTCTGCTAGAGTAGAAATATGGAATCATTTGGTTCAAGCTGAGAGGGTTTTTTTATTACTCTTATATGCCTTTTATATAAAGGGTTTGTGACCTGCCACAGCAATTACAAGATGAGAGAAGATGAGGCAAGACTCCACTCATTAACCCTAATAGATTTCAAGCAAAAACAAAATAAAAAGTCATACCTTTGTATTTAAATTTTTTTGCCAGTATCGTGATGCAGTAATTTTAGTGTCTCTGGCACGTTACTGTGTCTGGTTTACAATTTTATATTTATTTCACATTAACCATTTTGGGCTGCAAGATTTTTTTAAACTATTACTTTTGGCATTTTTCTGAATTCCCTGGTGTGGCACTACATAAACATAAAGTAACACACAGCTGGTTGTTTTGGCAGCAGGTGCAAGAAAAACATAGGTACACTAGGAGTAAATATAGGAATAAACCAGTAGGAGAGGTCCTGATTCCTTGGTTTGGTCATTATCCTCCCAACTAACAGTGGGCAACAGAGACTTAACACCAAATGGTATTTTGAAGCATGAAATCTACAGACCTTCAAAGCAAAACCAAACTGTCCTGGCCCTCCTGAGCAACAAACCACCTTGAAAAGTATGGTAAAAGAGTACCACATGCCTCATTTCCAACTCCAGAGAAGTATTCCACCTCCAAAGCAGTTGAGAACCACACATTTGGCCCTCTTCAATCCATCCCACTCGATACACTCATCCTGGCACAGAGTTGGCAGGCAATACTGAAGGCTAGAAAATCTTTAACAGGTTAAATGAAGATTCTGAAATTAAAACCCTTTAACCTCTGCTGCTTAACCAAAAAATACCTCTTACAATTTATGTGAGTTTCACTGTGAACCCCATTATTGTTGATTTTCAAGCTGACAGGTTTCTCAAAGAAGAACCAAAACTCTCAAATCTGTACTTCAAATATATAAATTCCCACAGAAACAAATAAAACGTCTTGGCATTCTTTATTCTGTGGCATATACCAGTAAGACTATTCAGGGAATCTTTGTATGGATAAAATGATTCTGTTTGACTACAAATTCTGTTTTGTTCGAAACCTCTGTCCTTGCTGACTAAAGCACCTACAAGATGCTTTGTAGAGCAGAGAAGACAAGTGTTGTAAAGTAAAAAATCTATTTTATCTGCACAACAAACCCGTCCATACCAGGTTGCTGCACATTCTGTGGCAGAGGCAGGATTTCTTTGCTACTTGGAATATTTTGGACCAAACCCTGCAGGTCTTTCTGTCTAGCTGTTTCCTGTGCATCTCCATGTACAGACATTATTTAACCGATTTTATCTATGAGAATGACAGCTCAAAATGGGAATCTCAGTGATGCTCTAACAATAATTCAGGAAAGTAAATCACCAGAAAGAGCTATCCCTTCACCAAAGCTATGTGTTCTCTTTGAACCTATTTGAAATGTTGAGATTCAACAAGCATGAAATTTGGCCATCGAAAGGGACAGTTCACTTGAAAATTTTAAATATCCATAATTCTTGATGGCATTAAGAATAACAACAATAACAATACAGCCACATGGGAGAAATGGACAGGGAAATGCAGGGGTTTGTTCTGGAGCTCACGGTAACTGTCTGGTTGCTGAGGTGGTTGTCCTTGATAGTAGAAGTAGAGAGAATCTTTTTACTCTGAACTGGCAGTAAATATCTATATTACCTTTTACCTGATGAAATACAACAAATACACAAATCCTACTGGCTACTGGTATGAGCAGAAGATAGTTAGAACTTCAAGATGACTTCAGATTTGGAATTCTCTTCTGTCTTGCAATAACAGGTGACAATTTGAGATACAAACAGCATTGTTAAGTAGCATTTAGAGATCATTACCTGTATGATGCATGCAAGGCCTCAATTCCCACATATAGCTAAACTACTCATAGCTGATCTGCACCTGGCAATTGCTTCTGTTCAGAAATGGAAAATAAATAGCACCAAGCTTAACAGTCTTATCCCAGATTTCTGACTCGCAAAAACCTCCTTCCCTATCTCCTCCAACATGCACAAGTGATGATAATGATGATTTTCCTAACCTTAAAACAGGATCCTCTTTTAATCTCTCTCTGTCCATGTGTGCTTTACCATTCCACGTATCAACACTGTTAACAAGTTCTTTCTGTATTACAGGATGGAAAAGGCTTCAGGAGACAAAATTTGAAATATCTGAAGTTCTCTAATCATATCACTGGCACATTATCCAAAATCAGTTTGTCAACTATACTGTAAATAAGTTTTTATGATATTTTCTATATTAAAAAATCTAAATTAGAGACATTTAGTAAACCTTGTGGATTCATCCTTTGGAATCCTGAGAAAGAGCCTGCACTGAGCTGTGCTGTCAGTGCTGAAATATGGGTCAGAATTATCAATGTATTCTTAGCCTATTTTTGTGTTTTGTGCAGAACCCACTGATGTTTCCTTCTCCTGTCCTGAAAGAAATGGTCTGTTTGATATCAACAGATAAATACCACAAACACTTAAAAAAAGTGTGCAATACATTGAAAATATAAGTTTGCTGACACAACACAGAGAATCCCTCCCAGTGGAGTTTAGTTCACAACTTTATAAGTGCTTTCTTTTAAATATATGCAGACCCTCAAAAATACAGTTTTATTTTCTTTTCAGGAATTCAAATCTATACTGCCAGCCAAGTACACAAAATTAATTTAAATTAATATTTTACCCATTTTTATTAATTTGTTTGACCCATGGTTGTTCTTTCTAATTTCACTTAGGCTCTTGGTACATGAAACCATTCTAAATGTTTTCACAGCTGTTCAGAAGGTGTTGATTCTTAGTGTCAACTCATTCACTCAACATAATCATTCCCTTTTAATGAAACAGTTAACAGGAGACTGACAACTATCATTTTACTGATGGGATCCAAGGACTGGGAGAGGTGACAGTGGTGTAATTACCAGGCCTGACAGACTTTGCTCACTTTTTCCCACCTTTTTAGGCAGATGAGGCAGTACTGTGCAATGTCAACAATCAAAATGGAAATGCAGGCAGTGTGAAGACCCGGGTGAGTAATTACCAGGGGCTGCAGACCTGTGACTACTCCCAGCGTGGCAGGGCTGACAAGGTGCAGATTGTTTTTTATCCCCTGGCGTGAATCTGGCTGTCTTGCTGTTGATAGATCCAGGTGGTGGTATTAATTAATACACCAGCAGGAGTTTGTCCAGCTCTTGACAATGCATTTTCCTTACCAGAGAGAAAAGAGAAGGCAGCAGTCTGCTACTGAGGAAAAAAAAAAGTCAATCTTTTTGACTTCTTCCTATAAAGGTTGAAAAATAAAGTACATATTGAGAAGAAAGAAGTAATCATCAGAGACGACTTACTGTATTTCTACCTTTGGAAGTTGGAAGCAGGTAGGGCTGCACTATTCAATGAGATTTCACTCAGAAATTATTATATTTAGGTTGTTCATACAAGAAACATTCAACTGACTGTTGAGCGTTCAAGTACTGTATGCAGACATTAAACTTGTCTCATTCTGTTTAAATTTTTTGGACCTATGAACTTTACATCATCAGTTCCTGCCACTTGACCTGCAAATAAATTCCAGGGGAAAATATTCCAATTGGATGTCAATTAACGGAAATGCAGGCTCAGATTGTGAATGTAGATATCATTCTGCATGTCGTCTAAATGTACAGTCACAGGTGTCAATATTCTAATTGCCTGTAAACTATCAGTGAAACTATTACCAGATCATTTGATATTTTACATTTAAAATTTAAATATATGTAACAATATGTCCTCTGCTTGGATGACAAAGTCTTTTACCAAGACTATTTCTTGTGGTAAATATATCCAAATCCTGTTTTCACCAGTGACTTTACATAATTTTTTTTTTTAGGTGTCTAGTAAATCAAATGCATTTTATGGCACGGGCACACACAGTCCCTCATTTTTAGCTGGGGTAAGTGAAAGGGTAAAAACTTGAGTCCTCAGCTATTTAACACACCTGAGTGTGTTATCTCTCTGTCTCCTCTGCTCCAACAATTGATTACTCCTGGGCAGACTCAATAACCAGTTTCAGCCAATATGACTCAAGCTGACAAAACCTTATTTTTTAAACTATTTAAAATACATTCCTTTATTTTTCACTTCAGTGGGTTGATAATGCTGGCAAGATAATAATGCGAATGATGACCCTCAGGACTAGGGTTTAGGTGAAGTTAAAAAGAAAATACATCTATGATCTTAAATGTATCAAGCTGTTTTTGAAAATAGGTCGCTAGTTAAAAATTCACATGGTGCTTCTTAGACATTTCAGTGTAAGTAATAGCTACTCACGTGGGCATATTTTGCTAATAACACTCTTGTAGTATATAGTACAGAATGTTCAATGCTTTTTAATCACATGTGAATAATTCTTGTACATTCAAATTTCAGTATCCAAGTCAACAGCTTCAAAAGTATGGGGAGAAAAAATGCTTGAAATGTAAAAGTTTCAAAATATCACAACTAGATCAGCATGTACACACCTAAAAATGCATGCCTTAAAATGCTCTTGTATAAGAACTCAAAAAAATCCCTCAAAAATGCATATGCCAGAGTGGCATTATCCAAAACTTATATCCAAATTTATTGCTACTGTGTCACACATGCAAACCCAATTCTGTTGCAGCAACACCCAGTATCAAACTTCATCACTCAAAATTTTACACCCTCTTTAAAGGAAATAATAATGTTAAAGAAAAGCAAATGCCATGATCTTTTCACATCTGGCTGCAGATGTTATGCCATATTCAAGGGGAATATTTGCCTGCTTTCCTTCCTGCTCAGATAGTTACTGGGCTAGACACACTGCAGTCTCCTTGAATAAAATACCGTGTTTAATTGAATGCCTGACACTCAGGATTGAACTGCTGAGACAAGCCTGCACATGCAGTAGTCAGAAGCAATATTAAAAATAGACTCTACCAAATAGCAGAAAAGCAACATAAAACAACAAAAGCTGGTAATCACTACTGAGAACTTCTGGTGATGGATATGAAAGCGTACTGGAGAAAATGCAAATGAAATCTATGCAGGAATGCAAAGAAAGAAAAATAATTTTACACCTACAGGCTGTAATAAGATCTCTGATTGTTGGTATCACACCTGTAGACCTCTGAACTAGTATGGCAGAAATACAGGGGCATGACTCATTTGCTGCAATAAACAGCTTGCTGACTGATGAGAAACAAAGTAATTTGTACCTTCTATTTAAAACTTAAGTAAGATGAGAGGCAATTAGACACCCTCTGCTGTGAGGTGGCAGAGCAGTTCCTCCTGTGATGCGGAGTGCCCACAGCTCTGTGGATTTCAATGGAAAAACTGCTTCTGTATGATTATTATCAAATATATCCCTGAAATACATTTTTGTGACATCTTGAAACACCTAGAATACAACTATGTTTGATTACTGATCTTACTGACTATAATTTGTTTCCCAAACTTAGTGTAAAAAGACACTTAGGGAGATTAATTTTCTTACATGTTAGCAACAGGAGATGCATATTTCCACTTAGATTCCTCCCTCTAGTGATACTTTGAGCCTAATTAAATTCACACATCAGTTTTATACAGACCTGTGAACAAATGTAACCTATTTTATAGCTTTTCAGACTTAGCCCTACCTCAGGGTAAATGACAGCAGGAGTAGCTGCTTTAACTTCTGGTTGAATATTCAAACTGTTGATATAACAACAACTATGAGAAATTGATAAAACATTTTAAATATCAGCTTTCCTGGGTGCTATTTGTGCACAGTGAGCTATGCTCAGCTATCCTCATACTGTGCCCTCAGTAAGACTTATTTAATGAGGGTATGATCATTAGAAAAAGTTAATAAATGCATTGAGTGCAAGGTTTTGCAAGCAAAGAAGACTGGTGCATACCTAAGTCACTGCTCTCCTGTCCTCTGCATTCACAATAAATGTGAAATAATTCAAGCCATGTAATCTCACAGTGAAAAAAGCAGAACTGCTCTATAGGTACTGTAGGAATACCAGGAGCAGGGATGTAATATATGTAGACATTAATTTAGGATGCTTAATGCTTGTTAGTCCACAGAAACTTGTCCTTCTGACACAGCTAAAGAGGTGACAGAATCTAATAATATTCTACAGAAGTTTCCATAAAAATTCCATATTTAAAATATTTTCCTGTAGTTTTCATTCATTTTTCCTTTCAATTATTTTTTCTGTGTTTTTCATTACACTTTCTTTTTCTTTCTGCACATATATACATACCTACTTGAAACCCTACCTTGGCAGTACTTCAAGACTACTGTTTCCATGAAGTGCATTCCAGAAGTGGGGAACTGCATCTTTACAAAGCCTGCCAATTTTGTTTCTGTGGTTTGCACCCTTTGTGGCTACTTTCATCTGTCTGGTTTACAAAGTAAAGATCAATATGAAAAAGATAATATTTATAACAAGAAATTACTTCCATTTGATCTGAAGGCTCATTTGGGGACGGTAAATGTATTTGTCTGTACCAGATGACTTATCGTAAGAATTAGCTAATTTTCTTCTGAAACCAAAACAATGCATTTTGCAGCTCAGTTAAAACAGCTCCTTGTTTGGACACAGTCAAATCTTTCACTTAGTGGTTCAGCTATGCATTTTCCAAGTCCTAATGCTGATTTCCTCCCCCCCACCCCACACACAAGGACACTTGAGTTCCAAATTTTTTTAAGTTTAGTTTTCATTCCATTTGTTAAATTTCCCATTATCTTTAGGACCTTCAGAGTCTCTTGAACGTGGAAGAGCTTAACTCTGACCAATGACATTTTTCAGATGACAGAATGACAACACTGCTGTGGTGGGCTAGGCTAAAAAACTGGAATGTGAAGTCAGAAGAGCCATTTAGCTCCAAGGTTTCAGATCAAGCAAACCAGAACCACAGAGAAGAACAAATTTCCTCTTCTGTCTACAATGGAACTATTGTTTTCTTGGGAAAAGCATAAGGACATGGCTATGAGTTAGGGAACTCTGCCTAACTGGCGTATGACAGATCACAGCCATGATCTTCATAATCAGAAATATCTACTCAGAGGGAAACTACAACAGTTTAGTATTAAAAATGAGAATTGAGGACTTTGAATGAAAGTATTCAGTGATCTTTAAAAAAGTTTTAAGAGATGAAGACAGCAGCACTTTTGTTTCTGATTATGCCGCTGCCCCCTTGTTCTGCTTTTTAAACTGAATTTTAGAATTAAGGCTATGGCACTCACTGGAGAACGGGCAGAATTTAATTATTGAAAGGTAGTGTTCCCATAGGTCACAATAAACCCAAGAAGCCCCTAACATTCTCACAACTAACTCTGTGAATGTCTTAATTACAAGAAATGCATCTTTTTTCTGTTTTAAAGCACAGATACTGTTTCTGTTGCCTACAACATACTTGAACGTGGTTTGGAACCAGAAACAAGGCCTCACTGAGGATTAAAACAGACCAAGTATCCTCTGGGGTTCTAATAAACACGGACAAGACACCTAGAAAACAAATTTTCTCCTCCTAATTTTACAGTAGTTCTGTGGTTGTGCTCCTATTTTCATATAAGTAGATAATTGGCCAGACAGATATGGGACAACATATATTTTTTCGTGAAAACTCCAGAAACTGCTCTAGGACCATTAAGTAAGAATATTACAGTTTCCTGTGCACTTAGTCTGTCCCAGCAGACTTCCTCTTCTTGCTAGTACAGTGTGGAATGACTTCTGAGAAGGCTCCTCAGCTCAGCTTGCAGCCTGTGAAGGGAGCCCTGCCTTAAGTGACCAAAAGTGTGGATTGAAGAACCTCAGACTGCAGAAATAACTGACCTTCAGCTATCCCTCTTTCCAGAGAGAGTGGCTCCCCTCATTTGTCCTCTCCTGAGTTGGCACTGGGAGCAGGTATAGTTCATTGCAGGCCCAAAAACCACTTCAAAGGCCTGAAGGAACAGCAAAATCTTAGTCTTGCTAATTCTCCTCGCTGTCCTTGAAAGGTTGACTCTTACTCCAATTTTTGTATGCATTATATTAGAATATCTAAATATCTAATTGAAAAAAAAAATTGGACAAAGATGGACAAAGATAACCACTAAACTCTAAAAGGGTTTAAAGTTCAATTGACTTTAAAGACTTTAAAAAAAAATTAAACACTTTAAAAGACACTAAATGTCTAAAATGTGGGAATGTACGTAATTTAATTTATGCAAATCTTAGCTGTTCAGTTTTTAATTTTTTTTTGTACCTATGAATCTGTAAGCAAGGCCTTTTTTGAAAACTTGAATGGTGGTGCAGAGTAAACCCATATTCAGCTTTGAACAGGTGACAATTTCCATCTCACAAAACCCTTTTTGATGCATCATTTTTTCTGCCAGTTATAAAACTGGTGGAAATCACAATTTATTAGAGTTTCTCTGAAATCTGTATTTGCAAAAAGTCTTCTAGTCTTCACACTGACCTTTATGATATGTCAAGTACGGGTTGCAAACATGAGAGACAAAACCAAGTTTAAAGCGTTGTCTGAAAGCTGGAAGAAGAAATTTTCAATGCTAAAAATATTTTGATTTCATTTCGTTTATATACTGTTATATGTGCATTAATGATGCATTTTTAACAAAGGAAAAATCCAATTATTCATTAAGAACTTATGAGTGTGTATCATGCAATTCTGTAAAACTGTAATTAATTCACATCCAAGCAAGCCTGTCAAAATGAAATACTCTGCCTGGCCTAGGACAGATTTCACTCACACTTCATGGATTTTCTTAAGCCCTTGTCTCCATGCTTTGTGATTCATTCACACAAAATTTTTCTGAATAGCCACCACCATAATCAATTGGCAGTGAAAAGGAGAAACTAAGGAGTCAATCTATGCTTCAACATGTTCACTGTACCCACAGTTTCTTCTCCTGCCCCACAGTGAATTTACACAAAAAGACTGTTTCTCTTCCATGTGGATTAACAGCTAAATCACTCGTGTGTATAGTCATACAACGATAAAAACATCTACCTTGAACGTTTTCGGAAAAAATGGTTTTTACATTTTTAGATAACCCTTGCCAAAGTATAAATTTCCCTAAAACTTAGGGTTTCATTTCTTCAAATATAACACAGAATTTCCCAGCAAAATTGAGAAATCATACTTGGACTCATCCCCCTCTCCTCTATGAAATTGTACACCATAAGACAAGTAAGCTGAACATTATTCTGCAGGCTTGAATCACTTTTTCCTATAAAGGAAAATATAACACAATAACAGTTGTACATGGACACATTACTAGTCTCTTTTAATTAGATGCTAATTAATGACTCCCTGGCTTTAATCATATCAGTCTGGTAATACTATTTATGCCACACAGAATAATGATCTACTTTATAAGAAATCAATGTGGTACATGTTGACATAGGAATGCATCCAGCCATAATTCACTCTGTGTAAATATTCCCACCCAATTCTGAGCAATTTAGAGAAGATACATTAACTTAGCTGATGAGCATGGAAAGAGAGAGGGAAGGATAGGGCAGAAGGAGTCAAAAAATGGAAACAAAGAAAAGTACATAATTGTTTCCCAAAATACCAGCACTCTCATGCTTTATGTAATACACACGCATCAATATATTTTACATTTAAAGGATGGTATTAACATTATAGTTCATCCAGCTGAGTTAAAAGACAGCAATTCATATGTTTAACTTTCACAAAAGATGTGTAGATACTGCAACAGAAACCTTATGTATTAGACAACTCACTATAGATGAAGGTGATTTTGAATTTATCATTCTGTTGGAAAGGTAATAATATTTCAAAATGGTCACAGGGTATTTCAGCCGTACTGAGAGCCTAACAAACTCAGTGTATCAGGAGAAATTAGATGGATATAAAGTAATTGTCACTCTGAAATACCCTATATGTGTCCTAGCTGAAGATCTGGATTTCTGCTTTCTAAAAATAACAAAATTACCATTGGTTGCTCCTTCAGATATAGTTTCAAGAAAAAAAAAAAACCAAAAAAGACAAAAAAACCCCCAGGTATTAAATGAAACAATCATCTAAACCTGAAACTGTAAGTCCTTCAGAGCTCTCTTTTAGTTTTGTTTTATTAAGATATCTAGACTACTCTGCCAATTAAATCTCTGTCTACTAAGCCTGAAAATAAATCATGCAAGAAACCAAAACTAACAAAAATACCATCCAAAGAAACCAAAAAACAAGCAAGCAAATGTGTATTGTGTTTTTCATTGGGTTCAAACAACAAGAAATATTCCTGCCACAGCTAAATCCAAGTGAGCTCTGAAGAATTAAAGTTTTTCCTCCTAAAGACATTGGTGCTTTTATATAATTACAGTGCAGTACACACAGTGTTTCACGTCTGCTGTTGTCAGGTTAGTTCTTATTGCATTATACTGTGTAACTTAATGTGCCTTAATGTACAAAGTGCACTGAGTGATACATTTTAAAACTGTATGTAATTTTAGTTGACAGCATACAGCAGGCTTCACAGAGAGAAAATCAAAACCACTTTCCTTTTCTAGTTATGATCCTGAGCAAACTGCAAACTTTGGAAGTGCCACTGTCATAAATTTTTGGCTGTAGGATACACTCCTTTTTCTTTTTTATTCATTTGTCATTGCAAGGAAGCCTAGACTATCTCCATTACCAGGAAAATTTAGTACACAGAACCAATTGCCATGCAAGTGAAAGGACAGTCAACCTCTCACGTATAATTTGCTTCATAGCCAAAAACCTGTTAAGTGTTTTGTGGTTTTTCAAAATTAAACATAATCATGAACAGCTATATAAAATATACTCCACATACTGAAATATTTTAAACACAATATCGTAAGAAAAGAGTGAGATGTGTGAGTCACTGTTTTTAATTTCCCTTTCAGCTGAAACAGAGAACATAACTGGACCATAGGAACACATATTTTTAGACAGACAACTGACTTATGTAGATACACTATATACATTCCCAACAATTTTACCACGGTTAAAAGGTATTTATATTCTGATGTGGCTAAAATTGAACATGTCAACACTAATGCATTTTTCTAGGAGAACCACTACTTTCACCATAATTTCCATGGAAAATTTGTGTGCACATGCAGTAATAGGGACATTTATAACATCAAAAGGATTCAATTTTCTTTTCAATCATACTACAGTATGAATAGCTTTTCCTATTGAATTTAACAATAAGGCACATTACCACAGTCTAAAGGATGGGGTACTCCTGCTTGCTCATATGCAAGTATGTCAAACAATATATATCTCACAATAGTTCTAGGTTAACTGCTCCTTTATATAGGTTTGCTTCTAATACATTTGTGTCAGCAGATTTTTTTTATATTATTATTATTTAAATTTGTAAGAAGAACAGCATTTCAAACTCTGTTTAACTCTCCACAATATTAAGAGTATTTAAATATTATTTAAATGTGTGGAGAGACTTCTTTGTACAAAAAAAAAATTACTTTTCATTAAGAAATCAACTGGAAATATGTACTTGGATGTATAGGTATGGATTTATAACACTTATAGTCATTGTATTCACACGTAGGCATCATTGTCTCTGTCCCACATGAGAGAGAAAGAGAAAGGTTTTCTGAGAACAATTGTCTCAATCCTGCATGCCTTGAGTAGGGCAAGAAGGAGAATAAACCCCAAACTGAGCCCTAATACAGTTTTGTTTGAACCCCACATTTATTTTGCTGTCATGAAAGAGGATTCTTTTAGAGTCTTTAAGTCAATGAAACACCCAGGTTTGTGGGAATCCAACTCCGACAGCTTGCACAAGGTATTGTATTGCCCAATTCATGCTTTAAGAAAAAAAAGCAAATTCATAAAAGACTGCAAGTTTCTCTATTAATTAAAAATAATAACTGACACTTTTTAAAAATTCATATTTAAGCTTATTTATTTTATAGCCCCTATGAGAAGGAACAAGTAACAGGACTTTAAATCTCTTTGAAAAAACTCCTCATACAAGTGTTGGTCATGCCCAGAAAGTGACTGGCATTTTCAAACTTGTGAGCTATGGAAGACAACTTACTAAAACAGTAAGTGGAGACCCACAGAGTGTCCAGGTGTGATTAGACATCACACCTCTCTGCATTTTCTGCTATCAATTTACTCACTTATGAGTTAAAAAACTAACCTGTGAAGTACAATGTTACTTTCCCTCCTTTCCATTATCTGCTTTTTTCTTTGTTAGGGCTGAGCCCTACTCTAACGGGATTAAAATGAGCAAACTGCCAAAAGCCCGTGTCTTTGAAAATCCCAAATTCCATTCAGTCATTTAGACAAATATTCATCTTCGTGGAACCATGGGATTTTGTGGATTTTTTTTTCCTGTGCGTTTAAAATAATTTTTCAGAAATCCTGCTTCAGTAGCTTTTTCAGACTCCCATTACTATAAAATTGCAACATTTGACACAAATTGCTTGGCCAAAACCAACCACTTTGCTTATGGTTAACTGAGTATTTGAGATTCTCACTGAGTTGTTCACCCTGTACCACAGGCCTCAATTCCAGCTATAACTGCATTCTTCCAGTTTCATACTTGAGAAGGTGTGGGCTGAGACAATGGTGAACTGGAACTTAGAATCTGGAGCCCCACAGGACCTTAGAGATCTCTTGCAGCTACTGCTTTTTATCACAGAATAAAATTATTTGAGCAAAAACTTCACACTGTATTTCTCTTGGTGCTCACTGACCATTTGTTACCACCCTCACACTCTGCTGTCCTTGCAGTTCCCATGTTACAGTATCCACCTTCCTTTATTCCTCCCTCTGCACGTACTTCAGGATGTTGTCACATCAAGTTTTGCATTTCCTACCACTCACCATCAGAAGGAAGCACTGCAGTAACGCAGTGGGGACACATCTGGGACTGGTCTCAGTAGTCCTTTGACTTTTCGGCCACTCACTGCAGTGGGAGAAAGCTGGGGACTGAATTCTGTAGAACTCAGATGAATTACTCACCTGAAGTTCCTAATTTTAAACCCTGTTCAGCTGTTTTCTGATTCACATTAGCATTTGTTATTCAGATGAATAACTTAGATCCTGATTACACAAAAAGCAGCTGAACCTTGCAGCAGAAACGTTTTGTGATTTCAGTTCTGGCAGTTAATTAAATTATTTAGGAAAACAAAACAAACAAAACCAAAGCAACAAGCACACACACCCGCAAAAGAATAAAAGTACAGTGAATTCCTTTTTGCAAACCAAGGTAAGGAGCAAGTATTTATTAAACTTTTAACCCTAATGCAAACATTCATGGAACAGAACATACACATAACGTTATTTTTTTGTGTTCTTGGAAGATTTGCTCTCCAAAGGTTTCTGTGGGGAAGGATCTGCTTTTGAGATCGCAACACACAGATGGGAGAACTCTCATCATGGTTGAGAGATCATCTGTTATTTCTCTGAGATTTTAGTATGTAGGGACATTAGATTCATAAACCAAGAAAAGCAACCAACAGTCTACTGCTAGAAGTGCAAAAAATTCCTAGACATGACAGGAGGCACATTTCCTAAGGGCAGGGAGAGTAAAAGTGCAAAAACACTACAGACAAGGGACCAACAAAAGGCACATGCCTCATCCAGTTTCTACAGCTCAGCAATCCTTCTTCTTTCCACCCAGTTGCAATGAGTACCTAATACAGCAAAGAAACAATTCTCAGTACTGAGTGCCTCAGAATTCTAGAGAAACAACTGAAGAAAAAGCTAAAGGCCACAACCTCTAATGAGAATTTTAGTCTCTTGTGTACCACAGGTTCTTTAGCTTCATCAACCAAGCCTGAATCCATGGAGCATATAACTTGTGTTGGAATTATTCTTACATTCTGTGCTGCTCGTTGCCAGACTACACTAACATGAATTTAGCCATTTTTTAAAAAAAATTTTGCAAGGTGAACAGGGGGGAAGAAAAGAAAGAAAGGAAAGGAAGGAAGAAAGAAAGGGAAAGAAAGACAGAGAGAAGGAAAAGGAAAAAGGAAAAAGGAAAAGGACTAAAAACTGTGCAGTGCTTTGCATATTTTTATGGTTTTGTTTATTTGTTTGTTTGTTTTCCTATACTGGTTTCCAGAAGCTGTCTTTTACTTCTATAAACTTTTCTTTGCAGACACTTCAGTTCCCCTGTTGTTTGGTATCCACAAGATCCAGCCATAATCTGGCCCTTTACAATGAACCATATAATAAAAATCACCTGTTGAGCAAATTGTCATAGAAGGAGATTATTTTCACGTTTCTGTGACCACTGAGTCAGATTAGAATCTGACAACAATCAATACACATTCAAGCACAAGACATGGGTGGATAATATGTACAGCACACAAGCAGAAGTTCTATGAAAAATGAGATCAGATCTCCTTGTTAATCTGTAGGTAAATTATATTTATCACTCAAGAGTTGGGTTAACTTATTCTTAAGCAGAAAGACATTCACTAGAAACAATATTTGGAACAGATCAAATTGTATTTTCATTCAATTTTAATACCAGCAGAATGTTCCTACCCAACACACCAACTCAACAAACTGACTCCCTACAACTTTAAGTCATGACAAGGGTGTTTGTTTACCATTCAGGAAAGGTATAGAAATGGAGATTAATAAAGAACTAAAATGAGGTGTAGAGTCAAGGTAATACTGTTGTCTAGCCACTGGTGAATAACCACACATCATTGAAAATTTGGACATTACGTCAAGTACTAGGAAAGAATTTAATTAAAGAAATAATGTCAAAGGTGTACACAGTAAAAGATAAATTTTGAAAAAGAAAAAATGGGACTCTGGAATTCACATTTCAAATACCATTACAGATGTTTGGTTTTCTGATAGATTCAAGAGTCTATTTTTAATATTAAAAAAGAAAATGTGTACCCCCATTTTGAACTTTAGTGGGCAGCTATTACTTATAATTATCTGATTTGTGACAAAGCTCTAAACAATCTCATGTTTAACTCAGAGTACATGGTATTATTTTCACACAGACTGAGCACCATAACTTCCTTCAAATTTCCCCTGGGACCTCAGCTTCCCAAATATGCTACATTCCATTGAAACAAGTACTAAACTAAGGTAAACAAAGTGTTTCACAGAAGCTGGATCTGGAACATGAACTTTAGACTTGGAGTTCAGCATCCTGACAACTATCCTGATTACAGTTCACATTCTTCCTTCTGAAGTCTGTTGAGACTCAAAACACAGGAAAAATGTACTGCTTGTTTGTATATATATATATATATAAACTTTTAATAGCAAGTTTCTCCTGCCATCTGGAAGAGTAAAATTATATAATTAGTATTATTGTTGTTACATTTCTACCATTGTGATATGTAGAAACACAATGATTTAAGGGGATGGGCAACTTTCAAAATGTGGATTAAATGGTATTCAATCCTTGCAAAGGTGTAGGCACCTTTACAGATGTTCACAGATTATTGATCAGGTAAATCAATAATCAATCACATATAATCAATAAATCAATAAATCAATAAGATATAGTAGTCAATCTATATTTTAAAAAAAGACATTTTTCTAAAACTGCACTAAAAAGAGCCAGTAGTTAAAGTTTTGTTGAAACTAAACAACACAGTAACATTTTTCTGGACCTGTATTCATTTTCTTTGCAAATAATGATTATCCACATTATGGACTGAAAAACATTTTTTGTCATATTTAAAACATTTTTTTTATTATTTTTATATTGCAGACAACAATTCAATTTGAAAGGAAAGGAGTTTATATTTCAGTCAGTGGGTTCAGAGAGATGTTGCATGTTATATGACTCTTTCTCTCTTTTGTTGCTAGAAGAACCACAGCAATTATGTCATCTTCAAAAAGTATCAGCATTTTAGCCACCCTGAGCCTGGTGAGGGAGCATCAGTAAGTTAAACAACCTTTTCCAGCATGATCCTCCTAAAAAGTCTTCTATTATTTGAGGAAAAGGAAAGAGACCAGTACAGTGTGCTGATCATGAAGCACAGAATCTTCATGACTGTTGAATTCAGTAAGAAAAACAATCATATTTACATTCAAGTCCCTGAAAAAAGGGTTACAGGCTTGAGGCTTATGGTATCTTTAGAGAGATATGGAAAATCTCCCTAAAATCCACTGGAAAATACTCTCCAAGTGAGCTTTTAAATAATTTAAAATATCATTTCCAAGGATGGAATTCTTTTGTTTTATCACTTCATTGTACAAAATTAGGCATAAAAACAATGCTTGCAAAATCCCAAATCTGAACTCCACTCCCTTTCATGTACAAGTCCATTAAACAGCAAAGGAAGGAAGAGAGAGCAATGGGGAGGAGAATGGAATGCACACAGTCTATGCCCTATCTACAAACAATTGCCTTTGCTTCACATGGAATAGTCAGTGCAGTAATATTCATGAAGTGAAAATAAAAGATGCAGCTAGATGAGTGTCCATTGTGCAAATCTTTAGCTCCTCTATCTGTGACAAAATGATGAGACTTTTAAGGAGAATGTGTGTATCTGTTTCCTGACAAAGAGATAAGAGTCTAGAGCATCTATATAGGGAGAGAAAGAAAAGATAGGGAGGCAAGAAAAGAACTGTTCAGCCCAGCTCCCATGGAAATGCTCACTGAAGAGCTATTTAGAAAAGAAGATGCTTCAAAAATTTGGATCCACTAAGAAAATAGATTTAGCCTAGGGAGAATTTGTAGCAGTGGAAATGCTGTAGTTTTCTTTCAGTTGAAATAAAATAGCTTCTTTTCTCAGGGAGTAAAGAAGGAACCTTATTTATCCCCAACTCAACCATTTGTTCTTTCTCCCTCAGCAGCACTCTCCCATAAGGATTAAAGAGATGATGCAAGTAAAAGAAGGGAAGGGGAAGAGGGCCAGTAGTGAAAATATATCTTTAAACTTGTATCATGCCCCACTAAAAATTGGAGCAAGGACACATTCTAGTATGTGAAATGCTTTCTTGTTTGACTTATGTGAATGTAGAGTTATAACAAGAAATAGAATAAAATGTAAAATCCTTTAAACATGTAAAGCACAATTTCCTTTTCCACAGGAGAGCCGTCTTTTGGAAAATGAGAAGGAATTAATAAGAAAAATTACAGTTGAATGAAGCGAGAGGGTTGAGAGACTTTTTTTTAATTCATTTTGAAAGTCCCACTGCAGAGAAATCAGAAAGCTCTTTATTTTTAATTTGGAGGTTCTCACAGCCTAATCCTCGCAAAGGCCGGCAGCTCGCTGCTGACTCGGCGAGTTTCCCCTTCTTATGCTGGTGGAGGGTGATCAATGAATTGACAAATGCCACTGACTGCTGAGTCAGCCCTGCAGAGGTTTGCCTGAGGGAAATTTGCACACTGAAGAGTCAGAAAAATAGAAATAAAACCCACCGAGACAGAGTTCTCTGTGCAGGAGGAGGCAAAGAACAGAACATGAAGGCAAGGAAGGACACAAAGGAGGCAATTGCATGGGCATTTTACTGTCTATAATTTATGGACTGTTAAAACTATTGAAGCATATGATGGCTGGGTTCAGCTCTGAGAGAGAGATTAGGAGGATGAAGGGACAGATCACAGCATAAAGGGAAAAACTGCTTGCTTGTGAAGTTCTCTGCACAAAGGACTGACTGTGCAAGACAAAGGATGTAACAGATGCTCCTCCTGCCAACAGCCTTTACAGGTTCATAAACTGGTCAGGGCAAATCAGAGTTCAGACTTCCAAGTGCTTGACATTTAACTCAAGCCCAATATTCTCTAATAATTGAGTGAAATTAGTCCAGTTTCATCCTAGAACTCTGTGCTGGTGGACTGAAGTGAATTTGTCATTTAGGAATGAGGGATGTTTTCGTACCAAGATTGCTAGACACCGTGACAGCAAAAAAGAATGATCATTAGGAGTAATCCTGGTATCAAGGCTGTTACAACTTGCAGCATACAGCAACAAAATTAACAAATACTGTCTTTTGGCCCTTCTGTATCAAGGAACCTTTCTCCTCTTAAATTTCATTTTGTCATATACTCTGGTTCTCTTCTCCCACGTTTCTTAAAAATATATCCTGCCACATCACTGACAAAAATAAGTGTCCTTCTAGTGCTTGTCATGTACTTTTCACCCCACTTCTTTCCATATCTTCCTTGCAGTGGGCTTCTATGAGAGGCACCTGCCCAAACTTTTATAACCAGTACCCTTTCTTCTAGTTTTTCCAGCAGTTTGCTCTAGCATTTCAAAGTTCTCTTTAATTCTTATTAGGAATTCACAGGTCTGAAACCTCATTCAAAAGTTATGCATTCCATCTGTTACATAAGGAAATTTTCAGACATCCTATCAAGTCCAAAAGAAGAACCCCTCCACTACTTTTTAAAAATCTTCACAGGGGAGTAGAAGCTCCTCTATCTTCTTAAAGAATTTTGTTCTGCATTTTGTTCTGCAGGGAGGCAACTGAACTAACAGTGAAGATCACATATCTAGGTTCTGACTCAATGGAAATTTTCCTTTTAAGAGTGATCTCACCTTTTCCTGAGAAAGGACTGACCAGTAGTCAGTAGAGTTGGAAAGATACCTGCTCGAATTTTAAATAAATTTTACTCCAACTGTAGAAACAGAAAATGTCCTGAATTGGAAGGGACTGTAAGGATCATCAGAGTACAGCTCCTGGCCCTGCACAGCACACCTCAAGAATAATACCTTGTGAATTTTTAAAAAACCAAATCCTTGAAGCCTGGGTTGGCTCTGCCTTCAATTTATTATTTTTCATTTGTTGGCCTGTATAATACAAAGAAGCTCTGCAAAGAAAATTACTGTTACCATCTTTACAAAATTTTTTCTTCCAGGTCAAATATATTTTTAAAAAATAAATTTTAGAAACTGCTAGAAGACCCTGATTACATTCTAGAGTTTAAAATCTTTTAAACTGAGGTGACAAATACCAAAAGAAACATCCACATAGTGAAACGGACTAGAAGCCTGAATATTTATTTTATAAGATATTTTAGCATTGCATCTACCTATAAAATTTAATCTGTTTCTAGCACTGTTCTAGCCAGGAAAAAGTGGAAAACAATGTGACAGTGACAGCCATAACAATCTGTTCTTTGAAAGTACTTGGATTACAGTAAAGGAACAGAGAAATTAGTCAGATTGTAACATCAAGGGTCTATGCTGTAGCGATATATTTGAATGGTAACATAGTCAAAAGACAGCCATCAAAATGGCAAAGTGGCAACCAATAAAATAAAAAATAACATAATATGATTTTGTAATGGTCTATTCTATCACTTTTTTGTGATAGCTGAACTTTCTGTTCTGCCTCTGAATTTTTCTCCCAATGCTAGTAGTGCAGCTGGGAAAATTTGACTTTTAAAGTGGAATAGTTATCAACAATTTATTTTAAAAAATCAATAACAACAAAAGCAAGTGTTTGACATTCTGATATTTATAACATGATTTTTACAGAGATGAAAAAAACAATGTTAAGAATTTTCCAAGTGAAGAATATGTAGACTCTTCCCCTTACTCTTTATGCTCTTTTTTTTTTCCTTTAAACCAGTGATGCATGCTAAAATTATAAAACACAATGAAATCACAAAATATAATGAATAAAATCATCTGCCTCAGAAAAATCCCTGGCTTCAAAGTAAGGATTAAAACAAAAAACTCACAAAACCCAACAAGATTTTTTATCACACTCTTAAACCCTACATGTTCAGAGCCCATGGCTAATAGCAAGGAGCTGATTTCCTCAAGTGACTGCTCCTCAAATTCTACTCCACTATGAGGAACAGAGTTGTGCCTCATACTCATTTTTTCATCCTTCCTTTCAGAAGGAAACCAAAATATTCAGAACTGGAGTACATGGAGATTTTTCACTAGAGCAAAAAAATGTAACTAGCATTTTCACAGCTCATTATGGTCTTTTATAAATGTCTTTTTTCTTCCTCCCACAGTATTGCAGAGATTATAATGGCCACAATTTGTGTGAGAAATGAAAAGTCTAAATGTTTTATAGAAAAATCTTCATCCCTTCTTTTCTTGTTTATGAAAAGAAAGCTTTGGTCCTTTTATCTTCTCACAAGAGCTGGGTTATTAAAAGTCTTCTAAAATCCTCCCAAGCAAGAAGAAAATCCAGAACTTATGCTGAAAATTGCATGAAGAAATATGTGTATTACGAGGTGTCCCCAGCAATGACGAACCATAGCACTTGATTTTATTAGTTTTCAATCTCAGGTTGATAGGTTTCTGATTAACGAAGCATTTGTTCTGCACCACAAAACAAGTGAAGAATACCCTTCTAATGCCAATGACTTGCATCCAAGAGTTAATTAGTATGTGACCTTCAACCACGCTCTTGTTTTTAGGACTAGAAGCACCTATTTTGAGTGTGAATGAAGTTTAAAAGTGAGAGTATGTATCTTCAAAATAATATCCATGGCATATTTCATAGTCATACAGTTTCCTACATTAAATGGTCTGATGTAAAAACTTTATCACAAAGCTTTTTCATAACTCTAACGTACAAGTACATGACTGATTCATAAAACACTGAGAACATATCTAAACTCCACATGAGTTTAAAACATGGTTCTTCTGGCCAGTTTTTCTGTAACTACAGTAGTCAGAGAGTAATATAAAACAAACTAATCACTTATCACACATAGGCTTTTGTTGTTACAGATGTGTAATGGTTAAGCAAAATGGATTAAGTTTCTGCTGTATGCTGTCAGGTTTTGATTGCAAATTGAGAGAAAGAGGGAAAGAGGGAAAGAGGGAAAGAGGGAAAGAGGGAAATGTCCCTCATGTGCAAGATTTCTATGGAACTCTGTCAGCACTATAGGTATCCTTCCTAGGAATACAAAACAACACTCTGAATCTACATTGCTGAGAAACCCCCCAGTAGTTTCCTAAAATAAATAACAGGAATATTCTCAGTAAAGGTCTGTTTCCAAAGATATTTGAATGCTGCTCTAGAACACAGAGACATCAGCAATCTGGATCAGACTTGTGGTTCACTTAGGCTCCACTTTAAACGTAATGAAATTCTCTCTAGTTCAAAACTACCAAACTAAACAAATCTTTCATTGCCTCCCAGTACAAGGCCCTTTGAAAAACATTTCCCAGAATTTGAAATACCACAGTTGATATAATTTCTGAAACAGCTCATTCCTAATGAAACCTGTAGCATAAGCAACACTGGTTTGAAATCTGTCACAACATTCTCTACTGCAACTGCTGCAGCACATTTCAGCTGACCATACCAGAGAACAACCAGGAAACAGGGAATCTCCTCTTTGAGGAATCATGACACAAAATACAAAACATGCAGTGGGTTTAGTAGAGCAATATTCTCGTAGATACTTAGTAAATCAGCCATAGGTAAGAACTCTCACTAACATTTGATAGAGTACTGAAGTAATAATGCTGTCTTAGTGGAGATAAAGTGAAAAATAAATATCAAAGCAGTTTTTGTTTCCTATTACTAGTCATGGTATCTGCCCACTGATTCATTTTCATTTCCGCTTGGTCCCTTCTGGCTTATCTCTCCATAAAATAGTTAACACTATGCATAGAGCTTTCTTATAGCTTGAGTTGAATGTCTACCAGTTGCAGAAACCTCCCTTTCTTATCAGAGCACAACAAAATTGTTTAGAACCCCAGTCAACAAAACATATATGTATGTATGTATCTACATATATATATATGTGTATATGTATGCATGTGTTATCACCTACCCAGCCCCATCATCACAGTTGTAGGGTCAAGAACTGGTGGAAAGGTCTGGGAGTAGAGGCATTTCACTAGGGAAGGCAGGGAAATTCAATCAGGCAAGAGAATTTCACTGCATCCTTTGGATTTCTGTCACCTGGATCCAGGCAACAGTCTCTGCTCTAGCCTTAATCTTGGCCGTTACTGGCACTTGGAGGAATTTACAGTTAGTTTCAGACTGGGGCAGTATCACCCTATTAAGCTTCAATACAAAAAACTAATAAGTAAAATCAGGTTGTTTCATAGAATTGTCTGGTTTAGTCTGGTCTGGGATCTTTAAGATCATCCAGTTCCAAGCCCCTGCCATGGTCAGGGACAGCTTTCACCAGACCAGGTTGCTCAGAACTCCATTCAGCCTGGCCTTGAACACTTCCAGGGATGGGGCATCCACAACTTCTCTGGGCAACCTCTTCCAGTGTCTCACCGCCCTCACAAGAAAGATTTTTTTTTCCTCTAAAATCTAATCTAAACCTACTGTCTTTCAGTTTGAAGCCATCACATCAGAAATGTCCTGTCACTACATGCTCTTGTAGATAGCCTTTTTCCTTCATTTCTGTTGACTCCCTTCCAGTACTGGAAGGAAAAATCCTGGAAAACTCTACATAACTATGACCCTCCTGCCCGTGGGTCATGACAGGACATTGCTGGAAATTGAGCTGCTTTCTAGGGAGTACGAGTGATAAAGCTGAGGCTGTCCTGGATCAATCCCCCTCCCACAGCAGCTCCTCAGAAGACTCCAGAGAGGACACCAGGCTGCTGGGTAAAACCTCTCCCTGAGAGAAGGATTCTGTGCTTTTGCTCTGCAGCTTTGTCATTGTACACTGGGAAAGCTTGGAAAATAGTGCTGTGTTTAAATGGCACCTGCAGCAATTTTTTAATCTAGCATGCAGAAATTACTGACTCTTTTATTTAGAGACTTATCCAGCAAACAGTCTTCAGATAAATGAAGATACAGAAATTAGTCTGGAGGAAAAAAAAAGGTGCTAATTTAATATGTGTAATCCACATTTTTTGTCTTGAAAATAAGGTCATACTTTCACTGCACCTACAAGTGCAAGCTGCTTTCCAGACAATTTGAAAGGGCACCATGCCCCTGAGTTTGCCTTCTCCTTCAAGTACATTCCACAGTTACAGCTATTTTTCTGTTCATATTCTGACCTACTCTGGGCTTGTTAACAGCTATTTTTGAGGGGGGTTTTGAGAGTGCCAAAAGCAGGTAAAAGTCCCAAAGAACATATAATTTAAAAAACAGGAGCAAGCACCGTGCCACGAAGTCCACAAGCAGAACAGAATGAATGGCATGAACAAAATGCAATTCAAGTGTCCACTCTTCCTTATTCAAAATCACAGCTTTGACTCCCTTTGTCACTCTTGTTTGGTTCACTGTCATCATCCCTGCAAGAGTTTGGCAACCAGAATGTGACAGAAAGTGACAGTAATGCAGTCATCCTTTGCTTTCCTTACAGAGGCAGCTGTCAGAAGCTATACCACATTAAGCCAAAGTACCAGTCATCAGGAAGCTTTTCCAACATTAAAATTTAAGAATATACCTTTGGAGAGTTTAAAGTAAGTTAGGATTGTCATTTCACGGTAGATACAGAGATAGATGGATAAAGGAATGGATGAGTAAGACAGACAACAAGTGTTACAGCATTATGTGAACAGGCCATTTGGAAAACTGAACTTGTGCATTCTTGTTGGACAAATTTCACAGATTCTAGGGATATTGCACAAAATAGCATTCCAGGTACCATTTACTGACTTCATCAGTCATATTAAGGAACTCCCTCAGTTTAGATAATAGATTAAAAACTCCACCATTCTCTTGTATACTATTTCTTGTTCTCTGACACATTTTTGGGGATTTGTTATCTTTAGTCCCATCCTGTCCAGGCCTGTTTCTCTTTCATGTTATAGTTTGAATCTATAAACATGCCCACTTGTAGTAACACAGACCTTTTCAAAAGCTAGCCAGCCATAGGACAAGTCCACCCAAAACCAGCAACTAAAATCAACAACATAAAGAAAAATTCAATGGAAGTAAAATAAAACATATTAAAAATAAATGCTTCAAGGTGTGAAAAGTGTTGTTTGGTTTTGGTTTTTATCAGAGAATCAAAGTGTTGAAGAAAATGCTAACTGAATTTAATTCTAAATAATAATAAAGCACTAAATAATAATAATAATATAGCAATCTAAATCAAACAAAACCTGTCTGCAACTCTACCTACACCACGGCAGAATCCCAATACTTCACTAAACACACAAACACATCTCAGAAAAATCTTATTACTCACTACCACACACTTAATTAGAATAGAATAGGTGCCACAGGATTATGAATATAGGGGTGAGAAATGGCTGTGTCTGGGTTACTCCCATACCCCTGCCCTACTGGGTGCTGCAGGTGTGCTCTCCTGGAGGTAACTTATTCCTGAGAGGCTGAAGTTTCTTGATATTTCTGTCCTAAACTCCTGTATATTTCTCCAAATACAGATATATTTCTTTTCAGAACAGCTCTTATCATATTAGGGCTTAAAGACCAACAGTAAGCAAGTGGGAGAGAGTAAATGTGTAAATAGGAAAGAAGAGGCAGAGTCAAAACTTCTCATATCTAAAAATATTGCATAGACTAGAGGGATGAAGCATTTTCCATGGTCCTTACACATGAAACAAGTGTCACTAAGTATAAATTGCAGCAAAAAGGATTTAGATCAGCCCCTGTTGAAAAGCTTTCTGGCAATAGGACAAACAGAGACTGCAGCAGTTGGAAACTTAAAATGTGGGGCAGCCTAGCAAATACACAGCCCAAGCGGGGTGGAGCATGCCAGCTAAGCTAAAGCTTCCTGAAGCCCTTCCAGCTTGGTTGTCTCTGAATTTTTTACGTTCCTAAAGGATGGCCTCAACTAAAGCAATTTTAGGAGCAATTCATTCTGAAGGATGCAAATACTGTATAAAAGTTTGGACCTCTCTTTTGAGGGAGGAAAGCAAGACATGCTCATAAAAAAAAAAAAAAAAGAACAGCTTCATACTGAAGAAATACTGTGGTGAGAAAGAATTAGGCATCAATTTAAATAAAATTTTTGGTGAGATTAATTTGGAAAGAGTTGGAACTACATTTGAACTACTCAGAAATAATTTCTCATACATACCAATATTCCCTCTGAATGGCTCAGCTGACACTTGTAGAAACAGCTATTAGCACAATATAAATAGCACCAATTTATGCATTTTACACAATGCTCTGCATTCCAGCTTCTAGAAATTTCCTACATTTTCTGGATGGCTATCTTTGTTTCTACATGCTTTCACTCTGCCTAGTCCTTGAAACCTATTATAGCAATATCTTTTAATACAGGCAGCATAGAAGCAAAATGCACTTTTAAAAGGAGAAAATGCTTCAAGCTATAGATCTATATAGAGAGTTACCTGAGATGTTTGTCTTTTAAAGAAATATATTTTGATGGTGGGTAACCTACTTCTAAAAGCTCCACCATGTAAGCTGCAACAGAATTTCCTTTTTTCTAACCTTAGTCTGTTCTATTAAGAGTACAGTTTTGTGCTGTGGTGTACTCTACAGTATCCATGCATATCAAGAAATGGTGACAAGATGTAGAGGGACAGCAAGACTATTAAATATCCATCATGCCACTCTGGATCAGGCTTAATGCAATCAGAAACACATGACTACATCAACTTATCTCCTTTGATCAAATGTGATTAAGTAAGTCATTAATTTTCAAGACAAATAAAAAATGCAAGATCATTTTATTATAAATGTAAATGCCTGTCTTCTTAAATGATTTTTCTAAAGGAAGCCCTTCTAATACAGAACTTTGTATACTTCAGAGAACAGTTGTTTTAACATTGGTTTTAATTTTAATGAAACATTATGTATTTGTATGCATGTCTTCTTTCCTTTTTTCTCACACTGCTCATGTTGTCAAGCAAAATTTGTGCATCAGCTTGATCAAGATAATTTCATTATACCATTGTTACCATTATGACTTGGGCAATTAGTAGTTTATAAGAATAAATTTATAGCAATCAGTGATTGAGGCACATTTGCAGTAGTCAGGGTGTAATAAAGCCCAATCAATTTCTTTCATTTAATATGTAGGCTGTGACCCCAGTTTTGATGAGAACTCTTAGCTATTTCATCTTTAAATAAAAAAGAATGTCTGCAAGCAATTATAGTGGTGTGTTAATTGGATATTCCTTTTTATCTTTTATACTACAGAATGCATTGCTAACGAAATCCTTGTTTTCTCTCTCATTCCCTTTCTCTCTTCCTCTCTGTAATGAACTGATATTGACTTGGTGTATTTTGCTGAGACAATGGGCCAGATTTTGATTTTCAGTAGCACTGGTGTAAATCTGGAGTGACTTCTCTAAATTAGATAGAATTGCTGAGATATCTATGCACACAACTGAAACCAAACCCCACTCCTCTCTCCTCAGTTTTTGTTGCCAGTGACAGAGGACCTGATTCAGAGCTGAGTGCCTCTGCAAGCTCTGATCAGCCTCTTTCTTGTATCTGGGCTGAAGTATGGGCTGGCATGCAGGATTCAAAGGGGTGATTCCTAAGCTTAAAGCATTGGGAAGGCTTGGTCTTTGCCTAAGGTGCTCTGCTGCATTAATTCCGTGCTGATTTAAGGTATGTGATGATAGATGAAAGTAACACACACCACGGGAAGGAATGAGACTCCAGCCCAGATTTAATCAGTGTTACACAGCCCAAGCTGTGCATGTTTCATGTTCCATGAAATCACCCATTGACCTGGACAGGTCCATCATTTGGGTAACAAGTTCCTGCACAGGACAAAGAGAGTTTAGATAAAAGGTTTTGTGGGTGCAGTATGCACACATTGGAACAGTTAGCCAAGAATTTGCTTCATATTTATTTTCCCTTGCAGCAGGTTTTTAACACAATGTAAAATATCAGCATTTCCTTGTGTTTATATTAGTATTTTAAAGATTCTTTATCACACAACAAAGAAAATTATATTTTTTAATTTTTAAATCTCTTCTAGGACATAACTTCTAGTATTTCTGCAATCAAATTCTCCAATAATTAAATAACCCTTGCATTTTCTACTTTAGCAGGGGTATAACTTACCTTGGAAACATTTTTTATTTTTTACGTATCAATAATTATGCAAGAAAGATATTTTACAAGCAAAAAAAGTCACCATTCTGCAGTGGCAAATTTTCACGTCCTGTGACACTTCAGGCAAAATCATTTATATAAAATTTATCACTTGTACCAGAACACCATCAAAACAATTGCAGCCTCACCTGATCCTATTTAAGTATCCTCTGATCTATTAAAATGTTTCACTCCAGTTCTGTGATTTATCAATACTTGTGATAGTTTTCTACCTGCAAGCTTTATTTCTAACTTAATTTTTTTTATTCAACATTTTCTGAGGCTGAGGCAATGGAATCCTGAAATCTTTAGTCTTTAATCAAGCAAAAATCCCACTGAAATTAAAAGGAATCTTACCTGCAGGAAAATTCAGTGAAGACTTAAGGATTATACTCTGCTTTATACCTCAGAAAACTTAACCCTCCAAATATATTTGAACCTATTATGGGGAGAAAGTTTATTGAAATACAGAAATAGAAAGAGCCTCAAAACCTTAAGGAAAATAATACCAATAATGTGTCTCAGACAAATGGAGAGCCAGCAAAAAACCAGGCAGAATTGCCTGGTCAATGTGTATGTATATATATATAAAAATATATATATGTACACATACATACATATCTCTATATGATTGGAGATACTGTGACAAAAAGTGTTCAGTATCTTTAACTTACTAGTTAATTTTGTTGTGTTTCTTAGTTATTCGCAGTCTTAGGAGCAAGGAGGAGAAGAATAGAAGGAAAAGATCTCTTTTTAATGAAGGCAGTGGACACAGTTGAGGAAGAATTTCAGCTCTCAATTCTGACATGGATTTCCTCCAAGTCTTTTATAAAATTGTTTCTTTGACCCAAGCCTCAGTTTCTCTTCTGCAAAATAGCACTTCCTAAATAAACACTTAATGTTTTCCTTGTTCAGAGGTTATAAATAATTTTTCCAACTACAGCCTTGAATTATAAAAAAAAAGTATATCGATATAATTTGGAATGGTTAAAAATAAAGAGAACTATAAATAAATCATATTTTCAATGAAAAAAATGGTAATATTTTCAAATTCTAGTAGCTTCTTTCTCTTTTGCCCATCACCATGATAGATTTTAGGACCTAAGCTTGCACTGGCTTTAAGATGGACTTTAATTTCTACCCTTCTTTAATTCACTGTTTAACATTTAATTTTCATTACCTTTTAAGCTTTAATCAATAATACCATTATATAAACATTGAGATCTAGACATAATAACAAAACCAAAAATTCAAAACCAAAAAAAATTTGAATTTTTTTCAGTAAGTCTTTTCAGGCAAATACCCTGGCAAAGTGTCAGGTCCTCACCAAAACCGTTTTATCACTCCCTCTCCTCAGCTGGACAGAGGAGGGAAAATATAATGAGAGGCTCATGGATTGAGATAGAGACACCAGTTACTGTCATGGGCAAAGCAGGATCCCTTGGGGAAATTCATTTAATCTATTACCATTTAAGTTAGACCATGATAATAAGCAATAAAATCCCATCTTGAAAACAACTACTCTCCACCTCTCCATTCTTCCTGGGCTTAACTTTCCTCCCAATTTCTCTGCCTTCTTCCCTTACAGCAGCTCAGGCGGATGGAAATTGGGGCTGCAGCAAGTTCATCACATGTTGCCTCTCTCCCTCCTGCCAGGTCTCTGCTTCAGCACGGGTTTTCCATGGGGTCACAGCCTCCTTCAGGCATCCTCCTGCCCTGCCTTGGGGTCCTCCATGAGCTGCAGGGGAATCTCTGGCACCTGTAACATCTCCTCCTCCTCTACTGACCTGCGTGCCTACAGGGCTGCTCCTCTCACATATTCTCACTCCTCTCCTCCCTGGCTGCAATTGCTGCTGCACAGTGACTTCTTCCCCTTCTTATACACGTCATCCAAACATCCAGAGGAAAGCACACTTGCACTAATGCCCCCACAGACATCTGAGGAAAAATATACATCTATAAGCCTGCCAGTCTCCCCCTGACAAATAGCAGGCTCGTGGAAAAAACAGAAAGAAAACAACAGAAACTTCCCTAACTTCTGAACATGAAAGAGGCTTATTATTTAAAAATAAATAAAAATCAGGAGCACAAAACAGTTATTCCAGTGATTTTGACAAACTGTAAAAGATATTTTTCAACAAGCAGTGACACTAGTTATTAATTGTGTTTAACTGAAAAGCATCTAAGAGATATTTGTTGTGTAGGACAAGCCTAGTGAAGCATGATCACAACTATGAAGTAACTAGTCAAATACCCCAAAGAGTTTACAGAATACAACAAATGTTTCTGAAGGTGTGCTGACTTTGCAGGTTTTTTGATATCACATTCTGTTGCATGGCAATACTGACAATTGAAGAAAAATATTAGTCTTTTCTTCCCTGTGGGTAAAACACTGCAATTTAATCATACCATTTCCTATCACATGCAAAAATATAAAGAAAAATCCTATGACAACAATTTTGCATCACATATAAGAAAAATATACTGAGAGTGAAAAGCTAAAATATTTATTGGTTTTCTACTTAAGATGTTGTTAACTCAGTGGATTATTTCTACAGAAACCAAACAGGATGGCATGAAAATTCCTTGCCTTGCATCAGTATATGGATTTGAAAACGTGTTTAAAAATTGCATTTAAATAATATCTTCTCTTGGTGTTATCCAATTGCCAGAGTTTATTGATTTGAATGATACTTGTTAGCAAGATACGGGCAAAAAGAGTCTTCTTGTTGTCACAGTTGTTTTGTGCAGCTATTGATGTGATAAAACAATTTCATTTGTGGAATACTGTAAAGCAGCAGCTGCCTAATGGAAAAGAAATACTTTAAGAAATTGCATGCATAAAAGCTTCTAGGTGTTTAAACCTCTGGTCAAATGAGACAATTTATAATGTTAACAAACTTAATTCCAGAAGAAGTTGCATCACAATTGGACCTGTCACCCTTCTACAAGTAACTGTCCCTTATGATTCATTATGACCCACGCTGCCTGACGTGTGGACTGAGTGCAAACAGAGTGTGGAGAGTGAGTCGGGAGAGGGGAGATAACAGAGATAAATCTAAATTCATTCTGGAAGCAGTCACACTCAATGACATACTCACTGACTTCTTCAACAGCTCATTTGATAATGTTCTTTCTGCACTATTCATTTTTCTGAAAGATGAAAGCTGGCTGAAGATCTCATCTGCTCACTGATGCAGGGAGAAGATTTGAAATTAGCACAAAAATAAAAAAAGGGAGGGGTGGGGTGGTGTGGAAAGCAAGCACTTTCTGATTAACAGTTTCTTGGTCCTGACAGGGAAGGCTAAACACCCTGCCTTTTCAGGTCACCTTTAATTAGATATGCATTATAATTCTACAATATGTCAATGGGCTGACTCTGTCTGGCAGAATTGTGCTTAGAGAAGGGGGAATACATTAATCACAATAATTAATTGCTTGAAGAATGGAAACATTGTTTTCTGTCTCAGCTCGTAACATGATACATATTTGTATAAATTTTTTATTACTGTTCTACACAAGGCTCAACCCAGAAGGTTAATAGTGTGATTGTAAGAAGAGTGCAAAAAGGGTCAGTAATTCTTGGCCTTTAATAAATTCCTGGTTTGAGCTTCCTTTTTTTTTTAAAGTGAGGAAGTAAGGGGAGGAGGAGACAATGCTAATTGCATTACCCAGCCAGAATGTTATATAGTTCATTACTGGAAATGAGAATTAAAACACCAGCTAACTGCTTTTCTCCACTGGTACTGAAAATATACTACACCTGCTTCTGCTGATTTGCCCAACTTGTTAATTATCCAGAAAAATCTGGGTCAGTATTTTATGACCAAATTAGTTACCAGCTAAAGATTACAACTAGCTTGCCAACAGGAAATTAAGAAGTGTCATATTAAGTGGGGGCAAAAATAAAAATATGATACTTGTAGGTTATTTTGGGGATTTGTTTTTCAAAAACTCTTTAAAAGAACGCTTTGCATTAAATCTCTTTTAATTTTTCTCCGAGAATTTAAAATGCCTGTCAACATTTCAGAACTGTCAAGAGAGTTTACCAATCAGTTCAGAGAAGTTCCTGCTGCTTTGCATGAGCACTGACAGGCACAATATGTACCTGTAACCACACAGGCACTTCATCAGCACTCCTGTATCTACTCTTGAATGGGGAGCACAGAAACAAACTTCTGCAAGCACACTCCTCTGCTTTTACCTGCTTCACTGCAAATATGCGTGTGAACATACACATTTTTGTACATTCATGTCCATTTCGTCATTAGAAGAAAAAACAAAAAAAAAAAACCACCAAAAATACCCAAAATCAACCAACCAAAAAAACCCCACCAAAACAAAAAACAAACAAACAAAAAAACCCCCAAAAAATAAAACCAAAAAACCCCAAACAAACAGAAAAAAAAAACCAAAACCAAAAAACAAAACAAAGAAAAAGTGTCAGGGCCACAGAGAGCTCCATCCTGACAGATACACATCTCCCAACTCTTGGATTAGTCAGATACTCATTTGCTCATTCCACTCTCTGGGCCACCCTTCAGATGCTGTCTTTGCCTGCCCTTACTGTTCACAGCACTCATTCTGTTTTCTCTGATCACATTAACAATCTTTCCTGAATTAATTAATCAATCCTTTCTCCATCCAATAACCCTTTTTATTTTCCAGGTTCATAATTTCTCTTATCAAGCACCCATTTTTTTTCTCCCATCCTTAAGAGATGGGGAAGGGCAGGAGATGAGAGGGGTGAGTGAAGGGAATTCAGTGAATTATATGCCTGCATGTACCTGGCAAACCTGCTTCTTACTTAAACCATGGAAGAGGAAAAACAATATAAACAACTACAATTATATCCACAAATCTATTTGATGCTTCCTAAATGTGCTAAACTCCCTTGGAAAATAAAAAGAGAACCTGCAAGAATTACAAGTACATTTTTAGAGGCTTCCAAAACACTTCTCATTAATTCAGCAGTCTATATTTGTGTTCCTTTTTCAGTTTAGATTGTTTTTACTCTGAAAATATGACAGAAAATTATATAGCTTAGTATCTTTAATACTAGTACTCTTCCTTTATCTGCAAAGCAAAGATCAAATAAATAGCCCTCAGAATAAGCCCAATTAAAAATAGAAAGAAACTGGTGCATTAGATCTTTAGATAGAATAAATACACAAGTAAAAATAAAACCTTTTGTAAACCTTATTTTACAAAAATACCATAAAACCCCAGAATATGGCCCACAAAATTCCACCCCTCCAGAAAGACACATGCTTATGAAAAAAAAGAATAAGAAATTAGAGTACTTTTCTTTAAAAAAAAAAATAAAGAAAAGAAAATAAAATTTCAATTATGTTCTAGATAAGTCCAAAATTTCATGAAGCAGCCATTCCTAGAGAAGGGAGCATGGTTATCTTTTTCCCCTCAGAACAAATAGAAATATTACACAAGCCCAGTATAGATTGTTAATCAGCAATGGCTCTGTTCAAGATGTAAAATGAACAGTGAGACTGCCAGTCGTTTAGGTTTTTTTTTTAATTGATGTAACACATTTCTAGCCATATTAAATAAATTTTTCTTTTAATAAATTTTGGGGTTTCCTTTCTATGTTGTCTACCACCTGACATTCTCTCATTTTACACACCGAAAATGAGCTTTAAATATTTTCAAATGACTGGCTCCTGTTATGCATTCATTTTTATGGATATAAAGAACTTGTAACACAGTGGAGATTCAGAATCAGGAGTTGGTAGATACTCCAGAAGTCATGACATATTCCAAAGAGAATCACTATGAATATTTTTCACACACGATTATGAGACTGAATCTGCTTTAGTTCAGTCTACTATGTGTTACCTAGAAGGCTGTGAAAGTTTTTTTGACCTAAGGGAACAGCAAAACACCTAAACAAAAGTAATATTGCAGTAGTTATTCATTTCAGAAAGGAAAGATGTGTAAAAGAGAGGAAGTTTGTTAAAAGGAGAGTTTGTTAAAAGGAGAAATTATAAACAGTTATAAGGCTGTCAGAAAATCTATTTATTTAAGTACCATTATCACCGAGGTTTAAGGGAAAAATGGAGATTCATCAAAGTCTAATATCTACTGAAATTTCTGGAATGGTCAAACACAGCAAAATAGGAAAGAATGGGTGTAAGCTAAATTGTTAATAGAATTATTTCAAATTCCTCTGAAACAAAACAATTTTAAATATCCTTCAAGACCTATACATGAGAAGTATAATAAGCTTAAGTTAAGAAATATTAGGCTGCAGCAAGAGACTGGAAGCAACTATTTGTACCAAAATTCAAAAGGAAGGAGCTGGAGAAGTTGCCCTGGAGGAGCTTTTCTTATGAGGGGTGCATCAGAGGATTTGTCTGATACTGAGGAGCCAATTAGAGGGATAATGGGAAAAATCATGAAATGAGTAATAACAAATTGTCCTGAACTGGCAGAATTCACCCTAGAGGTCTAAGGTAATACAAGTATGAATTCCACCTATTTTGGAAGTTAGTATAAATCAGACCAGATAACAACAAAATGGAAGGCAATAAAGGTGAAGCAAATTCTCCATAAGAAGTTCCAGGAGATTTTTAGGAGCTAAAGAGCAATAAATCTGACTTCTGCAACAGACATGTTGGTGGAAATATAATAAAGAGTAGAACAGGAAGACAAGCAGGAAAATAAGATGTAGTGGACAACAATCCAGGCATTTTTGTAGATCAGCTCAAGCCTCACAAATCTATTTGTTTTTTGAAAGAGTCAATGAATGTGTTGCTAGGAATAATCCAGTTGATATATGCTTTCCACCTGAAGTCCTAACAACTTCCTGGCAAAGGCTCTGTTTTAAAGGTGTTTTTAAAGAGGAAAACATTTACCAGTGGAGAGTAGGTGTCCAGGTATATACATTTCAGAGACTGGAAAGGACAGAAATTAATGGCCAGTTTTCCCAATGTACAAGAGTTAACTGTGGCACTTTACAACAACAAGAAAACCACAAACACACAAAAAAGCCAACCAAATAAACAAAAAACCCCAAACAAACAAATAAACAAAAAAAAAAAAAAAACACAAAAAAACCCAAAACCCAAACCCCCCAAACAAACAAACAAATAAAAACTAAAATAAACCAAAACAACAGAGAGAAAGAAATAAGTGACAGCAAAGAATAGCCTAAGTATCTCACAATATGGATGGATTGCATGATAAACTTCTTGACAAAATTTAATTTGATAAATTCAAAGTGATTCAAGCAGTAGATACAAAGAGCGAAAAAAATCCCTATTATGTCTCCCATGTGATGGATGTTAATTTACCTATAACTCGTCAGGATAGAGATCTTGAAGTCATTACACATCTTGCAATGGTATTTCTATGAAAATGTCAGCTCTGTTTAGCAGCATCTAAAAAGACAAATAGAACATTAGGAATTATTTGGAAAGCATTAAGAGCTTAGTAGAGAAAGCCTTATTGCTATTAAAGAAATCCATGACATTCATGTAATTGTGGTCACTCTATCTCAAGAAGGATACAGCAGAACTAAACATGATGTAGAAAGGATTATCAGAGATCAAAAATTATTTCCATGTGAAAAAAATTAAATGGACTAGCTTGCATGGGAATGACTCAGAAGGAATACCATAGACACATGGAAGTATGAATGATATGCAGAAGGGAATTGGAAACTATCACTCAAAAAGGAAGTGACAAGTATCCCATGGAATTTTCAGCTGCAAATTTTAAACAAACCCAGGTTAACACCTTTTTTTTAATGTAATATGTAATTAAACTGTGAGACTCATCACGGAAGGATATTGAAAAATGAAGTGGTATTGAAAAGCTGTTAGGGAAATTCACGACAGAAGCAATTATTAAAGGGTATCGAACAAAAAGATGCACTCATAATACTGAGCTGTTCTGCAGATTGCCAGAAAGGAGAGGGGTAAAGTGGGGAATTATCAGTTGCACTTCCTCTCTCCTTAGAGGCATCTCTGCCAGGAAATCTTCCCTCTTCTTCACATGGATAATGTCAAAACCAGGAATGAATGAAGAAGATGGAAGACAGACTTCACACAACCACTGTTCCACTGACATCTTTGCTTCCTGGCCACAACTGTCCACCAGGAGAGCAATTTACAACAAGACTGAAGTGCTATCTTAGGTATGTCATAAAAAGCCAAGGACTAATAACTGCCCATTAAACTTCGTTCCTTCTCTTTGCTTGTGTTGGTAAGCTATTAATGTAATAATTAGGGGTAATACTGCCACATTATGACCTAAGTGTATGGAAGACAAAGCATGAAGGGAAAAAAAAAATAGTCATAATCCAAAGTTGTCATGTTATATTCAGATTCTGTGCTAATAAGACTGTTCTAGTGATTCTGGAATTCACCAGTTTCCTGAAAGCATTACAAGCAGAAAAATGGGTACCAATACCTTTTCACATACTCAGTTATAAGATTCACAGGTAAAATGAGCTTGGAAAAAAGGTGAGAGAGCAGAGACAATAGTAACAATAGAAGTCTTTTATTCAATATAATTTTACTTAAACATTCTTAAAGTAATCTAGGATTCAAGCCATGGTCCTTAAAATGGAATTAAAACTCATTCTCTCCTCTTCCTCCATTAATTCCTATAAAAATTATATAAAAATATAAATTGAAATCCTCATCAAATGTGTAAAGCCTTTTCTTCAATGCCTCAGACTGTATGTTCTTAACTGACTGGAATGCTCAATTTTATACCTTTATCACTATGCATTAATTATCTCCAAAGAAGTCTCCTCTCTTTAAAAAAGGAAGGCAAACTTTGAGGTTTGTTCCATGAGGCACTGAACTATTAGTTTTGTCAGGTACAGCTGATGTGTCAAAAAACAATTCTATTCAAATGAAGAGTCAGCCAAGCTTCATATTAGGCTTGGGCATACGATTATAAATCATAGCAGGAATTCAGACTAACAAAGAACAATATTTCTTTATTCTCTTGTGGGTGATAAGTCATTTGTAGAAAACAAAGGGTAAGTAGAAAGTCTGTAATAAACTAAATAGAGAAAAAATATCAGGACTACCTAGTGCTGAAAACTCATGCTTTCCTCTTGACACTATGCAACCCAGCAAACATCCTTGCTTAGAAGGCTTAAAACTACAGGAAAGTGCTGGTTTAAAAGCAAACATGAAATTTCAGATTTTGTATCCATGCACCAAATCATTGTGCATATTTTATTTTATTTTAAATCTGTATATGACTCTTCAGGAAGGTTCAGGAACATAAAGTGTTTTGATGAGTATGCCAAAAGTCCTTTAGTCCAGGCTGTCAGGTGCAGGCCTGACACTCTGGAACCTTGGGCTCTTGAGCATCTCTGTGGAAAAGCAGCACCTGGAACATCCAAGGGGGTTCTTACACAGCACACCATCCTTATAAAATTCATCTGTCTATCATGAGTCCCCTAAAAATTTTCTTCACATGGCAAACAGCTGAAGCTGTATTTTAATAAAATTAAATCATCTGCATGAAACAAATAAAGAATATTTATTCTTTAAATAGGTAATAGCTTTTGTTTATAGATAAATTCTTCAGTAGGTGTCTTATTTCTTAAAATCCCTGAACGCATCAAGGTAATGCTATTAAAAGAGGGTTAGAGGCTTGATGCTGCTTAAACATTTGCAGCAAGTCAGTAGGATGGACTGCAAAATGCAAAACAAAATTCAAAAATGTGTCTAAGAACAGTTTTCAGAGTCCTTAAAGGAGTAAGGGACCAAAGCCCCAGTAAAAAGATAATTTTTAAGTTGCTATTTCCTACTAAAATAACAACCATTGCAGAGGAATATCTGCACAGAGTAGTAGGATCAAACATGAACCAGAAAAGTATCTGAAAAGAATTTCTCCCTGGTCCCCCTGGTCTTGTCAGCCCTCAATACTACACAGATTTTCCTGGAATTTATGGTAAAACATTTGGAAACTAAGTTTGTCTTTAAATAATGTTTTCAATATATAATTTGTATAAAGCTCTTTCATACTCTTTCACCAGGTAGGATCTTCAGAAGTTTTTTAACCAACAGTGAAAATTTCACTCCCTTTAAAAGAAAAATGTAAATAAAAATCTGACTTATATATTAAGGAAAATAATTGAGCCACTTCCCGCTAAATTAGAGAGAAACAATTCTGAGACTACAATTTTGTTCTGATTTAAGCTTTCCTACACCAAATTCACCAAAGTGTGTTAGTTTTGCAATAACTTTCAATCTTTTTTTTGTTGTTCTGAAGATATTTCTATCATGATTCTGTCTAAGAGAATGTATATTTTAGAGTATGTAGTTGCCTTATTAAGTCCTGTGCACATAAAGAAAACAATTTTTTCTTCTTAGTTTAGAGAATTTGAAAGAAAAAACATGATTGAGTAAATAGCAGATTTTCCATATGTGGTGTTTCTTATTTGTAGCATACCTCAAGTGCTGTTTGTACAGAAATGAATGAAATATAAAAATCCAGTCTCAGTGCAAGAAGCCTTAATTATTAGTTACTTTTGGCCAATAATAAAGGAATTGCCAGATAATAAATGATACCAGAAGATGGACAGAGACAGTTCTGCAGTTTTTTAGTTCTGTCAGTCAAAACCAAAAATAGCTGCCATACACATTTATTAAGCCATATATGAAGATTAAGGAAGTAGGAATGAAGTGCAAGAATCGTGGGTTTTTTATTGCAATTTCAGAATTTTGGAAAGAAAAAGGAGCTTTTAAAGATCATATTTCTGCAGTATGTACTTTCCCCATTTTCCATACATTTTACCTTTCTAATCTGTGAAATACAAGAGAAAAAAAAATAATCCAATTTCCATGTTGCTCAGTGCTACAGATGCTGCTGCTATGGAAACTACCCTTCATGTGCCAGAAATGAAGACATACAGTTGATGTACAGTTACTGCAATGCAAAGCAGCATTACTTTTTAATTTTTCCATTAAAAGTCTAATATAAATGCCTAAAACATTGCTTCAATGCATTATGCATTCTTCTACTCCTAGTGAACTCCGTAACACTTTTGACTACAGAGTGTTGCAAGAGATTTCCATGGAGCTGTCAGCTCATTGTCTGAGGCATACAAAAGAACATTGTGTAGTGGAAGTTGGAAAACACAGGGCTCTATAATAACCTGCTTGTTTATAAAACTGAAATGATGACATTTGTCTAATAGCAGCTCTAGCTGGAATCTATGCACTCTTGAAAAGTAAAGTAAGGAATAATAAATGTTGCTGTTTTGATCATAAACAACATCTAGCCTAGTGTGAAGCTCAGGGGTAAAGAGAAAGTGACCTCCTCCCCCAGCTTGTATTTTGAGTTTGGACTTCTTTTTCCTCTTCTTTAAAGGTCACTGTTCACATGCCTCCTGTAACTTTCAACCAATATTGGTGTTATCTCTCTAATTCTGATTACAATAAAATTATGAGAATGAGTGGGCCCTCATCTATCAGCTGTGCAGATTCACTCTTCTGTGAGAAATGTTTTAATTGTTAGTACTACCCATATTCTGCCACAATTTTAACTTTTTGGATTTGAAGTCATGTTTTTGTTCTGTTTCTGTGCAACATATTCCTAAACCATTTACCACAACCTACAGTTGTCCCTTCTGAATTTTTCTATTGAATTTCTACACCAAAATTCAAGAAAAATGATAATGAAAGGCAAGGAGCAGTCCAAAGGACCACAATCAGTCTTATTTATTCAGGAACTATTAAAATGTTAAAAAACCAACATTATAGCACAGGGACAAGTTACGAAAAAAATTCCATGGTGACTTAAGCCACAGGTATTTCTGCTTTATTTTTTCCCATGCTCGTGAAGGAAAAAATATTTCTTCACTGTTTTCAGAGATAATGAAGAAAAGAGATGAAAATTTGAATGACAATAACTCATATTTTAATTAAAAATCCAAATTATTAAAATAATTAATGGTTCTAGAGAAGTCCAGATTCAGGCTTGTTTCTATAAACACTCACAATTGCACTGGTGCAGGACTGTGTGCTCCCCACCCCTGAACAATTAACTCAGTAAAACCAAAGGGTGAACATCCAAAAATGACAGGCGTATTGCTGAGGCTACAGCTCCCTCAGCACCCAAGTGTCACAACATCCAGACAACAGCTTCTCTAACTCAACCCCCCAAAACTAGCATCATGATGGAATCCTCTGACCTGTGAATAGCAGAGTAATTTTAACAGAGGAGTAAAGGCAGGAAAAAATAATAACCCCAGCTGCATTGGGAATGGTGCCATTACAAACTGCAGGAGTTGGAGACGGGACACCAAAGAGCAGGTATTGTCCATAACATGGAGTTAAATGAGCTGGGACGGACAGAAAGAACTTGAGTTCCTGCTCTTCCTTAGCAGCATTCCCCCCACAACAGCCTCCAATGGTTTTGTATTACTTAAATTCTCACTGTAACACATGTGAATGAAAAATGGGATTTTGCTCAGAGCTAAGGTGGGAGGTTGCAGAGCCTCTCTAATCCCAACCACACAAAGCCAAACCACTCCTGTCCTGGTCTTTTGCTCTGCAGGGTGGGTTAGCAGTCTTTGCCTTTATGCTTCTCCTGAAGACATGTGGAAGTGTTGAAGGTTTAACAAACCTGAACCCCCTTTCCAGTCCTCATCAGCATATTTTTGCCAGGCTTTTCTAAACTAAGACCCATGGTACAACACACAGAAGCTTTTGAAAATCTCAGTACATCATTCTAGAGAGGTTATGAGGAAACAGGATTAAGGAATTTTTCAAGAGTGTCAGTGAGAAAATACATTTTCCTTGCACTGGAGTGAAGAAATTGTCAGTATGCTCTCTAGATTCTCTTATCTCAGTCTCATTCAACAACCCAAAAGGATCAAGATACCTAAACTACAGCTTAACCCGTGTTAAGTAGAGTGAAAAACTTCATTAATACTTGGATCCCATTAAATCAATATTTAGACATTTAATTACTTTGTTCAATTTACCTGAATAACTTAGTAAAGCCTGTTAAAACCGTTAGGGCTCCCTATGATTAACATACTTGAATCAGCAAAAGGTGGCAAAGAGATAAAAATCTACTTGCTTTTCTGGTCTATCATAAAATTTGCATAATTTCTCAATAATTTTATCATTTTGGATATATACTAGAAGTGTTTTTCTGCTTTTTAATTGTAAGCTATATTCTACATGTTTTAAATCTCCCTCCCTTATCAATGTTTTGAGTAAAATATAAAAATATTTTTGGCGGTGTCAAATCTGTAAAATTTTTGCTTCTTCTGTCACCAAAAGGTGCTCATGTATCAAAGATCATTGAGTGAGACTTGTGTTTTTCTAATCTAAAATATATTTACAGATTATATTGTAAATTAGAGCTTTTGTAGACATAATTATTTTTCTAGCAGTTCAAAAATACTTAGCTAACTTCAAACTCTCTCAGATAATGAGACTTTCATTGGTATAAAATTTTAATGCTTTTTACAAAGCTAAAGCCATACCAAGGATTTCTGCTGTATGAATACAATTTACCAAGTACATCTCAACACATAGATATAACTGGAAGTTTACTTCAGAGGATTCTAGATCAGAACAATGTAACTTTTGTTTGAACTTTAATATCAAAATATTGAATATACAGTCAGAAGGGTGTCCATCACAATCTCAATATAGTTACTGTCTTTATTCCCTTTATGTATTTATTTCAGTTGAGCCTGTTTTGTTGGAACTATTGTTGAAAATAAGCTCTAATAACCTGGAGGAATGAAAAAGACCTACAAGAAATTATAAAGTGGGTTTCAATCATGCAAATACCTTTTTCTTTCAGTTTCTAAGATCCATACTGAGCTGACACCATGGGAAAAATGAGGCATATTCTATAAAGAATATCACAAAGAGAGGAGGATAAAAGACACGATCACTCTGTCCTTCCCACGAATTTGCTCATGATTTTCCAGAAATGAATGTCAGGACAAACTGATTCACCGAGATGGAGATGGGAGAAAGGAAATCTGGTGTTTTCAGTCCAAATCATGTCATTTTGCCTGTTGTTTCAACAGGGATGACTTCCCTTGGCTTATATAACAGCTCTGTGTACCAGACCCCACAAAGAGAAATCCTCTCACTAGTTCCACAGTTGTTTTATGGTTTAATAACACAGAGGTTTTTATTATGTTACTGGACTAACAAACTTTCAAGAACATGACTGCATGGTCTAATGCTTAACATTTAGTCCAAAATGGGCTCTGTCCCATTCTGGAGGTTCTGTTGCTTGGGATTAAATTTTACCTCCATGCAAAAAAATAGATGTAAAATCTTTTGTTGCCTGCAAGGCTATGAAAGCAATATTTGTCTGACTTGCTATCAATAAATATCCTCAGCTGCTGGAAAGATTACTATGTCAGTGCCATGGCTGTATTTGGGGTCTGTATCTGTGATTTTGACAATGGGTTGATATTTGTTGTCCCTGTAAGAAAGGGTGACAATGTATGCATGAGACCATTCTATCAACCTGAAATGGAGTTAGATATTAATAGGTAAAGCTAAAAAAAAAAAATTCATGTTAGAATAACTGAGATAAAAATGTGAAACTTTTAGCTGGTCAGAACATAATAACGTAATTCTCAAAAAGAAAGACAAACCTTCCAAGGGGTGTAGAAGGTAAACATAGAAAGACATCTATAATATCCCCAAACTAGTAAATATATGATTTGATTCCAATGAAAGATCTCCTGCTAAATTAAGTAGGATCATACAAACATTACCTGAACTCTAAGAAACCTCACTCAAAGAAGACAGAAGTGACCTTTTTGTTTTCATGACATTTTTATGAGGCTTGTATATAATGGAAGCAACTCAGCTTCAAAAATGTTCTAAAAAGATATGTTCTAAACATTTCCAAGGAACAATGATGCACCTACTTGTCTTTTCTGCTAGATGTAGGAGCTGATCCAGGAGGTCAGGGAAGAAGTTCAGTAATTTGAAGTATAAATGAATTATCTTTGAAATTAACACACCAAGAAAAAAACCCAAAAAACCCAAAATAGCAATACTTCAAAAATACTGTGTTGTAAGGAAATCTGTTATAGTTTGATCTTTGTGAATTTGATATCTCACTTATGTAAAATAAAGAGATTTCTGGATATGCATCACAATATTGACTGTTCAGGTAGAGATGCACACTTTCAGAGACAGCTTGTTAAAAAGAAATAAGTTTACCATAGTTAAACTAGTAAAGTGAGACTGAAATAGGTCATCAACTCTCCAACAATTATGCCTGAAGTCCTGCTAAATGTGACAACGTGAGAATTTAACAGCTGCTTTCTGGTTACCAAAAGTTATTAGAATTTTGATTTTTCTTCTTTTTAGTGTGGGTTGTTTGGGGGTTGTTTGGTTTTTTTGTTTTTTTTTTTTACTTTTAATAAAGAAAAAAACTACAAAAATTCTTAAGCATATTCTGTATGTAGAGAAGAGTATAATCCTGACAATGATTAATTGATGTATGGACGAGAAAGCATCTAAAGCTCAGAGGACTATGGTGGTGAAACTACAGTTCATTTAAAAAATAAATAAATAATGAGACTTCATTAGCTTACACTGAAGCGGAGAAACTTAAAAGTCTTCTCTAAGTTAAAAGCTGTAACAAAGAAAGCAAAGGAAGCAAAGAAACAAAGGAGCAAAGGAAATAGAAGAATGTCTTGTGAAATTAAGCAGTGGGGTTTTTTTCCCTTCTCCCCCTCTTTGACAACGGAGGAAGTCAATGAAAATGATAGACTGATGTTCAAGAAATATAACTTGATTATTCTTGCAGCAGTGAAAGGGAAATGCTGCAAATAATTCATCAGAATACCAGAGAATCAAAAAGATTTTAAAAAAGAAAAAAGAAAAAAAGCCCATGACAATATACTGTATATTCTGGCATGATAAGTTGCTTCACACAGCAGAGAATTTATCCAAGCTGTGTGATACATCTCATTAAAGGAGCAACCACCAAAAGTAACTTCTGATTTGCTATGTGCTCCTCAATCTATCAAAACCCAGCCTCTTCGTACTTGTAATGCTGCCACTAAGAAAAGTGTTGAAATATGCCACCTTATTTTGAAATACCTTATAGCAAAATAATATATTCCACATTACAAAGTACTTTGTTTACTGAACGGCAGTGTGTTAACTAGGCTCAGCATAAAATGCTGCAGTAAACAGGGTTATTTTCCACTGATTTTTAGTGCACGGTGATGGGTGTATGCTAGCCCAATGCTTCTTGTCTGACATGGCAGATAAATTGACAAAAATCTTTAGGATGCCTGATTAAATTGATAGATTAGGAGGTGTTCCACAACAGAGGAACGAGACGCAATAGTACGGCTTTACTAGGTTTAAGAAATGAGAGAAGGAGAGGAGCTGTACAAATAGATTAATTATAGTATCCACTCTTTCACACAGTCCTACATTTTATTTTCTGTTTCAATACTCAAAAGATGAAAGCAATGAAAAACCCAATTGGTAATGTTTATTTCCTGGAAATAGAAGATGATGTGTCAAGTGACTGCTACTGAACTATGTGGCCTTATTTAAATTTTGATAAACGTTAGCACAAAATTGTTCAACTGGAAAGTCATTTCTATTCTGAAATTCTCAGAACTGCAGAGAGTCATAAAACTTATATTACCAAAATAGGTATTAAAAAAATAAAGAGCCATAACCATGTGAGGTTATAAAAAAAGTGTGAAACGAAAAACCGCCCATTAACAGAGATCTCAGTGAAGTGTCCAAGCCTCAAATGTTCACAGCTACAGCCTTTTTTTTTTTTTTTATTAAAAAAAAATAAAATAAAAATCATTACCTCAGTCAAGAGTCGTGTTTATGCTGCCATCAGAGACGTGACTGCTTCCTGGAAAAGCAGAGCAGGTATGCTAATTTAGCTTATTTGGGTGGCTGATAACAGCACAGCTAGCAGCCCCAGAAGCCATGAGGCTGAATGATTATCTAGGTAGTACCCCTGTGGCAGGTGTTACTATGGTTTCAAGGTGTTTGCCATCTGAACCAAGTAGCCCACATTCACATGACCTAGGCCAGAGGTTCATAATTACGATTTCATTTGTTTCCTCATCAAATTTTTTTTGCCTTTAGTCTTGTGGTCTTAAAACAAGCCCCGCCACTCATCAAGATTTGTTATACTGTTTAAAAAGGAGCAAGCCATAGATAAGATGCAATTTAGGAAGAAATTTTTAATAACCTCTCAGCTGTTAATTGCTGCTTCCCAAAAGAGACCAGAGACAAGAGTGTATGTGTATGAATGTTCCTCCTCCCCTCCATTCCCGGGAAAAAGCTGACACACGTCCCAGCTGGTTAGTTGCCATTGCCAAGAACATCAAAGAGGAAACGCACTTGCACAAACAGCTTAGATGACACCAGACAGCTGGGGTTTGGCTCTTCCTTTTCCTTCCATTTCTGGTAGCTGTGCTTACCTCCAAGGAACAGACCTCAGAAGGAGAGCTACAGTTGAGTTTTATTTCATTCAGTCCCTTAGCATCAATCCTCATCCCTGACGTTCCCAAAAGGCAGCCAGGGATAGGCAGGTATCTTCCATCTACTCTTTGTGCCTGACAAAAAGACCTGTTGACTTGGCAAGCTAAAATAAGGCTTAAGACATAATGTAAATGCTTCTCTGATTATATAAAGCATGCTTTTGACTGGAGCAGAAATATTTTTTTAAAAAGTTACGGTGCAGTAGTGAATTTTAGGTCAGATTTTGATTGTAATTTGTTACACTTAGAAAATTAACCCTCCCAACAAGAAATCCATTCTTTCCTTCCAGCCACATTTTTCATGATAAAGATGAGGAAGTCCTTTAAAATAAACTTGTATTCCTGTAATAGCTGTCATTTGTCCTTCTCCTGCCAGACTTTTCTTCCACCAAATGACTACTTTACAGTACCTAAATGTTTCTCTCCCCCAGTTCTAGCCCATATTTTAGTCTTTTTCATGTAGTTGTAGTTCTTATTAATGTCTCTGATGACCACTCCACAGCCAAAATTCATCCCAGTTTTGACTTGTGAGACATTCTCCAGTAGCTCTATGATTTACTTTGAGCAACAGAATTCCAAAAGTCTGTATCATAAAGGCATCACACACCAGAACAAGTAGCTTCTGACCACAATTCTGTTTCAGGCAACACTTCAGACCATGGGAAATGCTCAGTATATCCAAGGGGAGTGTCAGTCCTCCTCATAAGCACTTTTCAATGTATCCTCCATGGATCACTGTGATCACTAGAGACAGCCAGGACAGGTCTCCACTTTCACAGTTTTGTAGATCCACCTCTATACCCAATGCCTAAATATTTCACGTTCTTTTTCTATGGCACCATGAAGAAAATAATCTTGAATCCATCCTTTCAGGTAAAATGATTGCTTTAACTGGTCTTGACTGCCAGGATACGACTTTCACAAGTCTGGCTGCTATGCTTTTTAGCTTCTTAAACAAAAAACTTGTCTCCCTTCATCAAGGAAGCTCAAAAAGTGGCTACAAATGTTATGCTGGTATATCTGTGCTTAAATTAGATCATCTTCAGCATGTTCCATCTCTCTACCAATTTGCCCTTCTCTTCTATGTCAAAGAGGAGCTATTTATTCTCATATTCACAAAGACACCATTGCCATCACTGATTGAGTACAAGGCTGACTATTCTCTTGTTACCTCCCATCACTTAAATCTTTAAAGTATCTTTATCCTTTTCTGGATTAGAATAGCAGCAACACTTTAAACTGTGACAGTCATTTCTAGAGTGCTCATCTGAAATGCAGGCAGATGTCCCAGAGAACATATTTGCAAAATGATTAGCTCTGGAAGATTTGAGCTGCAAAAATGTCTGGTATATGATTTGGAACTCTTTACATTATAGAGACAGCCAAAACTCTGGGATCAAACAATGTCATAGAGATAGGAAAAAAAAAGGCGGGGGGTTAGTTTAGCTCTGAAACTTGAAAAACAACAATAAACAAAGGAAAACAATTCAAAGTTACCAAGATAAGAAACATTTTCAGAAAGCAGCAGCTGGTAGTACAGTGGATAAAGTACAAAAATGAAGAAAGGGGAGATTGGTGAAAACTCAAAAACAGAGATAAAGAATAAGAGATAACTGAGACAGTGAGGACAATAATGTGCTAAAGTAAAAGGACATTGTTAATATGGGCCAAAGCAGTGTAAAATGCTGGAAAGGAGAAGCCAGACTAAAAAAAAACCCAACTAGAACATTGTCAAGTGGGAAATCAGTTCTTCAGGAAAATATGGCATGTTTTAGAAAAACAGAAGTAGCAGACAGACTGACAATCACAATGCAGAGGAATCACATGAAAACTTTTGAAAGAGCATGAGGAACCAAAGAGTGATGATTTGAAGGAGATAGGGAGGAAGAAAATTGTAAAAGTAATTGACAGGGCTAGAAGTCCACCATTCATTAATGAATGCTTTTAAAATTTACGAATTAGTCTTCTTTCCCTCCTTTTCAGGTCCCATCATTCCTCTGCAGATAGAAAATAAATATCCTGGAGCCAAGAAGGTATGATTCCTGTGTTGGTCTGCACCAAAGAGCCCAATGTTCCCACAAGGAAACTTGATCAATCATAGACAATGGTTCTTGACTGACAAGAATACAGTTTCTTAAGGACAAAAGATGTCACTAAGTCGGACTGTCAAATTGTCTGAAAACTGAAACAGAGCTTTTCTTTTACAATATGTTTGTAGACTGAGATTCTAAGAACTTTACTACTAAACTGCTTGATTATTAATGGGAGGAACTTAAACTTTGCTGGCGTGATTTATATTACACGGAGTTTCAGTAAGTTTGTATGAAATACTTTGTTCAATGATAATAGTTCTACATTCTGTGCTTCAAAACTATCTTAATTTTCTTAAACATAACAGCAACTTCAATTGTGTTTTCCTGATCTGTAACAAAAAGAAATCTGTATAAAGAAGTAAAATATATATAGGTGTATAAATAAGCACACCAAGAATATGCCACTTGTTATAATATATTTAACTCACAATATATAATATAGCTTTTTTTTAAAGAAGAGGTATCTTTAAATCATATCCTTTATTACAGCATAAAGTATTCTTTGCAGATTTTCATTAAAAAATAAGGAAGAATAGTAGATGATATTGCACCATTAAAAAAAATACACAGGGAAGGTGAAAATTATTATGTCATTAACAAGTGTAGCAAAACTACCCATTTAAATGGCATCACAGAATCTCCCAGGCTGGAAAAGGCCTCCAGGACCATCAAGTCCAACTTTTGGTAACAATCAAGATCATTGGCTAAAATCCAGTTTGTTACCCAAAGATATTTAGCTAGTTATCACTTCCATGCTTTAAGAAAGAAAAAAAAAAATTTCTACAACTGAAATCCTTTTTTTACAGGAACCCCATGGGAATAAGATGGTGCATTGTTTCTTAGAACATGGCTTTTAAAATTCACTATGACTGCTGTACACTGTGATTGGCTCAGGCATTTGAGCCAGCATACAATGAATACAGTTGTAATTTTTGCAGTCACAGAGCAATGAATGTTCCATGTTATTTTGCTTGTTGCCTATATGTAGAGAGCAATTTGTGTGGAGAACATTACTGTATCTGTCATGTTCCATCTGCAGGCACTGATGCAGAACTGCTTGGAGACAGCAGCACTGTAGTATTGATGCTCATGGCAGAAGAGATTTAGATACCATGAAAAGCTAATGGTGTTAACTAAAGAATTCTTCAATTCACTTCAGCAGAAAGGAAACATTTAAAGGAGGATTAGTTTTAGAATAAATGACAAAAATTCAACACATTGAAATTGTGCAAAGTGCATATTGTAGCAATTATGAAGACTTTTTGATACAGTACTGACGAGCCAAATTATGGCTGTGCTGTTCATTACAGCACAGACAACATGGGATGACTTATTTTAAGGGCTGCTATAAAATTATCTTTGTGCTTTAAACAAACATTCTGCAATTGTGCACAGAAATAAGCACCTGGAAAAACTCCTTTTTTAGCCTATGCACTTCTTACTCATCCTAAAAGATTTGTCTTCTCAATTTCTCTTCTGACGTGGGTAATGGGGGTCAAACTGAATTAATTTTACTGCCTTTTGTTTGGGCTAGAGAGAAATGGCTGCAATAAGGAGTGACAATTCTGCTGTGGTGAAATCTGTACAGGATCTGGGCAAGGAGTTATGTTCACCTTGTGCTGGAAGAGATGGTCTGAAGGAGTCTGAAAAAAAAAAAAAAAAGAAAACCAAACTGTTTTAAAAGATGATTAAGAAAAGATCGAAGGAATTTTCTGCTCTATCTTGGACTGACAGGAAGCCTGACCATGCACAGGGAGGGCCAGTTAGGAGTGAAGTGCCAGGTTCAAAGCATACTCAGGACTGACCCTGCTGTGTCACAGTGACCTGGATTCTCTCATCACATCAGTTCCAGGAAGGAAAAGAGTTTTGACTCTGTGTTGAGCAGGACTGTCATCAATTCACAAATAAGTACTGCCTAAGAACATAAGGTTAATTAAGGACTTGGAACTGAAATATCCTGTCTCTTAACAAAGCCATCTCAAAATGGTGCTCCTGCTCTGCTTTTCTTTTAAAGGATAGTAAAATCTGGCATGCATTTATTATGATCTGTATGTGTATGTATGTAGACATGAATGTACATATAAATTTAGTCAAACTCCAGAAGAGTAGAATGAACAGAAGAAGAAAACAAAGTGCAGTAACTCTTACCATGAGAGCACTCTCTCTCAGTCCTGCATTTGAAATACTGCTGAGGATATTTTCTCCCAGCTATATCAACTATTTCCCATTAAAGCAAAACTATTCTCTTTCAAATATCATCATGGGGTTATATGTGTCTCCTACTCACAGCTCAGATTTGCTCAGTTTACAAGTGAAAAAAGCATGTCTACTTCTATGATTTGGCAGCAGCAAATCTCAAGTTGGGACTCCAAAACAAATCTACTCTTTTTTTTTTTCCTTTTTTCTTCAGTTGTAATTGTATTCCTTCAAATTCTTCTCCTCTTTCTGTGACATTCACTTTTAAGACAAACAATGATTCAGATGCTGTACCAGGACAGGATTTTTATTTATACATTATAATTCTCAGGCTATTATTCAATACACTCTATGGTGAATAACAATATACTCACACAAATAAATTAGATATGGTTTAGATGGTTCCTATTGTTTCCATTATTATCTCAAGTACTTGCACATAAGAATAGGTATCTAGTTTTCACTCCTAGTTCATCTTCTACAGCTCCTATATTTATTCCAGGGTTGCCAGTAAGACTCCTAAAAATTATCTGTCTCCAAAATTTTCTTTTACTCTTGTTCTCATTACGTGATAAAATTGCAGCGTCTTTGAAGAGACATTACATTTATTTTTTATGTCTATATAAACCTAACACAAAGGAACTCTGATCTTTGTTTGAAGCATGTAAACAACAAGGCAACAGAAAAGAAATTTAAGTATAGCTAGAGGATTTTATGTTTTTGGCAAAAAAGAAGATGGAGAAAAATAATGCGCAAATGTGCTGTGCTGCAGTTGCTTCAAGTAATTAGATGATTCGGGGAACGGTGGCTTTGAATAAAAACAAACAGGAATTTTTCATATCATCTGTCTGATTCTTGTGACAAATCATCTCCTTGCAAACATTTTTGAGTATTTATTTGGGATGCTCTATGTTGATTAATATTTTTCATTCCATTTGTGTAAAAATATCAGTTAATATTTCATACTTTCTTCTGCTTCTTTACTTCTTTGAACTTATTTTTAGATATTTGCCTATTCTCTCATGTGTCTTATCAAATAATTGCACTCAGAAATCAAACCTTGTGAACTTCAGCAGAAAACTATGTTCAACCCAATTATATTTTCTGTAAAAATACTCCTTTCTGAACAGGTTTTTTGCAGGTAATTTTAACCACAAAACACCACCAATGATTGCAGTCTGCTACTGCCAACTACAATGACATGAAAAAATTCCAAGAAGAGTCAGTATTAGATCAATTTAAGAAAGGCACTCAGGAGGGTGTAAAGGGCACCCACCAGGGGTTGACTAGCACTTTAGGTACTACAGTCGAGTAGGTAGCATTTAAATCTATTTTCTTTTGACCTATAAAGACTTCTAAGTGAAGAAAAAAAAAAACTTTTCAACAGGTACAATCTTTATACATTAATTTGCTGATGCACCAAGTCTTCCTAGGAGATGTCAGGGCAAATGCTTCAAGTTAATAGAGGGCACACTGTGGTGATTTGTATCATCTGACACACACTGAGGACAAGTAGCCATAGGATAACATTTCCTAGAACCTAGTCTAGTTATACAAAAATATTTAATTTAGCTCTTTTGAAATCCATCACAAAGATGCACAGCATAGATAAATAAACAGCCAGGCTAACAGACAAGCTAGCATATGAAACATCTGTACAGAAAACTGTTCCATTTAATAGTAATTTGTCAAGATAATTGTGTCAAATGTGGTATAACTACAGATGAAGTCAATATTAAAAAGACTTCAATCTTTGTTATCAGAGTATTAGCAGGCCATAGACATTTATTTCTTTTATTTCTGAGGGGGTAGACAGCATTTCTGTTTTGTCCTGTCCTATTTTAACTTTCCCCTTGAAAATAATGATAAAACTATCAAACACTTCTTTAAAAGAAAAACTGCACTATTTGGGCTAACGTAAAAAAAACATTGAAAAACCAAAAATTCCATCAAGTAAAAAGCATATCCAAGTAAAGAAAATTCTCCAGGTTTATTTATCGACTTCTGAAAGCAGATTGGGGAAACTTTAGGAGTATCAGCCTGTAACTTCCAGCTGGTAAAATCCCAGGAAGGGTTGTTGGTGGGTACAATGGCAGTGCTGTGCCCACCTCCCTTCAACCTGAGTCTAACCTCTGTGACTTGTCCCCTGCACTTCAGCATTTCACTGTATCAGTGATTTGATAGCAAGATGCAAATGTTTCAGTGTTTCGTCTTAAACGGGACCAGAAACAAAGAAACCCGTGAATCTTTTAAATGTTTGCTTGCACTTAACCTGATTTTTTTTCAGTGTATAATTAAAATTTTACGGCTACAAGTTTCATAATAAACATTTCTCACAGCCTGTACTGGAATGTAAATCACTTCTAATAATTAAGTCTGAATTTTGCAGTAAAAAAAACCCCGACATCCTTCAGAAACTGAATTACTCAAAAAGCTAATATCAGACCATTACCAGTATATTTTTAAGCAAATCATTAACTTCTACAGTGCATGTACTGATGCTCAAACTTTGTGATTGCTGTGTACATTTATTAGACTGTAAATTTAATTCCTCATAGCATAAAAATTATGGGGAGGTATTTGTAAACTTGTAGGAGCTATGTCTGGATGATTCTAAACATTTTTGTTTTTTCTTTCTATTCCATAATTTCTTTTTCATTTCTGCTAGTGATACTACAATTAGAGCAGTTAGGAGAAGGGAGAGATGCAGAACAATAAGGAAGATATTTAAAAATTGCTTTACTGGGCAAAATTAGGTTGGTCAGACAATATTGTCCCATACTGACTACTGAAAATTGTGCTAACAAGAGCTGCTATGTTTGCTTGGTACTGGAGTGCCTTTTCCAGGAGTCACCAAGGTGGCAGAATTAAATTGGACAGAGTACAGCAATACAACTTGCAGGAAAAAAACCTGCCAGGGGAAAGGAGGTAAAGGGTGTCTTGCATTTCTCTAGTCAAATGATTATGAATAAGCAGTACATCCTCTCTAGAGGAGCTTCTGGTGCATGCATTGAAAAGCTTCACTGAACTTTTTCTACATCTGCAGATAAATCATGCTGACATATTTCTCATATTTTTCTGTTACCTTTATCCAGATGTATTACCAGATATAGGTGAATAATGTATCTCTTAATAAACATTTGTTCTGGCAAAAAAACCACAAAAGCTCTCACAAACATTTATGATAAAATAATGCTGATCAGTGCCAACTTTTCACTTCAAGGGACCTCTGCATTCCATAGCAGGACATTCAAAGCTGTACTTAGTCACCCGATAATAATAATAAATGGAAGTGCCATTTAGGTAACTTGGAAAAAGTAGTGAAACTGTACACTGACTTCAGCAGAGAGTTTACCTTAACTTTCTGTCACTGAAATGTAACTTAATGAATATGCTTAACCTGTGTTCTTCATCACATACACACACACACACACACACACACTCCCTCCTCAAAAAGCTCCCTTGCAAACAAATGCAAACCCAAACTAACTCTGGAGCCAGAGGAACCTGAAGAGCCCAGCTCAAGAGCACACACAGGGAACAACATGAATTGCCAGATTTTTTGAATAATAGCAAAATTGAAAGTGCCTTGAGTGCATCCAAGCACAGCTGCAATAGCTAACTTGTTAATGTCTTTTCATTGGCAGCCACATCTAAACAACCTGCAAAAGAAACTTTAACAGCTTCTCTTGTCATAAATGATTCAGCTGAAAGATATACAACTTTGTAAGCCAGGTGGTGAGATGTAAAAGAGGCTGGATCCTGCACAGGATATTTGGGGTATTTTCTGGGTTGTTTTCAGGTTATACAGAGAAACCCCTATCATTGGTTGATGTAAATAACTCCTAGCGGCATTGAAGGCATGTATATTAATATCAGGAAAGGCATTTGTTTCAGACTCACTTGAAGAACTTTTGTTAAGGAATTACCCATAGGATTAAAAGTATCAGAGAAATTTGGTGAATATGAGTGAAATGAATATTTTAACTAGGTGAGTTATAAAAAATTAAACCCATATGGAAAAGACACCTCCCAATGTCCAAAAAGAGCTTTGAAAATACAAAACATTGCATTACTAAAATTATAATCTCATCCTTCTTTCAGCATACAGGTCCAAAAAAAAGAAGTCAAAGATTCTTTCTCTATTTTTCTCCCATTAATTTAGCCAAAATTACAGTGAGACAAAGAAAGGTATAAATGAGCTAACAGCACAAATGCAATCAAAATCACAGCCACTGACAATAAGAAAAGAATAATTTGTATCTGATTGTAATTTTAGTTATTATCAGCCTTGCTGACTCGTAGATCCTATTACTTAAAAACATTTTACATTTTGCAGGATATCCAAATACGATATTATTTTTCAGTGACCAGCAATGACTCTCTCAGGCTCTCCCTCTTGTCCTCTTGCTTGGTATCAATAGTATCTACCAGATTCCTCCTGACATGTCAGATAAGTCACAATAAGCTACTGGCCAGTCCTTCCTCCGTGGTGGGTGAGTAATGCCAAGGTCATGATTGAAGCGAAGCATCTGGGAATAAACTAGCCTGAATTTGTTGTGATGTTTTTATTCTTCCCTAAATGCACACAACCTTAATTGACAAAGGGATGAAAAAGACAGACAAAACCTAGTAAACAAGTCACTTGCAAAACAAGACAAAGAGAAAGTGACTTGCAATAACAAGGTTCTATAAAATTCTAAGTTACGGGGAAAATCAAAGGTCAACATGGCTACTTCTATTCTATTCTTAGTATAAGGCAAAATAGAACAGAAATTATGATTTTATGATAAAATTATTAAACAGGGTTTAATCATGGCTTGGTAATATTTTACTCATACTTCTAGCACATATATAGGTGATTATAATGTCTATAAGTAAATGAAATATCAGGTTGTTTCATTGTAATTGAACTAGAATAAAACAATGGTACGGAAACCTTTTTCCTTCTGCTTTTCTCTTGCATTTGGTAAGAAATCTATGCCCATTAATCTTACTGCACTGGGTTTACACAATCAGGTTTTGGTAGTGGGAGGACTATGGGGGTGGCTTCTGTGAGAAGCTGCCAGAAACTTTCTCCCTGTCCAGCAGAGCCAACCCCAGCTGGGCCAACACAGACATGTTGCTGGCCAAGGCTGGGCCAATCAGAAATGGTGGTAACACCTCTGTGATGAGATATTTAAGAAGGAATAGAAAATATTATTGCACAAATATAAGTGTGGCATGGTTGCAGCAGAGTGAGAATATGTGAGAGGAGCAGCCCTGCAAACACCAAGGTCAGTGGAGAAGGAGGGGAAGGAGGTGCTCCAGGAATGGGAGCTGAGATTCCTTCCCCTGCAGCCTGTGGTGAGGGAGATGTGTCTCTGGAACCCATGGAGGAGACACACACCAGAGCAGAGGGATGCCTGAAGGAGGCTGTGAACCCATGGGAAACCTGTGCTGGAGCAGGCTTCTGGCAGGGACCTGCAGACCCCTGGGTAAAGGAGCCCACCCTGAGCAGGTTTTTGGTAGTGCTTGTGACCCTGTGGGGGACACAAAGCTGGAGCAGCCTGTCCTTGAAGAACTGCACCCCCTGCAAGAGCGGCTGCTGTTGCAGCAGTTCATGGAGAGCTGTCACCTGTGGGATGGACTCACACTCGAGGGGTTCATGGAGAATTTCATAGAGACCCCATGCTGGAGCAGGGGAAGGACTTCTCTCCCTGAGCAGCAGCAGAAACAAAGAGTGATGAACTGACCATTACCCCCATTCTCTGTCTCCCTGTGCCACTGGAGGAGGAGGTAAATCTGGGAAGGAAAATGGATGTGGGGAAGGTGTTTCTCAGAATTATTTTACTTCTCATTATCCTGTTTTGATTTGGTTCGTAATAAATTCGTTTAATATCTCCAACTTGAGTCCGTTGTGCCTGTGATAGTATTTGGTGAGTGATGTCTCTGAGACCTTAACTCGTGAACCTTGGTCATGTTTTCCCTCTCCTGTCCAGGTGGAGGGTGATAGAGTGACTTGGGTGCATGTCTGGCACCCAGGCAGGGCCAGCCCACTAAACCTACTCATGCTGAGTGACAGCAATCCATATTTTGGACTCTGGGGCATGCTTCTAGACTGCATTAGAGTCTGTCCATGTGCTTGGAAGCAGCGTGGTGTGGGTTCCCTGTGGCTGCATCCAGCCTGCAGTGCAAAGATCTGCAAAGTCCCAGGGGGATTGTGAAGACATGGGAACCTTTCTGTGTTCACATGCTTTTTCCTCTTCCTCCAGAGGGGAACGAACCACCAAGTTTTTCCCTAGGTTCCTTCTGCAAACACTGGCCTCATTAAGAAAAAGATGTGCAAGGGAGTATTGGAAAACCCTGGAAGTTTCACAGAACAGAAAGAATCACAGCAACCACTCTGATACCAAATGTTACCTATTTCCTACAAATTCTTTTATATTTTCAAGTATTTTCATGTTAAAGCAAATACACGTGTGACATTAAAGATAAGTTTGCTTTGGCTAAGTTTTTATGAAGGTCTTAAGATATTACAGTAATAAAATGCATGGTTTGTTTTCCAATGGTATATGCAGGGCAAGAACATGTTTTGTAATACATCACAGGCATCTTAAATCAAAGTGGCACATTTAAGTTAATTCAGTTCCTTCTATCAGCACAATATCACTAGCTCTAGGTTGCTCTTATTAGCCATTTCCCTATTTCCTGCTCTTGATCCCCAGGGAAAAATTAACAAACCAGTTTGTTTAAACTCTTCTTGAAATATTAGCTCTCCTGTTAACCCAAGTGACTCCAAAAATTCATTTGGAAAATAGAAAACATAGCATACATCTGGATGGCTGTACACTATTGTAACACACACATATTAGCTACTCCTTCTGTATTGCTTAAGGGACCAAGAATACATTTATCTTTTATGGAAAATTCTACCTAGCACTAGAAAGTAGCAAAAAATAAATATACTGAACATCATGTAATTCCCAAGGCAAACATTAATCAGTTATGAGAAATATTATGATACAGGTATTTCAGCTCTCTTTTCCTTGTGGGACTCATAAGGTAAATAATCTAAGCCATTGGATTGATTGTAGAAAGCATTTAAACCTATGATGTCAAGATATTTATGATTTGTGCAGCCAGATATTAATTTGCCAATACTTTTAACTCATGTGATTAGCTTTTTGCTATCTACACGGAGGTTGAAATGATGGTACCTTTTAAAGCTGAAACTGCTTCAGTGAGTGATGTAGAAATGGTATTCTACTGACTGAGAGTTGCACCAGGACTGTAACTTATCCACAGCCAGACAGCACCATTTTCTTGGTTTATGCAGACATTTCAAACATTTTTCTACAGAGAACATTCCAAAGAGAACGTCTATTGGTACCGTAAGCATCCAAATATAAATTACTTTTGTCCTAATTATGTACTGAAAGTTTCAGTCAGGAAATTCCACTAATGCCAAGTAAAGCTTTTTTCCCCCGATAACATTTTTACAGGTTTTGACTTAGATTTATTTTCTCATATACTTAAGTGATCTTTCCCAGGGGAAATGTTTTATTTGTCTATATTAAAAAAAAAAAACCCCAAGCATTATTTTTTTTACATTTAGAAAGGTTTAGTCTGAAATATCTAAGCATATGCTATCATGTCAAACTTTTTTCAGTTATCTTGGAAACTTCATACCCATAAAGATTAATCATACTCAAAATTTTCCAATGTACCACAAGATGCAGAAATCTAAATAGCAGGGATGTTTCAAATAGCATTCAATGAAAAGCAGCTGTCCTTAAATGAGCTATATGTAAATATAGCAAATTAATTTAATATTTTGATTCTAGCTACATGGTTTAAAATATTGTAGGCATAATAAAAGTTAGGCACAACTGAAAAATACACACAGAGGGGAAATCTCATTTTCAAAAAAGCAGCCTTTCTTCTACATGATATCCTCATATAATGAAAAGTTCTGAAACATTAAATGTTTAATTTGGTTTTGCTCCAAATCAGAAAAAAAAACAACATTAAAATGTTTTGTAATGCAAAATAGACATCTCTAGCTTTTATCCATTCCACTCATTAACTTTTGTCAAATCAGTGCTATTCATTATGGGTGAGTCTCTTTGTGAAACAGAAAATAAAACTAAAAAGTCCATAACTCCAATCCTCAAGTTGTTCAATTGCTCAATTTTGTGAAGAACTAGTACTTTTTTTTTTCTTCTGGTTTTGTTCTTATCTTAGTTTTAGACATCTGGCTGGTTTCTGTTTCCCAGTGGGCATTTTCTTTAATGTGTGGGATTTACAACACAGAAAAGAGACTTCACCAAGTATCCAAGCACCAACATTAGGTGTGATTAACTCCTATTCAAACAGAGCATCTTAACTCATAGTTAATTGGTTGCCAGTGGAGCTGGATTAAG